>VXAX01000398.1:48203-197966 GCA_013399835.1 Leptocoma aspasia | reverse complement strand
GGCCGGGCGGCCCCTGAGCGAGGAGCGCACGCACGCACGGACCGAGACTTGCCCCCGCCCGGCCCGGCCCGGCCCGGCCGCCATCAGCGGAGAGAAGCCGCCTGGCTCCCGCCTCCGCCGCGACATGGAGGCTGTGAAAGCCTTTAATAGNTTTCAAGCCTGCATGCCGTTCCCAGTGTCGCCGGCGGGCCTAGCTGCGGGGAGAGGCAGGCTCGGCGGGCCGGGCGTGAGGAGGCGAACGGTCCGGGGATCCGGAAGCGGTGAAAACGGTGGCCCAAGAACTGCTGGATTTGCCCCGCGGTGACGAAACGCAGCGGCATTTAACACCTCGTTCCCGTAACCCTTTCCTTCCCGCCCCTCCAGGAGGAGGAGGAGGAAAGGGAGGAGAGCGGGCGGGGCGGACGCGGCGCCATCCCAGCAGCGCCCGTGCGGCGCGGCCAGGGCGGCGGTGCGGGCGCTGCCCGGCAGGGGGCGCTGTAGCCGCCTGCGCCGCTCCGGCGCTGCACTGCGAGGAGCCCCCGCGTGTCCGCCCTATTGGCGCCCGCGCCGCAGCCGCNGAGGCTGCGGAAAGTGGGGGAGCTCCGGGGGCCCCAGGGGTGCGGGAGCGCTCCCGCAGGCCGGGCCGGGGCTCCCCCCCGCGTCGGGCGGGAAAGGGCCGTTGTCGCCGTCCCTGGGAAGCGGGAGGGTGGAGAGGGTAATGGAGACGTCCCCCTCCCCCCCAGCGTCTTCCGCCGTGGAGCTGGGGGCGGCTGAAGGGGAAGAATAGATCTGGCGGCGGGCTGGAGGAAGAGGAGGACGCGTGAGGAGGCCGAGGAAGAGGAGGAGAAAGCGGTCTCTTCCCTGCGCCTGGCCTGCGGTGAGGCGGGGGATGCCCGGCCAACTTCACGCAGCGGCCGAGGAGGCTGCGCTGGGCGGCGAGGGGGGGTCCAGGCTCGCCGGGCACGGGGACTGTGCCCTTCCACGCCTTCCCTCGTCTCTCCTGCCACCCTCTTCCACCTCGCTGATTACATGTGTGTCCGAACCCCGCCAGCGCACACTTTTAACACCTCTTGCAGCTAAGCTGCAAATCTGGGGAAAGGAATACAAAGGCATTGGAGGTTCGTCTCCGTGTTTAAGAGTAGTATATTCGCAGTAGTCAGGATGGAAGGAGACATTCCCTACATGCTGCGCAGAGCTCAGATCCTGCACTGAAGCGCTGTGCAGAGAACGGGCTACGGCACCCAAGAGCACATACATACATATAGGCTGAGGTGTTCATACTGCACCTGGCTTCTCTTTTGTGCTGAAGGCTAACGTTTATTTTATTGCAAGATGGTTCTTGTGGCAGCTCTGCTTTGTTGCTCTCATTGTGAGAGTATCGTTTGTATTTTGAAGTTAATGCACGAGCAAGAAAAACAAATGCATATTTTTCTTAGAAGTCCTACGTTTTACAAAGTAGTTTTAAACTTATATTGACCTCAGATAGTATCAGCTCTCGTTACAATGTATACTTCTACAGACTGCTCAGCTGCTGAGGCTCCCAATTGCCCTCTCGCTTGTCCCAGCAGGGATGTAGTACGGTTTTAATGGGTTTAAGTAATGCGGTTTCATCCGACCTGTGGTGGAACAGTGTGGCAACCATGTTGTTGTTTCTACAAGCACAGTAAGATAGATCTCTGAAATGAGCAGGTGCTCTCCAGTAACTCGGGAGCAGTTGTACAGCTCTAACTGATGTGCAGTTCTAGGTGTTGCACTTCACGCAATTTGAATTCTTACATAGAAATAAGCACATTGTGGCCACTAGAAGAAAATAAACACTGTAAACTTTTATTCCTATTTTATTACTTGATTGGCATATGTGCTATATTGTTATGTAGGGAAAAGGAAGAATCTGTTCACAAGAATAGAAGAACATAAGTTGTTCAGAACTTTTTCCTTCTATATATCTATCAGTAGGAGCAGAAGTCTTCATGTTGAAAAACAGCTTCTGACTGACTTGCTGAGCACTTGGGTATAAGTACTGTAAAAATAAGTGTGAGACTTAAGTTGGCAGCCGTGCTGAAGAGGAGAGCTTTAGATTATGCTGTAAATTTTCTAAATGCTTAAAAAATGGTAGACGGTAGGTTGTTGGAAAAGAAAATGCAGAAGATCTGACAGTGTCATTTTAACCAACTTATCTGCTATGGTATAAATAGACATCTCTGATTCAACCTCTGTCTGTATTTGAATGCTGGACTACAATGATGGGAAGGTTTTAAACAAACTCTGATCCTGGAGGCAAATGGTACCAGACTTGCTACAGTTAAAGAATCCCAAGGGTCATTGCTAGCCACTCTTAACAACTCTCTACTCAGTGCAGAACTGAACTTTAATTTAACTTTCCGTCATTTTCTCTGGTTGAACTTACCTATACACACTTTGTAATTTAGAACTGTGAAATGATCGCTAAATATTTGAAATAGCTAAAATGTGTGAGTCTATATATTGCTATACCTAAATGGTTTTGAGTAATTTTCAAGATATTGGTACTTCACTTGTAAAATCCTGTTCTTTGTTTATATTATGTTTTAAGGTCATGTTGAACTCCAGAACTGACGTCTGAGTACTGTTTTAGAGTTTTTTGGCTTAAAATAGACATAAATTAAATTTAGCAGCAGATGGGACAGAATAAATTGTATAAAAACTTTCACCATACTTTTTCTTACGCAGTTTGCATTCAGTTAATGATTTTACAACAGTTTATGTAACTTACTGGTGAAAACCAGATGATGCTTTAGATGGAACATTCCAATACATTTAAACACTCAAGTCTGCAGGTTGGGTACTCCTGGGGTTGATTTTTTTGTTTGGTTTTTTTAAAGGAAGGAGTTGTGTTTGGATTCTGCAGTGAAGCTAAAATAAAGGCAGCGATCCATCTAGGGAGTGTAGCTAACTCCAGAATTGTATGTGAGCTGAGCAATATCTTGTGTTGTAACTATCCAATATGGCAGTCAGGATCAAAGTGCTTAAAATAGCCTTGTCATTAATTTGATTAGAAAGAAGAATTTCAAGTTTATTTGAACAGTAGCTACTGGAAATAATGGCAGCTATTGAGGAAAGCTGTTCAAGGTCTAGAGATGATGTGTAGCACCGTCTGTGCTGTACCTAGTTGTATATATAAAATTAGCCCTAACATTTCAAGTCTTGGGAAAGGTAAATTTAAAGCTGAGAAATAATCAAGCTCCTAAATAAAATATACTCAGTATTGTTTTCCTGTAATGGTTGACATTTTCCTATTTGATTAAAACTGCTTGGCAACTGAAAATTGGAATAATATACAACTGAGTTACTATAGTTTTGAGGTAATTGGCAGTGCTTTGCACCACAGAGTTTAACATTTGCTACAGTTGGCACCATGGAGGCTTACCACTGCAGAGCCATTTTTCTCCAGGCCTCAGTTTAGGCCCTGAGATTTTTCAGAAAAGCACAAGATCAGATTCAAGAACAGGTCTTGACAGAAGAAAATTACTTAAGTGTTTCAAATTCTCTACATATTCTGTAAAATGTATTTTGTTAAAGAGGAATTGAGATCGGCTAGAGGCAAGCATGTGTATCCTCACAGTTCCAGTGCTTAGATGACAATGATTTAATTGCAGATGTATGTAATTAAAATTTAGTATTTGCTATATAGTCAGCTCAGTGTTAAAGTCCTGCTGTCATCATCAGCTCTAGCTGGCCATTGTCACGTTGCTTTCAGGTACTGTACTTGGAGTTGGTTTTGAATGCTATACTCCACAGACTTTTCTTGCAATACATGTCCTTTTCACAGTGGCAAGCCAAATTATTTTTCACTTTGTAATGTGAAGACTGTGTGGAAAAAGAAGACCAATGGATGTTTTAATTCTAAAACACATTTAATTATTTTAAATTTTAATTCTATGTTAACATGTAGAATAAATGTAAATAGTTTTACAGTCACAAAAAATAGTCACAGGAATGTAATTTCGGGGGAACAGAGATCGCAAATTTGTTTTTAAGTACAACACAAACTGAATATTTGAAGTTATGCTTTGTTTAGCCATATTAACTGCATCTGTAAGAATTAAATAATAGGAATCTTGAAAAGACAGAGCAAATTCAACTTAGATATTTATTTCTTTAAAAACCGCAATAGTAATTCACTGATCTGGTTCAATTAAACATAGCATTTCTAATAATTTAAAGTTTATCAATATTTTTACTCACATACAGGCACACCTGTCTTTACGTATGAGCTTCATCAAGTCTTGCTGTTCATGATGTTTACTGACGTTTTTGTTTTTGCGTTCGCTTTAAAAACAAAGCAAAAATATCGCCTGCATAAGCTATGCATGCTTTGGTCAAATCACTGAATATTGTTTTCATTTTGAGTTGCTGGGAGTGGTACTTGCATCTTTGATTTACAGCCCATTTAGAAGGTTAGTAATCGTAAACCCTACTCAGGAGAGTTAGATAGCATATGTAGATTTGGAATTTACATTGTTGAATCCAATGCACAATAGTTGTTATCATCCAGTGCCACAAATTTCAGCTGTATTTGTCAGGTAATGCAGTGTATTATGACATTGGAGAGGCAATTGAGAAAAGGACAGTTGTATATTTAAAAAAAGGTAAAATAGGATAAAGCAAAGTTGGTCACTTGATACTCAGGAACAAGAAAGTCATGTGTCTTCTGATTCCTTTCAGAAATGCCTTGTTCACTTGAGCATGTCTTGTATGAAAAGCTCCATTTCTCTTGTGTGTACAGTTGGGTGCTGATACTTTCACGTACAAGGGAACTGAATAGAAAACTTAAGTGTCATCACAGAGACCTGGAATATCTGACATCTTAAAGTAGGATGCACATAAAGTGCTTTAAGGTTAAGGTAGTGGTTACTGTTTGTTTAAAGAGTGATGTGGGTTCCTGTCCTTTTCTCTTCTAGGGTGTGTGACTCATAATTAAAACTTCTGCAGCATTGCTAGGTTGGTGTTCAGCTGTTATTGACAATGAAAATGGTTGTCTTTGCACAGTTCATCATAAAGTACACTGAGCTTCTGGTGTACATAATGCTTTTGAGAGTCAAGTAATTTGATACATAAAGTGGCTATTGTTGCTTTTGGGTTCACTTGTCAATCTGAAATTGATCAGTGGTAGAGACATGGCAGACACTGATCATTTGCTGGTAATGCTGTTGTCTCTATACTTCATTTGCACTTCATTTTATGTTGTCCACCTTTATCATGACAATTCTTTGGAAGGTATATTTTAAGGGTCAGTGAGGAACAGTTCAGTGGTCTAAAATTTCAGAAATGTGACCCTTGGAAATGACCCACATTTAAAATACTGAGCATTGGGGTATGGGTGCATAAAAGTACAGAAGGCTAAACTAAATATTCTATTTCAGACTACTTTATTTAAATGGCATGTTCTAAGTCAAACAGGGCGGGTTTTTAATGCAAGAATGCCAGTTGCTGCTAAAAAATGCTAAATGGTATGCCTCAAGAAGATGCTAAATAGAGATTGATGCTGAATAGCTGGGGGAAGTGGGGAAAAAAAGGGATGCTTTATAAAATAAGCAGCCAGGGCTTTGACTAGTGCAAGTAGATACTAGCAGTTACGTTCAGGAACAGTGAGAAGACACATAACCTACTCCCTGTCAAGATATTTTTCTTGGATTCTCCTGCATGTTTCATGTTGGCTGAAGAATCTGAAACATCTGCAGGGCTTTTTTTCTTGCTGCTGTGACAATGGCAAAACCTGTATCTGTTTTCTCTGACACTATATTTTACTAGCCATAGAAAAGAATATGACCTTCTTTCATATCCTCTGCTGTTTGAAGGACTCTGCAGCTGTGATAAGTTTAAAGCTTTCTTGTTTTGTATGTGCTACCTCATTTATGGTCTGATACTTGTAAATTTTATTGTAGCACATTGGAATGTAAGCTTCTGGTTTACTTTTGTCTTTCGTCAGAAGAAAAAGTGATACGTGCATCTGCATGCAGACAGTCATACATCTGAAAAGTTGTTTCAGTTTTTCATTCTTAACCTCTGGGGTGGATGTGAAAAATGTCTTCCATTTTAGTTTGTTGTATAATCCTGTAGTATTTCTCAAAAAAGAGCATGAATATTTACATAAATTCCCTTAAGATGCAACAAAATATGTAAGAATTTGTTAGTTTCCTGTTTACTGTCAGAAACATTAGGAGCAGTATCAGTGAAATGTAAGTATTTTACTCTTTTGTTTCCCAGCAAGAATTGAACTTTGCTGTCTCTCAGTGATTTTTTTAAGGAGTGTAGGGAAAGATTCTCTTCAATACAACAGTAAATATTAAATTGATGTTCACCTGGTTAAATGTCTCCATGTGTGCTGAATACATATTTGCAGTTTTAATGTCACACTTTCAAAAACTGATCTGACCTTTGATTTTCATCGGCCACAGAACCTTGACTTCTGAACTTATAGACATGCTCATGTAAGTATGTGTTAAAGGCCCAAAATGCTAGGGTTTGGTTTTATTTTGGTGCATGTCTTGCTCAAGTACCTAATTTCTTTAGTGAAATAGTATAGGACAGACATTGATAGGTTTTTAGTCTTAGATATATAGACTTCAAATTTGTTCTTAAACTGTGGTCTAGATCAGATCCTTGTGAGCCTGGAGCAGTTGTGTAGATCTCCAGATTATGCAAACTCTCTGGAGTTGTAACTGGATAGTTACAAGTACTGATCCTACTTGCTACTCATTTAGACAGCAGTGAGCCATTTTGCAGTTTAAAACAAGTGCCCTTCTGAACTCTTATAACTTCAGATACTTTGATTGTCATCTGCTTACCAAGATTATACCTGGGGCTACAGTCTTTGACAGAGTACTTAAAATTATCTTAACAAGTCTTGTTTGAATTTGTTACTATTTGAGCCATGCCCCATCCGTGGAAGTGTTCCAGGCCAAGTTGGATGGGACTTAGAGCAACCTGGGCTAGTGGGAGGGTAGCCTGGGCAGGAAGGTGTCCCTGCCCATAGCAGGGAGGTTGGAACTAGATGACCTTTAAATTCTCTTCCAACCCAAACCATTCTATGACCAGCAGTCTGTTTTCCTGTGGCAGTTGTAGAAGTGGAGTCTGGTAATCCAGATGGCTTTCTTATGGATAAAAGCCATTCAGAACAAAAGCTTTTGGTAAGGCAGGTTTAAAAATACTTTAAGGTACTTAAAAACACTCCCATGAGAATGTTTGTTTCACTTAGGAAGAGGTCTTCCATTTTCCTGTCTGTGAAGTTGGTTCATCATTTTATCTCTGGACAGCCACTAAAAAATTCATCCTGAGTGGCTCCTTCAGCCTTGGTTATAGCCCACATTTGTGGCCTCAGCAGCCACTGGTGTGACTCCATTGTGAGGCCCGGGACAAAGCTGCATAATTGGCTGTTCATGTGTGCAACCAGAGCTCAGTGAGCTTGGCTTTGAAAGTTCAAAAACAAAAACAACTTTGGAAAAAGTTCAAAACAGTATTAGTCCTTGTTTCTGTTTGGAACTTCCCGTAAGCTGCACGTGTATTTCTATTCCTACATTTCTTCACTCCTTTGGAACTACTTTCTGCAGTATTTCTTGGGGAGCACTGACAGCAGCAGTAGTTGCGTAGGTCATTTTATTAACCTTATGAAAGCTGCTTCTACACTTTAGGGTGCATGTTCTTTAAGGCCAAAACATGATGTCCGGTTACTGCTGTACTGGTACTTTACCTATTCTTGTCATATGTACTGATCAAAAAGAGACATTTTTATAAAAAGAATTTAAATTGTTAACATTTGGAGGAAGTAAGAAGAAATGAGTGCATTGTCACCGTGACCCTCTCTCTATCAGATTTATCCCTACCAGAAATGCATATTTCTTGTAATAGCCTGCTGTTTCTGCTGTTAGGCTTTTGGGAAGTGAGCTGGCATTTGTACAAATGTGATTACTATGGATATACAACACCTTATCATTTTGTTTCCACTTCTTTTTGCAAGAGTTTGCCTACATAACTTAGCTGGTTTTATTGGGTACAGTTTTTGATTGCATGAGGTTGTTCTTTTCTCCTGTTATATGAGTTATATGAGTGGGTGGCTGATGCTTTGACATTCAGAAATGTAATGCACATGTTTAATCTACTGAACTACATGTATGGAAGGTGAGGCTTGGCACCTTTGTTAATGTGTTTGCTGTTGATGGTTTTGAGGGTTGGCAGACAGTGTTCTGGTTCCCATTTAAAATGAAGGCACAAAAGAAGATGTGCCTCAAACAAGATGGGTGGCAGAGCTGAGATCCAGGAGGCAGTAGTAGCAAGGAATGGTGGTTTGGGTGGATGGTGGCTGAGCAGTAAAACAGTGGAGGGTAACAACACCTGAGAGGCTGAAGGCACCTATTTTTGTAGCCTTGAGCTTATTATGAGATACTGTTTATAACGTTAGTTTTGAAAGATGGAAGCAAATAGCTCTTTATAAAAAATTATGACAGCTAAACAAGGCGCACTGCCTTTATGCAAGGAAGTGAATAGCTGTCTTACATATTTGAATTGAAATTTATTATTGAAATAGCATGCATTTTTGGGAAAGGTAATTTAGAAGATCCATCATCTTGAGTGGTTCAGTCTAGAGCTCAGTGTTTCCAAATAATTAGTTTAGAGTTGAGTGGTAAGGGTTTCCATACTTTTTTTTTTGTTCTTCATCTTCAATATTTATTAGTTACTTTCAAAAACTTAAGTAGAATTAATTATGTGCATTCTTTGCTTTCCACCCCTGTTATTCTGTAATTTGTTTTTTCTGTAAAGTGCAAAATACAGTAATTGCTCTCAGTATAAAACTCTTGGTTTAAAAATGTTGGCCTTGTAGCAGAACTTTATGGAGCTCTCAGTGCATGTAATTTAGAATTCAGATGTAATTTAGAAATTAGTACGATAGATAAAAATACAATTCTAATATTTTGCTAGTGAAGTGATTGCAGTTTTAAAAAAAGAAATAATCATACTTATAAATGTTTTTGGCTTTTTCAGAGTGTAAGTCCCAAGAGCTTATATTAATATATTAACCAGATTGTTGGAAGCCAATGGAAAGACCTAATAAAATCAAAGTCTTTCAGAATACTGAATTTCCTTTACAGATTAACAAAACAAAGCTGGTTCACATGAAAAGGAATAGCTTCAGATAACATGTTGATCTTCATAACTTGGTTATCAGATGTGTAGTAGTAACCACTCACTTCCTAATTTTCTCAAGAGTGAAGTGGACCACTTAGCACTTAACAGGAAATGAAGAGCATTTATATGACAAATGTATTGGTTGGAGAAATCCAATCCAGTGCAAACTGTGATTACTTTCTTTTTTTTAAATTTTGAATCATTAAGTTTCATGGTGGATGCAGGGGTTTTAGACTATATCCAAGGAGATATTTTGAAATCAACACAAGACAGTTTTTGTCATGAGCTCTAAAAACAGTTGGCAGAGAGAATGTGTGAGTCTGATTTTCAAAATGTTTAAGATCTGTTCCTATATTTCATATCTCAGAATTGCAGAGGTGTGATAGTAGTTAGGTTTCTCTAAGGCTTTTAACTCTGTGTTATGCCACACTTTACCAAACTAGTGCATTGGAACATGGACAGAGGGTACTTCTCCAGTGTGGGCAGCCCCCAAGCTCACATCTGGAAATCTGTGAAGACTGACATTGTGACAGGAGCTGATAGTTTTCCTCTTGATCTAGAATTAGCTATATGATAATGATAAAATGTTAGTGATGGAAATTAGCCATATGGCAGGAAAGATGAGAAAATTGTTTGAAGTGAAATGCTCCCTTTTTTTTCCTTGGTTTCTTGTGTGGTACTCATGGATTTTTTGTCAGTCCTTCCTTTCTGTTATTGGGAGTTCAGGCATTGGTGAAGTGCTCACTTTTACCTACCTATTTCATTTGGTCCATTTAGGTCTTTCTAAGGTTTTTGTTCCCATGCAGCAAACACCCCAAGTTACTATGAAGAGAAGAAGGAGAATTGTATTTGATGACTTTAAAATGGCTAAGAGCAAGTGGAGTATGTTCTAGAGACTATCTGAAGTAAGCATCCGTTTTGCAGTTGTGTGAAGTTCAGGAAAGTGGAGCAAAATCAAGGTGGTTTCTTTAAATTCCAGTTTTATGTTCATATTTGTACAAAGCAGACTGTACCAAGAGTACTTAGAAGCTCTATTTGGAAGGAGTAATGGTGAGGGTTTAAAGAAAATTATAAATGGGCTGGTGGCTCAAATATGTAAAAACTAAAATGGAATTTTGTCATTCCATCTCAAATTGTTTGGGTTCAGTAAACTTGAAATTCATAATTGTGTTTCCTTTAAACAAAAGAAGTAGGAGAAGCACTACACAAATGCAGCAGTGGTAACACTTGACTTGGTGTGCTGGTATCTGCTGGGCTGGAGGGACTGCTGTATTACCTTTGCATCTTACTTCACTTAGTTGCCCGTACAGTAGTTGGCATGAATATTTAAATGTCCTCTATAAACATAAACAGTGGTGTATAATGCAACTGATGTTTGGGGCTGCATTTTTGATGTGAGTGTCGTTGATTGCTTTCAAATTTTTTTAAGGAACATGCACTTAAATATCAAGGAAATTTGCTATTATTTTATATTTGTTAATTAAAGCCATGTGTCATGCACTTTGTTTATGAAAACAGTTGCATTAAGGTAGTTGGTGTTGTGTTGCAACCTGCTTGTTCTGTACTTTTTTAATGTTGAATTTTGGCAACTCATCTTGGTTTATAACTGAAAGAACAGATTTTTTTTTTTCCCCACCAAACTGAAAGGAGGGATACCTTATGCTGAAAGGAGCATCTGCCATTCTGGTCATGCACATCTGTGGTATACATTTCAACATTTATATGCAGCACTGAAGGTAACAAAGTGCTGACAGGCTTTAAATAACAGTTCTGGTAGGTAGGTCCTACTCAGCATCAAGTTAAAATCCTACTCACTGAGAGATGAGGGCATGCACTTTGAGTAAATTTTCCAAGAAACTAAATTTCAGGAGAGTGTGTAAAATGTAACCTAATAGAAATTTGTTGGTAAGTGTCCTTTTTTTTAAAGCAATAAATGACAATACTCTTTTCTTGTTCTTTACAGTGTGGTGATATTAATATTTAGTAAGTGATTCAGTGACTATTTCTGTATTTCCAATTGGATTTGATTTATTTCAATGCTATTGAAATATGAAAGAAATTACCCTAATTTATTAAGATAGTATGTATTTGGCTTGACTTCTAAGTATTTATTTTGGGTTTTTTGCATTGAAATCGCAGATACTTTTTAGTATCTATGATATCTAGTTAGTGTCATGTCATTATTTTATGTCTTTTTAATGTTGTGTCCCAGTAGCAGGCAGAGAAAACTTTAAAAACACTTCTGTAGAGAGATTTGTAGCTGATATCCCTCACACTGGTCATAATCTCGTACTTAAAAGCTGGGCTGAGTCCTGGTGTATCAGCATCAAAATGTTTATTCCCTTAGCTGCTGTCTCAGTGGTACAGAGATTTGTCTGTGTGAATATCTGTTCCTTTGTACCTCATGAGACTAGAGTTGTTCACAGCTTTCAAGCCTTCTAAAATTATATGGCAAAATTATATGAAAAGTTATTTCCTTGCTGCTCTTCTTGTCTTTATAGGATGTGGCAGAGGTATAAAAAAGGGGATATATTATTTATGAAGCTTTTAAAATTTTAATAAAGTTAGTACTGCTTTCTATTTTTTATTCAAAATTTTGGTACAGGAACAGCTGTCTGGCTCTTTTGCCTATTGAATAAGAGCACTGAGGGATGTTGGTGCTGGGCTTTGGAGAAGTGCAGTGTGCCATTGCCTTCCATGGATACGTGTAGTAACTTGCTGTGTAAGCGACTGCCCATCCTTGAGGGATGGAAGTTGATGTGCGTGATGTCTGGTCTTCACTTGAGAAGCTTTAGGCTGTAGCTTAGCAGCATGTAGCACTGCCTTGTAAACTACAGCTGTGTGCAGCAGAGTTTGCTTTTTACAGGTATTTACAGTAGATTTCCCTTTAAGTACTTTAATTATGATTGTAACGATAAAATGAAAAAAACAATGATATTGTTTGTGATAGTGAATGATGAAAATTTGAAATATGCTGATAAATTCCCATAATAAATAAGCGATAAAAGAGAAGTAGGGCTTCTCTTGAAGACTACTTTTCTTAACAGAATTAAAGAAAATAATACAGAACAGAAATTCACTGCTTTATGTATAGCATCAACCTGATCATTTGCATTTCCCCACAGTCCCAACATGTAATTCATATAGCTCATTAGATCTTCAAACAAGCCTGTATTTTTTTCCCAAAGTTTGGAAAGAAGACTTGGTTTATTTTAAATTATATTGGGGAAAACTAGTATTAACAATGCTGTTAACCTTTAGGTACACTGGAATATTGCCTTGTATGTAGTGTCTTAGCTCTCCCCATTATTACTTTTTTGCTGTACAAATAATTATACTGTTTTATCAGATAGAGGAAAATACAGAATTATGAATATAATTAACTGGCTTTAATTGCTGGCCTGGTCCTGATACATAGATGTACATTTCTGTAGGAAAAAGATAGTCTTAGAAACCACTTTTAGCACTATTACTTTGATCATCTTTAAGACTTCTAGTGCCATCTGTGTAATAAGCTGTTACGTGGTTTACATGGACATTTGGCTGTCATCTGATTCTTACTTTGCAAGAACATGACCCTGGGAATTACTTTCATTGAGACAGATTAGGATTTGTAGCAAGTATATCTTTGTGGACTCATTTTGTCCCTGAGGTGCCATTCAGATTCAGGTCTTCCCTGTAAGGTTTTCCTGTGATTTGTATTCAGCATTTGATTAAATATGCGTATTTCTATCAAAAGTTTATTGATTGTCTCCCACCTAATTATCAAAACGCCAGTGTGTGTATGACATGGTTGGATGGAATCGTCATACAGGAAACCAGTAAAACAACTTCCGCCCACACAAATTCACTGTAAATTTTATCTGGTGTTTTCTTTAGCTTAAATGGGTTGAGAAGAGAATGTTCATTTGTATTTTGTGGTTTCCTGCATTGTTGGCAATGTGTTTGGAGCTGAGCAAGTTCAGTCATCTAGAATGCTTGTGGCAGGCAGAGTAGTCTTGTCCACAGCTTTCTAGAATAAACTGATAGATCATTAAATGTTCACTGACATTGAAATCAAATGTATGCTACTGTTAAGTGTGCTGTCTTGAAAAAAACAAGTGTTTTTTACAGTAACTTGAAAGTATTCTCTTTACTTTGGCTATGCTTTTTTTATCTCAGAGGAAAATAAAATTATTCCCAAAAGATCATACGGGAATCATGCATTAATGCTCTTTTTAATTTAATTATTTAACACCTATTTTTTCAAAACCTGAGCTAACAGTTTGAAAATGGTTTACCTTACCAGTACAGTCAGACTCCTTGTGACTTGTCATTGATTGTATAAGTCTTGTCTCATCCCCTTTTGTTTCCGCCCCTCCCCATTCTGTAGAATTTTAGTCTTTGTTCCTTCCTCCCTTGTGTGATAATGCCATCTACATTTAGACAGGAATTGTTTCATCTTTAATTTTCTGTGTAATGTGCCATAGTTCAAGAATGGATGGTACAAAACAAAGCTTTGTATAAGTTTTTTGTGTACATTTGCAGTTTTTTGTGTTTGTTTTTTTTTTTTTTTAAATCAGGGTTTAACCTTTCAGTTTATTTTAAGTCACTCCATCTTAACTGAATCAGAATTCTTCCAGGTGTTGTGTTTGTGTTGCGGTGACTGCTTAGGAGAGTCTTTGTGTCAGAGTGACTCTTGGGTGAATACAGAGATCACTGGAGCAGTGTTGTTTTCTGGGCAAATACCAGGAGACTGTTTCTTCTCCCTGGATGGTATGATAGATGGGAGATAAATTTTGGTTTGATTCAGATCAGCATATTCTTTGTTCTCCTGCAAAATCAGTTACTAAATCAATAGGAAAAATAAATTGATCCATCAGCTTGTAAGGTGGTTTTTAAATTAGGTTTTATTATGTATGTACATCATCAGCAGGTGATAGACATGCAGTGTTTGGAGAGAAATTCTCAATGTACATTTTAAAAAAGACCCCACACACCGTGGTGCTTTCCACAGCAATGCCTCAGATTTCAACAGCAAATGTCTGTACTTACTGGATTTTCATATAAGAAATGGTGCAAATACTATCACTCTGCAAATCCTTAGAACAGGGAACTTAGGAGGATAACTAGAAAAAACAGTTTTAGTTGGTGGTCAAGTATCTTTCAGTAGTAATCAGACATTTAAAGATACTGATCAGTTTTTGCCTATGAGCAAATGTTTCATATGAGTTGATGTATATCTGGAAAAGCAGTAAGTGGCTAATAAATGGAAGATTTTTTTCATAATTCACAGAATCATATGGTTGCTCAGCTCTAAAGTGTGGGTTTTTTTAAGTTTACATATGGGTTTCTGTCTGCTCCCTTTGTTCTTCCAGCTTGGAAATGTGAACTAGCCTGTTTCAAAACCTCTGAAACTTCTGGTTTTATCTGACACTTGAAGATTACAGTGTTTCACTTTCAACCCTCTGAAATAAATTGTATTTCTACTGTGAAAAAAATGCAGCTGCTTGAAATGATAAGGCTCGAACTTCATTTGAATAAGACCCTTTAAATGGAGAGCTACATTTTATGCTAACATGCAGATAGCCAACTGTAATTTATACAGTTGTTTAAAAGAGTGGGTGTGTTTCATTATGGTATCAGGGCACAGATTTAGCAAGTTCATGGGGACAGTTCAGGTTCTGAGTCAATTCCCTCTGAGGCATGCCAGAGCTACCTGTACAGGGTAAGGACAACCACGCTGGGCAGTTTGGAACCACATCCACCAACCTGACTCTTGCTCCCTCCCTGCTCATCTCATGTGCTGTGCTCTTCAGGTGAGGAAGATCCTTCCCAGTTGGTCTTTGCTACTGAGGTTGCATTGACATACGTTTCTCCTTAGTAATCCTGTTTGCCAGCTGAGGAGCTTTGGTTCTTCACTTGAAAGTTTCTCCACAGTTTTAGTTAGCCCTGATGATTTCATGCCAGCCTTGGAAATTGTATGGTTGAGAGTGCCCTGTAGGTTAGTACTGTTGCCTAAATAATGTGTGTCTAAATGTCCATTTACTGCATTTACTACTGAGGTTTTTCTGGTTTACTCGAGTTGATATCTTCAGTGCAATCTCTCACGTATCAGCAGGTCTCTTTGCTAAATGGCAACAGCTAGCTTCAAAGCCAGTGTCTGCTACTCTTGTGTACTTCAGCTTAATTTGTCTGCCTGATTATTAGTTGGTAGTGTCACCTCTTCAACTTTTGACAGTCTTTGTCCTAATCAGAATATAGGTGACAGCAGGCACAAGTGGGTTCTATTGGGACTTCCCTTTACCATGCACCGAATGACTGTTCATTCACATTGTTTGCTGGCTGTATTTAAAGAGTAATTGGTTGCATTATTTGTCATGCAAGGGCCTGCTTAGGACAGCTTAGTTTTTTGCGAGCCTTTTGTGAGAGATCTTTGGTAAATGTGTTTTGGTGTTCCAGTTGGTTTTATATCAGTGATTTCTTACTGTGCTCCTGGAGCCTTTCAGAGAAGAACAATGTACTGAGATGTGGCCTTGCCTTACAACAGCTGCATGGAATTATCTATGTCCCCACTAATACTTCTATTTCAAGTAATTTATGCGATTTCTTCTGGTACAAACATTTAACCTAACTGATCCATTGTTTCTTAATTCTTCCCTTGAACCCCTGTCAGAAATTGATGTTGCTTTCCCTGTCTTTCAGGGCTATAAGATTGAGACTGTTTTAAATGAGAGTTCATGTAGCACAGCTACCTAGTCTTTCATTCTGGAGTTCTGTTCTAATACTTTGTTATTTTTCACATTGTGAGCTTGTTATTTACCTTCTTGTAAACACACTTCAGGAGGATTGTGGTGTAGAATCAGTTTTTCCTTAGTGTGTAGATTTAAAAATAAAAAAAAAGGGAGGAGGTGGTGTGTGTGTGTCTCTTTCTGTAGGGCTTTATCTCCTATGAGTCCTTCTGTAACTGCTGATTGTCCTGGACAAGCACTTCAGTAGATTTGCTATTCCTTCTCTCTTCTGAAAAACGCTGATTTTCATGCTTTCTCCTGTTTGTTTCTCAAACTTGATGGCACTATCTTTTGCATGTACATTACCAGCCGGAAGTTATGGTCACTCCTACTCCTCCCCATCCCTTTGAATATTATTACTGATTTTCTCAAGTGTATTATTTTATTTCAGAGAGTTTCCTTGATTTTACTATTTAGCCATGTTGCCTTTTTTTTTTCTGGTTTATTTAAAGACTTCTTTTATGTGAGGGCAAGCATTAACTTGCAAAGGAGCATGAGTGTTACAAAACTAAGACGCTGGTCTTAGAGAACAAACTGGTTTAGCTAAACATCTGTAGGAAAGGGCACACAGGAAAAATTAAGCTAGGATATAAGCAAATTGTAAAAATAATACATGTGCCTTTAACTCCTTATTCTTCAAATTCCAAGTGTCTTAAAGGAATCATTTGTGCTGGATGAAAAACTGAAGTTTTCATAACTAGAGAGGGAAACAAGTCTTGCTTCTCTAATCAGCCTAGAAGTAAGAGAAAATGGGTTTGATGGATGGACTGTTTGATGGATAAGGAGCTGGCTGGATGCCAGCATCTAAAGAGTAGTTAATGGCTACAGTGTCCAAATGGAGACCAGTATGAAGTGGTGTCCTGTTGGTGTCCACACTGGGATTGATACTATTTAATATCAATTGATTGACACTATAATTGATTGATAGTATTTAATATCTCTTTTGATTATGTAGACAGTGGGATTGAGTACAACTGTGCATTGAGGCACAGTTGATACACTTGAGGGATGACATCCAGAAGGAGCCTCTCTCTTGAGGAGAGAGCCCATGTGAGCTTCATATTGGGCAAGGCTGAGTGCATGGTCCTTCTGCACCTGGGTCAAGGCAATCACCAGTCTTTCCAAGTGAATAAACTTTCCAGAATGAAATATTTTGTAGTAAATTAAAAGCTTCTTGAAGACAATGAAGGAAAAAATACTTTTTGAAGAGTTACTTCTTTTCTCGGTTTCTTCCAGGTACTACATTTGGGATCTGTGTGTTTTTTAAATGGCTGTTAAAATCTGTAACAGATGTAACCATTGTCCAAAAAGCTTCACTCTGCAGAAGTACTGTTTTACTCTTTTTATTGATTCCCTTCCACTACACCTTTCCCCCTTGAATTATCAGTCCTTAATGCTATATTTGCCTCTTTGCTACCTGGAATAATGTATGGAGATGTTGGCAACAGTCCAAGTTATCCTGTTGGCTTTTGCCATATTCCTGGTAAGTGGTGCTAAGATACCTGACTGCACACAGCGATGTCTCAGAGTCAGTTGTGTGCAACTCCTGCTTGTTTCCCAGCACTGTGTAGTGGCTTCCTTGATCCTTTGAACTGCCCCATTAAGGCCCAGATTATTTCAAAGCTGATGGCCTGGTCAGGTGTGGTCCCTGTGAGTATCTGTGTGAGTCAGTGGTTCTCCCTCCTTACAGCTGTGTGTGCTGAAGGTGAAGGGGCTCCTGTGCCAGTCTCAGCTGGGACTGTTTTTAGATTGACAGGATTGGCTTCTTGAATCTAGGCTGATTTCACATTTGCTCATGTACTTGTAAATTGCTTTTATTAATTAGTGTTTTGGACTTGACAGGAACACCAGAATGACTGCTAAGAAACAGTATATAAACAAAAAGTTTCTGGTGCTGTAGTGTTCCCAGAAGTAGTTTAGCTGTAGTTGCACAACATCCAGCCAAACAGTAGCCAGGATGAGTGGTTACATTTTGGTAATTACCTGTGAATAACTGGAAGCTGAACAGTGAGCTGTAAAATTCACTGTCTCCCACAGCACACTCCTGGAAAAGCTGGCAGCCGTGGCTTGGACAGGAGCTCTCTTTGCTGGGTTAGGAACTGCCTGGATGGCCGGGCCCAGAGAGTGGCAGTAAACAATGCTGCATCTGGCTGGCAGCCAGTCACCAGCGGTGTCCCTCAGGGGTCTGTGCTGGGGCCACTTCTGTTCAATGTTTTTATTGGTGACATGGATGAGGGGGATTGAGTCTTCCATTAGAAAATTTGCGGACGACACTAAGCTGGGAGCATGTATTGATCTATTGGAAGGTAGGAGGGCTCTGCAGAGAGACCTGGAACAGTTGGATGGATGGGCAGAGTCTAACAAGATGAAGTTTAGTAAGTCCACGTGCTGAGTCCTGCATTTTGGCCACAACAACCCCCTGCAGTGTTATGGGCTGGGCACAGTGTGGCTGGACAGTGCCCAGGCAGAAAGGGACCTGGGGGTACTGGTCAACAGCCGACTGGAGATGAGCCAGCAGTGTGCCCTGGTGGCCAAGAAGGCCAATGGCATCCTGGCCTGTATCAGGAATAGTGTGGCCAGCAGGAGCAGGGAGGTCATTCTGCCCCTGTACTCGGCACTGGTGAGGCCACACCTTGAGTGCTGTGTCCAGTTCTGGCCCCTCAGTTTTGGAAGGACGCTGAGACGCTTGAGTGGGTCCAGAGGAGGCAACGAGGCTGGTGAGGGGCTTGGAACACAAACCCTGTGAGGAGCAACAGAGCTTGGAGAAAAGGAGACTCAGGGGTGACCTTATCACTCGCTACAACTCCCTGAAAGGTGGCTGTAGTCAGGTGTGGGTTGGTCTCTTTCTCCAGGCAGCAGCTGACAGAACGAGAGGACACAGTTTTAAGCTGCATCAAGGGAAACATAACATGGATATTAGCAAAAAGTTTTTCACAGAAAGAGTGATCAAGTACTGGAATGGCCTGCCCGAGGAGGTGGTGGAGTCACCATCCCTGGATGTGTTTAAAAAAAGACTGGATGTGGCACTCAGTGCCATGGTTTAGTTGAGGTGTTAGGGCATGGGTTGGGCTTGATGATCTTGAAGGTCTCTTCCAACCTAGCGATTCCGTGAAAACAGAGAAGAAACTGATTGGAGACTTGGGTTTTTGCCTCTCTTCTCCCTTTCCCCCATGGTGGTGAAGAGCATTCATATACCTATGTTTTAGAAATGTATTGCTTTTTGTCATGTGAGCAGCATGTAGATAATTCAGAATACTTTGCAACAGCAATTAGCATGAGCACTAGTGAGAAGTAGTAACAGTTGTTTTAAAAGTGGATGTCTAGCTGTGAACTGGTTATAATTTCACAGTTTTAATGGAAATCCTTCCAAGCTGAGAAGACAAGACACTTATGCTTGGACAAACCAATTATTTTTCACTTTGTGTTTTGACAGCTATAGGAGGTTTTGGTTAAAACTGGTTTTGACAGGAAAGGATAGAAAAAAGCGTCTCATGTTTGCAAGGAGAACAAATCCTTGTCTCTTGAAAACTCAAGTATGATGAAAGGATATCTACTTGTTACCTTCAGTAATAAATTATTATAAGAAACTTGGGGAGCATGACCTGTATTTAAGATTGTCTAATCCTTTCCACTGTGGGATCCTGTTTAGTCTTACAGTTTGCTTTATTAAATATAAACAATTCTGAACTATGTTTTCTTAGCTAGCAGTTTGCCACAAATTGAGCAAGTATTAGGAAGCTAAAGATATTGTGAATATGTGTATGGGTATTAATCTGGTTCATTATATTGCATTTTTCAGGCTGTATAGGAGAGGAGAGTTTCTGTTTCAATTGCTGTTTTATGGAAGAACTTAAATTCTTCCTGTCTTTAGGAAGGAAATAAAAATTTGGTTATGGATGAGCATTCCTATTATCAGAACTCCATTTTTGAACTAACGTGCTTCTAAACATGTGTTGTAAACAAAAATAAAATGTAAGTCAAGAATGTCCTTAAATCTGGTTTGGCATTTTGTGTCTGGTCTTTTTATGTCTGAAAGTAGCAAATATCAGCCGGTCCCTTCTCTTATAACACTTAGACCTGAAAGAGAAAAGAACAGCATTTAAAAAAAATCATATATTGTGAGTAATCGGAGATTTTCACAGCAAGTAAATAGCTTTGGGAAGGAGTTGCTTCTAGTTAGAACCCATCAGTCAGAGCTGTGAATTTAGTTAGTGTAAAGTTTCACTGTACAGCAAATTTCTGATGAACACCTCTCGTGCTGGATTGCTTCTGCTGGGAGATGCATGTACCAGTCGAATGAACAGGGTTAATACTGCATCCAGGCAGAACATTGTTGCAAAACTACACTACCTGTGTGCTGTGGTTGTTTTGCTTGTTAGATATTAGTGAAGTTAAGATGCTCTGCTTGAAATTGAGAACACAGCTGGATTTTTGCTTAAGCATTTGTAATACTTCCAATATATTACTTTCCTGAGTTAATGCAGTGAATGAATGAAGTATATACTTTTTACAGTCTAAGTGTCAAAATTGCTACATGCTCATGCTCACTGGACTTGATGTTTTTGTTGTTGTTTGTTTGTTTAATGGAAAATGAAAAGACCTGATTCAGCAGGCGTTTGGTGATGACCTTACTATATTGAAATTCTGTTACCCATAAAGGTATTCAAGTATATTAATGTCTTTGCCTGGAAAACTTAATAAGAGCTACCGTATTTGCATGTTGTGAGTATTTATTTTGTAACTTCACCTGAAATGCCTCCAGTATTTAGTGCTGGTAAAGCCAGGTGTATATATAGGGACCATTGCAAAGAAAAACCTGCTCTCCTTTAAGCATTTTGAATCTTACATTATATGTTATTGAGCTTCTTTTTTTTCTTAAATGGGAATGTCTTTTCTTGCTTAATACATAAAATCCACTGAAAATTAGAAATGGTATTTTATTGTGGAAAAATAATGTATTCTGCTTACAACTGCAGATTATATTTCTGATAATTTTTTTTTCTTGCAGTTGTACTCGCTGAATGATTATAAGCCACCCATTTCTAAAGCTAAAATGACACAGATCACCAAGGCAGCAATCAAGGCTATAAAGGTATGAAATCAGTTAACTTCTTTTGACCTCTTTTACATTTCTCATATATGTCAAAATAATTTTGTGAAATAGTCTAAAGAATTTGCTTCAGAACTTTCCCCCTCCCTTGTGCATACAATTTCCAAGTTATGATCGTACGTGATATCCAGGAATGTAGCAGAAGGCTAAAAGTGTTGTGTGACTTTCATTTGCTGGTTGTCATATGTGAGAAAGAATTATACCAATTTGTCTCTATCTGAATTCTATCAGATCTGAAAGACAGGGTTTTTTCTCAGTTTACAAAGGAAACAGTGACATGCCTGTTAACAGATGAATAAATAGAAAATTACAATTCACCCTTCCTTCTCCCCTCTCTCCCTTCCTCCTTCCCCAAAATTTATGCATGCCTTTGGATTGATACAACTGTTCATTTTTTTTAAATTCCTAGCATACCTTTTCATGGATATTGTTCATAGATTTCAGTTTTGTTGTTGCTTGGATACAAATTATTTTTAAGTTCTAGTCTTAGTGCACTCATTAAAGATTATTCCTGCCACAAAGTAAAACTAATTGCTAAACAACAGCACAGCAGAAAAAGCCACTGAAAAATGGTGAAGGAAAGAAGTATGCCACCAGTGTTAAGCATTAAAACAAATGGAAGCTCAGTGAAAGCTGGAGAGTTAGAAAAGAGGACAGACCAAACTTGTGCTCTTCCTATCTACATTCCTTTGCTGACAATGCAGATATGTTTTCAGATATAAACACCATATTGGTGTTTTGTGTAATTGGGAAAGAGTAATTTGATGACTGAAGAGTGAAATTCAGTGGCTTTCTTAAGTATGTCTCTGTGAGTTAAAGCCTGTGTGTTGCAGTATAATGGAAATGCTGAAAACTTGTATTGAACTTAAGTAGTAAATCGTAATAGATGGTTCTATTAATTAAGCAATTAAATTATACTAAAATATTTTATTATGTACTCAACTTGGAAATCCTACTTCCACTCTTATAATTTCAATGACAACATTTAATTGTGTAAAGTGATTATGTCAATTATTGACATGATTTAGAACCATTGTGATTATATGTGAGATTTAAAAAAAAACTCCACAAAAGACAGGCCAACTTTAAAGAAAAAGTATGCAGTAGACACTATTAATTAATGAAATTCAGAGAAGTTACATGTTTAGTAACATTAGGTGAACATCTTCAGTTGTGTACAGTGAAATAACCATGTGTTTTGGTGGAACAATTATATTATTCTCCTAGTTCTCAATAAATAAGCATGCTGTTCAAAAAATCCAGTGTAAAAAAGGGTCAAAAAAAAGAAGAAACACTGATTAGCTCTTTTATGTGCTATTAAGTGTTTTAAGGAAGATTGCATGTACAGCTGTAAGTATTGGATTGCTGTTTAATAATCCAAAGTTTCTGCTTTTGGTTTTGTTATCAATATAGCAACATACTTGAACAAGTTTATGCATCTTCAGATTTTCTCTACTGAAATACTATTATATTTTTCAGTTCTACAAGCATGTTGTACAGAGTGTTGAGAAATTCATTCAAAAGGTAAGTCAGTTAAGTGGGGGTTTAGGTTCACATATGGATTAATATTTTTAGCACATATTAGTTTATCTCCATTTTTAGTCACATTCAGTTTCTGCTAATAATCAGCAGCAGATCATAACCCATGATGCAGAACTACAAATGCTTTGTTCTCTGAATCATTGTGGATACTGTTTTAGGACTGCTTTTGTGTATATTTATTTAATGTTAAAAGGG
This sequence comes from Leptocoma aspasia, assembly GCA_013399835.1. Lineage (NCBI taxonomy): Eukaryota > Metazoa > Chordata > Aves > Passeriformes > Nectariniidae > Leptocoma > Leptocoma aspasia. The sequence continues at coordinate 175,208 of VXAX01000398.1, read as the reverse complement.
ACTGTCAGTGAACAGCTAACAGCAAAACAATTGACAGTTGTTTGGCTAGCGACAGTTGCTTTTACTTTTCTGCCAGGTTTTCCCATTGATTTTAGAGCTGAAGGGAATGTAACCTTCAGCCTCATCTTTTTTGTAGCAGATGTAGCAGTGCACTTGATGGTTCTTGCAAGTAAATTAAAACAAAAAATATTCATATGGCTAGACTAGAATTAATTTTTGGGAAGATTGTAGTATTAATTTAAAGATTCTTTCTAGCAAAGAAATTTATAGCACTTTCTTTTCTTGCAAGAGTTAATTATTCTTGGGTAAAACTGCATTTTGCTTCCAGCTGGAAATGCATGGATTCAAATTTGTGAGTCTTCCCTGCTTATCTGTGTTGTACCTGATTGTTCAGTTGGTCATTTTGGTACTGGATTTCTTCTCTCTTTGTAAATAGCAGTAAATTTTGATCAAATTGCAATTTAGTTTTGACAAACAAGCTAGAGAAGTTAGGCTGTTAAAGTTGCAATGTTGGATGCAATTTTCCTTCTGTTACTCTTTCTAAAAAGCAGTCTGGATTGCTCTGTATTAGTAACCGGTCTTGCTCATTAACTTTTATTCCTTGTTGCCCAGTGTACTCTGCAGTGCCTTTTGCCGGTGGCTGGACAGTGTAAACAGGTTTCAGCTTCAGCCTGGTCTTTTTATCTGTCTCGGAACTATTTATGAATGAAATATTTAGGTACTAGTACATCAGTCCTATGTGAAAAAAGTGTCATATATGTGTTTCAAAGCAGTCGGAAAGACCGGTAGTGCACTTTATCAACACTGCTAGTTTTTTGTCAAGTAGTTGTCTTTTGGGTCCTTGACTCTAACTTCTTCCATCTCTGAGAAAGAGATCACTATCCTCTGATCCCTATTCAATGCTGCAGGTGAACACAGGAGTAGGAGAGCAGGAATACATCTTGCCTATCTCTGACCAGTGGCACTTTGCAGTTCCACATCCTGAAATTACCTCACAATTGTCTGAGTTCCAAACACTGCTTTTTAGTTGCAGTGGATGTGATTGGCAGTTCAGTATTCATAGGCACAAGAGACATTTTACCCTCTGCATGAATGAATGGCAGTTTCTCAGGAGTGGGACTGGTTGTTTATGACCCTTCCACAAGCTACTTTGAGTTATCTTCACATATTTGCCTTCAGTGTCCAGTACTGCTCGATGAGGAAGTTCTGCACTGTTCATTGCTGGTTAGAGAAGGCAGATGTATGTTCTTATTGATAACCCTGTTAACGATCACCCTGGATTAGATAATTCCCTTTGGTGGTCTTGCTGAGGGGTTTTTAATTACTTCATTAACAATTTAGTGAAATGTGCAAGTTATTAATAACTTTAAATAATAACTTTTTGCTTTAATAGAATGAGAGATAAGCAGATGAAAGCTAGGTATTTGATATTAAAGGGCTTAAATGGTATGTTTGGAGAATAATTGGATGTTTTCTGCAAGCAGTCATTTCAAGTTAAAGCTCAAGATGACTGACCAGAGTGATATCAGTGCAGTCTCAGTTAGTTTGCTCTTCACCCTCCACAGCTCCAGTATTTTCTTTTGTAATTTTGTGATGTTACTGAAACTTCAGATAAAATAATTGTCCATGACATTCTTAATTTTGTGACACTTAACTCACTGGTCTGTTGTTATTTTGGTTGACTGCTTTATTCTTTGGCAAAAGATCACTTCAGGGGTCAAATGATCACATTTCATATCTGTGAGGTTATTCCATTGGAGAGCCGGACTTAATTTCTTTGAGTTATCAAATTACCTTATGATTACTCACTTAGAAAATAAGTAAATATTTGTGTGTAAAGGCTGTTCCATCTGAGATTAGGGATATGCAGGGTCACTGCCCCAGTTTTAATTTTTATTTAATTTTTTACTTGTATTTTATTGCCTTTTCCATATAACCTATATTATTACATTGTTATCGTACTTTGCTTTCTTTTTGTGCCATGTTTTAAAATACTTCACCTAATGTATGTTCTGAGTTTTCTTTTTGAATTTCTATGAGCTTTATTAATTTGAATATTGTGAAAAATTGTATACCTGTCTGTTCTGTATGCAGAATACTCTTGTTTAATAATTTAAATAAAATTTCAGAAGCTACAATACATTGAAGTGATTTTCTGAAAACAGTGTATTATATGCAATTTAAGCTTAATGAGGCACATATATTCCTAAAAGGATGCCACACCCGTTCTAAAAATAAAGAGTGCCATACTTAAATACATTGAACCATGTTTAGAACCTAAAGGAAGGCTTTCTAAAGGTTGCAAGTGTTAGCAAATCAACACTTTTCAAAACAGAACATTTGTGTCTCGGGCATAGTAAAATTCATATTCTGAAGCGGTTTTTTGGCACTTTATTAAAGATTATTACCTTAGTATGTTGCATAATATGTCTACAGGACCAGAGAGGAAAAGGGTGTCCTTTCCCATGTTTTCCATAATACCTTGTGTGATATTCACCCAATATTTATTAAGTGAATCCATAACATAATGTATTCTGATGATGACTTCGTTGTATTTTTGGACTATGTTTCGTTCTGTCTTAAAACTGGTTGCAGTAATGTGGTGTAATTACTTTGCAATTAAAAGACAAAAATTTTAGCATTAGTTGTTAAGCAAGTAAAATTACATAAGTAATTAGTATTTTAGTTAGCAGACATGCCTTATAAATATCATGCTGTTTGTAAATTATGCAAGTTTTCCACAGTTGTAAAATAAATATCATTGTTATATTCTCAACCAAACAGATGTCCCCATAAATATGTTTTTCTTCTGCAGGGAAGGATATACAACACTCTAATTACAGCAATGTAAAATAAAGTAAACAAATTTTAACTTTTATATTTACTTTGATCATAAAGAAGGACAAAAATATCCTGAGTTACATTTACAGCTAGTGCAAATTTTCTGTTAAGAATTTGGTCATGCTTTATGCAGTACTTTAAAAATAGAGTGTACATTTTAAAAGGATATGTGCTTTGTGTGTTAATTTTTTAATAGATTGTTAAAAGTTAATTCTTTAGCAGTAAGAAATTGATTTTACACCATTTACGTATCTTCAGAATGCATAGAGATGTGATAATTTAAGCATTAGAGGTTAGATGTTTTTTGAGAAAGTTTCATTTTCCAGGACAATTTGTTAAATGAGAACGTTTCAGTATACTTGGACCCACTTACAAATTAGAGAGGATTGTTTATATTTACTCTGCCGTTAATGGTTTTGGTTATTTTTCACATATGCTCCTTTTAAATTACCATTCTTTTTAGTGCAAACCAGAGTACAAGGTGCCTGGTCTGTATGTCATTGACTCCATTGTGAGACAGTCCCGGCATCAGTTTGGACAAGAAAAGGATGTATTCGCGCCAAGATTCAGCAATAACATCATCAGCACTTTCCAGAACTTGTACCGTTGTCCTGGTGATGACAAGGTAAACCACTTACAGATCTTTCTAGTTAAAACAATCTTTAGCATATCATCTATAAAGAATAAAGATTTTCATCTCACTTTCTACTTGCTGGAGGGGATCTACTTATAAACTTGCCCTGTAAATGTATTTCTTAATGTTGCTTGTCTTAGTGTAGGGATTGGAAAGGTTCATCCATTGAGATTAATTAGAGTTTTGAAAAGGTCATCTTTCCTTTGATTCTGTGGTCATCCAGAAGCTAAATAAGGTTTAACTTGAATAGTTTGACTCACTAGTTCAGCTGTGTCCTTGGATCATAGTAGTTTAGATAGCCACCAAATTCTGTTTCTAAAAGATTGGCTGGAAATAGCAGAGTGCAGGCAGTTTAACTTCCTTCATATTTGTCCCTTAGTTGTAAAATAGGTAGTGTTTCTTCTTACTGAATAACTGCAGAACGGTGGGGAATTCTAAGGGCTTTGTCTTCACAGAAATTGGTGTAGAGTCATTGGGTAAAGTGGTAAGTGAGGCTGGATGCTACAGGAAGAATTATATTTACAATAGTTACATGCATCTCTACAGCTGTTCTGGTTTGTAGCATTTTGATGCTTAATCTGATTGAAAGGCATGATGGAGAAACACAGCAGTTTTCTTTATAGAAGCAAACGTAGAATTCATTTTTAAATCAAGCAGAAATGCAGTAACATTTCATTTAAAGTAACAACAAAAACATGTCACTGATTCCTTTGTCTGGCCCAGAGAAGGTGCAAGATACGGAGCCACAAGAAACAGTTTTATGTTCCTGTTCTGGAGAGATGAGGGAAGTTAGAGCCTCTGGTGGACTTAACAAGGACTGCTTATAATACAGACTTTAAAGAAGAAGGGCTCAGATACCAAAATGCTGAGTGGAAGCCTTCAGAGATTTCTTTAAGGGAGCTCTAAATTGCATCTTCCACGCAATGAAAATTCAGCACTTCTCTATTATACTTAAGTATCCTCTTGTAGTTCTTGGCAAACAGACTTCTTTTTCTTTGTTTTGAACACTGTGGCTAAGGGCTCTATGTTCTTGTTTTATAGAACTCAAGTAATTAAACCACATTTGTGACAGCAAACACCAGATCCTATGAAGAATTTCCTGCTCTTTGTAATGCAACTGATTTTTTCCCCAAAATAAAGCAAAATCTTTCCTTTTGGTGGAAGTTAAGCTTACTGAAAAAAAAGTCTGGAAGCAGATAAAAATTATGATCTGTTTGTGATGTAACAGAATGCTTCTATTGTAATAGAAAAAAAATGTAGTAGAAATGTAAGCTGAACAATGAGTTACAGCTAATGGAATTGTATGAAGTCTTATTTTTGGGGTTTTTTTTCCTTCCCCATGATCCACCTTTTTTAATATTGCTATGTATTTTCAATAGGCAAGTAATTGTGTTCCAGTTTAAACTTTTAAATTCCTCACTTTGTCAAGAGAGCTTGCAAAATATGAAGCTGCTTTTCTAATAAAAATAGTTAGCATGTTGTCTTTGTAGTATTTGCCCATTTTTCAGTGCACATAAATGATTTTGGTTCATAGGCAGAACAGAATTGCATTTTTATACGTTAACTATAAAAAATTAGGACACTAATAATTCATTATTTTAATTATTAGTAATGGTTTAAAATGCTTCCTTAAAATAATTTTCCTTCCATGTCATCTTTCAAGACTAAAGGCACATTTTTGGTCACACAGAACATTATCACCTGTGTATAGTAGCTCTTTGCTGTTGCCTAGGACCGGTCTTAGGTTCGTAGTTTAGGCATCTTTGGTGTGACCCAGTATAACTGTCCTTACTGTTTGCAAACCTAAAGGTCCTTCGGTCTAGACAGATTAAAGTTACTAGCTAAGAATTCCATAATGAATAACAACAAGAAAAATAAGCATGACTCAGATATTTTGCTGTCTTTTCTTCATTTTAGAGTAAAATTGTTAGAGTGCTAAATTTATGGCAGAAGAATAATGTTTTCAAGAGTGAAATTATTCAGCCTCTCTTGGATATGGCAGCAGGAATTCCTCCTCCTGTTGTGACCCCTGTCTTGCCCAGCACTACAGCTGCTATGAGCAACAATACACCAGGTAAACAAAACCAGATGGAAGTCATACTTTGAATCAAAACACTTCTGTCAGCTTTGGTATGTTGCCTGTTAAATGCTGAATTATCTCACTCGAATGCTAGAAAGAAGTGTATTACAGACACCATCAAGATCAGGGAAACAGGAAAACATTATTATAAAAGTGGGCTTGATCGTTTTGTGCTCTGAGCATCTGCCTTGCTTATGTAGGTAGATGGCATGAAAATGGATTTTTAACTTTTTACTTCATCAAAATTTTTTTCTTTGAGGTTGGGATGTATGGGGAATTGGCCAGATAGGAATGCCTTTTGGCACCTGCTTTTCTAACCCACCTTTTGCTGATCCCATGCTGAAAAGCAATGAGATTGACAAATTCACCTTAGTTTTCATTGGCAGAGCAAATATGTGAGATTTTCAGGTCTTAGAGTGCCTTTTCTGCATCTTGCAGCTCAATATTTTTTATTTTTATATAGAATGACTACATTAAATTGTTGGAATCATAAGTTTTAAATTCTCATGCAAATTGACTTTTAAGACAGTAATCTAGTTATATTTAGCATTCATTGGTATATCTCTACTTCTGAGCTATAAATGCAAAAGTATTCGCAGGTATGAAGGATTCTTCTGGATTATGGCATGAAACTTAATTATCAGAGTGCTGATTTAGTCTCAGTGTTTCTCTTGAGAAAAAACAATAAAACAGGCAATCCTCATGAATCCAGCTGATGCAGGTTGAAATTTTTAGTAGAATCTTTAAGACTCCTCCTGCGGATAAAGTACAAGTCCAGTGAGATTCAGACTAGCAGACAAGTAGATTGCTAACAATTACCTTTTGGTATATGTAGTTTCCACTGAATATTTTGGAATACTGTGTGAAACCTATTTATTTTGCCTTCATCAATGTTTCTGTTAGTAGTCCCAATAGTCCCAACACAAAGTAGTTCTGCTACTTGAGGAATGTTGATGTGAGTCTGTATTATTATTGTGTGCTCTCGTGTATGTCAGAAAAATAGTTTCAATTGTTATGCTTTCTCAGTGTTTAATAACAGCAGGTTTTTTTCTTCTCTAACACTCTTTTTAGTTGCTGTGTTAAAATATTTTGGAATATTGACTCTTTTCTTTTTTAGGTACACCTGTGACTCCAGTTACCCCAGCCAATGTGGCGCAGAGTTTACCTGATCCTTGGGTATCTCAGATTGCTAACACAGACACCCTTGCTGCTGTTGCACAGATTTTACAGAGTCCTCAAGGCCAACAGGTAACTATTTTGTAGACAGTTACACTGTAGACACTGTAGACTGTCTGATACTTTGTGTCTTTAAGGTACAGGTAAGGAATGCTTTCATGAGTCTCTCTCATATTTATGTCCAGTATCTGTGTTAACTTTCCCATGAGGTTGTTCATCACAAGTAAGTTCCAGGTCAATTAAAACTGTTACCTTTTGTAGCCAGCCCTGTTTAAAGCCAGCACCTTTAAAGCCTTAAAAGTGTCTCAGAAGGTGATTTCAGATGTGCTGGTCTGTAATACAAACTTGTCTATATAGATGACAAGTACAGATCTATTGCAGATGACTAAATCAAGAGCAACAATAAGATTTCATGGATATAAATATAAAATAGGATGCAAGTTAAAGCATATGTCTCTGTTGGATGCCTGAAGAAGAGCTACAAATTGTACAGGATTACAGAATGGGAGCAAACTTGTTCAGGAAGTGTACTGTATATTGATTCAATTTTTTATCTTTCCATTAGCTAAGCATAGATTTTATTTTGCAGCATTCAAAAATAAGATTTTGGAAGTTACTGTGTTCTTAGATTCTTAAATGCTCAACTCCAAAAGTGTCTTGATGTCCAGCATCACAAGAACTGCTTGTCCTCATAACCTGCAGTTACATAAGTTAACTTATGTTATATACACACAATTGGCTTTCTGTAAAAATATAGATAATTTTTCAGGCTGTGCTAGAGCTATGGCACTTGCATAACTTTGGCATTATGATTTTTATTTGGATTGACGTTATTTTACCTGCTGGCATACTAAACAAAAATTTCACGCATATGAATGAGAAGCAGTGGCCGGTGAAAGCTCTGGTGCTGGCAATAACGACTTTACTTAGTGAGAATGTTTTACAGTATTTGGCTAACTAGAGTTGTCTGCAATTGTTCATAAGTCAAGTGGAGGGAATATTTTTATCTGATTACACTGGAAGAAACGAAATCACTGAAAAGAGAAGCAAAATGAGTTTGTGGGATACTTTGTGAAATATGAAGGAAAAATAGTGGACTAGCTCTTAAAAAAGGAATGGATATGAAATGAGAATGGTAAATATGTGAAAAGTCAGTGAGGTAATTTTAAAATTGTTGCTTAGAGAATATAAAAAAGGAAAATGAAGCAAGAGAAAAAAATGAAGATGAGAAGGGAATTAAAATTTTAAAAACAGCAGATCACAAAGAACATTTGGATATTTAGCTCAAAATAGTCTTAAGCAGAAGAGAGGAGACAGACTGGGTACACAATAAATATGTACATGCAGATCTCTAAGATTGGTAAAGGAACTATGGTATTTGATTACATCCTGTCTGTCTCTTTTCTTCTTTCTGTCCAAATTGTTCCTTCTGCCACAGCCTTTCCCCAGCTCCAAAGACCTTGATTTAATCCTGCAGTTGTGTTTTATGGGTGAGAATGCATGCAGGTAAATTGAGAGTCTAGACATAAAGAGAGGGTCGACTAAGAAAGATGTGACCAGCATGAATGTGAAAACTGCAAGAATGGTGCCCACCCAGGATTTTTCCACTCTAGGGCCTCCATCTCTGCCTCTTCAGTTTGATTCCTTCCTACTGAGAGCAATGCACAGGCTGGACTAGCTGTATCAGACAGCGAGGGGGGAACTCTTCAGCTTTGCCTGTTGCAATAATCAGGGAAAGCCCTTGCTGAGGTAGAACAACAATTGAAGCCTTTTCAGAGGCTCTGCTGTATAAGAAATCTCTATAACTGTTTTTAAAAGAATAGGGAAAATAGTTTCACATTATCAGAAAGTAACTCTAATACGATACTGAAAAAGGGTCACATATTTTTGATGCATTGTGGAAAAGAAATTCAACCTAATCAGTTTATGAAATTTCTAGTGAGCCTAGTAAGAAGGAAGGGATTGAACCCTTTAACAGTTCAGTGGGGAAACTTATAAGGGGAATATTGAAGTCAGGGACTTTGTCAGCAAGTTTGAACTACCTGAATTTGCTCAACCTTTTTTCCACAAATACCTAAAGATAAGACTCTAGGGATTTATCTTGAGGAATGTCAAAGAACTGCTTCCTCTAATTCCACAGTGGTTTAGGAGAGCTTCTTTCTATAGGGTTAATATTTTTTCTTAGGCAAATCTGCACAATTTTGTGGAAGCATCCCTATTCAACAGATAAATTGATTTCCACATCAAAAAGCCTTTTATTTCCTCATTAGGACAGCTGCTCTAGAAGATTATATACTGATAGGAATTTGAAGGAAATCAAGATAGACCAAGTGATTGGTTTGTACATTTGCTTTTGATGTTTTGTTAACATAGCAAGAGAATTGCATTCTATCAACCCACACCTGAGTTTCACCATGAGATTTTACTTGTGACTTGTGCAGAGACACCGATGCAAGCTCTCCCTACGAACAGGTTGCATTGGTGTAAAGTGGAGCTTGCCACAGTGCAGTTCTTTTCTCTGTACAAATGGTGTTACAGGACACAGATTATCCTAATATAGGTGGGCCCTTAGGAAGCTGGAGTAGGCTAACAGATTTTTTTCAGGTCAAAAGGAATCAAACTGGAGAAACAGAAGAGGGGGAACACTAGAAAGCATGAAATCCTGAGTGGTGACTGGCATCATCATGCATCCTGTCAGAGCAAGTTAGGAAGAAGAAGCATCTGCCTATCTTATCAGCCCCAGAAAACAAATTAGCCAGTAAGTGGGAACAAAATTTGCTGTAAATGAAAACAAATTAAGACAAAATAATAGCCGTAGGTTAGATGATACTTCATTCCTGGGAGTTTTTTTACTAAGTGGAAGGGGAAACGTCTATTTTGTACTTTGTTTTCTTGCTTTAAAAAAATCTTGTTTAATGTATTTGTTATCTTTTCTCTTTTAGCTTCAACAGTTAATACAGACACTGCAGATACAGCAGCAGAAACCTCAGCCTTCACTACTTCAAGCCCTGGATGCCGGTCTCGTCGTCCAGTTACAGGCCCTCACAGCACAACTCACAGCTGCAGCTGCTGCTGCTAACACACTTAATCCACTGGAACAGAGTGTCTCTTTTAATAAGGTAAAAGTAGAATAATAGAAATTTGTAGAAGTATTTTTTTTAAATATATCTGAGAAGTTCTTTTGGATTTTATTGTTTGATTTTGGACATTTAAAAATACATTAATATACTATAAAGTGATGCTGCTTGAAAATACAAAAAAAAGGTCTAGACAGTAGTGTAAATGAAAATACTAGTTTTATATGAGTTTAGGGCTAAATAGCCCATTGTATAATATCTAGAGCTGGAAGAGACCCACAAAGGTTATTGAATATGGTAATGGTTTTGATTTATGATTTAGCAAAGTTAAGCCATTCTTATGTATTTTTCTCCACCCTTTGTAACACACCAATGAGGACTGTTTCTTACTAGGTAATAAATAGAAAATATGCAGGAATTAATACACACTGTTTGCTCAGAAGAGTAAAAAGTTGGATTTTTAATTTTCTTGCATTATAAACTGTGTGCCAAGAAAACTTTAATCTTGGCCACAAAGTGATGTATGTGAATAAATAAGCCTATAGGTAAAGAAACTTCCATTGCAAAAAAACGAAAACCAGCCAACTAAAAAACCAAATACCAACAACGCCCCTCCAAAAAAAAAAAAAAAAGAGCCAAAAACCCCCAAACCAAACTACAAACAAAACCAGAATGCATGGATTTAAGAATACAAATATAATTGCATGCCAGGTAACAACAACCATGCAGGCAATTGCAGTCATAGTAGTATAATACCTATAATAAAGAAAAGAAAGAACTTCTGCGCAAAGAATTATATCTAACTAACTAAATAAGCATTGTTCTGTTATCTTCGGAAGAAACGGGTTATATGTACATGATCTCTGTAGGATTGTCCTGGAGTGAATAAATAGTAAGAATAAGGAAGGTGGGGAACAAAAAAAAACTTTTATTCTTCACTCAGATTATCTCTTTTTATTGAAAGTAATGCAGATGTAAAAATAAGTCTGAAAAAGAATGGCCTGTACTCCTGCTCTAGCACAGCCGTAACCATCCAATTGAGAAGGGTGTACTCCCGGGGAATGAATGCATCAGTTAATAGGGAGTCCTGTAATATTTACTACAGAAGGTATTTTATAGTACGACATTATTCTGCAGACTTTAATTCCAGCATTTCCATGGATTGGTATATTCGTAGGTGTGTGTGTCTTGAATTTTGGACAGCTTAAATTGAAGCAAATTGAAGGAATTCACATTCTGGTGAGATGTTTGTATACAGACATAAAAGAAAGGGCAGCTTTTATGAAAAAAAACCCCAACATTTATTAGTATTGTGATCCAAAGGAAACTGTGAAGCATAATTTTTGTTCCATGACATAATGTTTGTGAATTGGATAACAAATAATAAATAGTGCAAGAAAATAATTTTGATGAATGCATAAGTATCCATCTTTTTTAAAAAAAACCTATTTGGCAGTTCTTCCAATCCTTTGTTTTCAGTCTCTTCAGCCTGTAGTATCTTGTGTTACCTACTTGTGCAAATTAATCTGCATTATGTAAAACATTCTTTTGGCAGCATCACGTGTGCATGTTTTCTGGTCTTGCTACAGAACCAAATACTTGTGTTACAGTAAAAAAAAAAAAAAATTTGATCTACATTACCTATGCATTTACCCTACTCCTTTTATTTTAGTTTCCAAAGAGAATATTCTGATTCTTATGAAAAAATTTGTTTCCTTTCTAATAAAACCTTTTTTCATGTCTTTAATCCTTTCTCTTGCTTTTTCTGAATGTATTTTCTTCTTAGGTAATTAAAGTAACATATGTAGCATAAAGGGAAGGTTCTGCACCTTTTATATGCATGTGTGTGTAACATTAAACTTGCTATCCTAGTATTTAATTTGGCTTAATTTCTGCTACTTTATTGTAGACCGTATTCTTCTACAAACTATGTAAAAATCAAGACCTTTCAGTTCAGATTTTTCGTTTCAATATGTACAATGTTACTTAAACCAAATGTAAACAAAAATCATGCTGCACGTTTACCTGTCTTGGCTGGAAGTTCTCTTGTTTTCTCTGGCCTTGGTTTATTTAAGTGTTTGTTTCGTTTGTCATGAACTGGTGACTAGTTTCTATTTATTTCTTAGCTGTATAAATAGTACATATTCTGTTATTTTTCCTCCTACTTTGCCATAATGGAAGATACATGATGATTAATGGTATTTTAAGTTTCAGGTTGTTTTTCTGAAATGCACAATTTTTTTCAAAGCAGCACCATTTTATAAGTACCTCTCTGAAAAGTATTCTAACAATACAAACAAAAGGCAGTCACCTTGCTGTAAATGGATTAGATATATATGGTGAAAATTGTTCTAGATTTTAACATCCCATCTGACATAAGCTTGATGGTCTGTGTTTCTACCCCATTTTCTCAGAGACATATTCTGCCCTGCTTTCATAAATATTATATTGGGAAAAGTGCTTCTAAAAATTCTTGATTGATCAGTGATTGATCCATCTTCTAGTTAGCTTATGCTTTGTTCTTCTTGCTGGACTCCAGTAATTGAGAGTAAATAGAGCATCCTGAGAAAGAAAATGGGGAACTGAATCATCATGGCTTATTGCTGACAATATTTTTGCCTTAGTATTTCAAAATTACTGCTGTATGTTCTCATCCTCTTCGTTTTTTTTCTTCTGAGATGAAGATTTGAGAAGAAGTTATGGTGGTTGGTAGTATAGCATTAGCTCTGCTTTTCAGAAAACTTCCAAGGTGTGCAAAGATGCATGGACATGGCTTTAATAGCACGGCTATATCGTTAAATAGTGAAAAAAAAGGCAATCTCACTGACAAATAACATCTGTTATATTTCTTCATACTTGTTCTGTAGTTTTTGTCTTCAAGAAAGTCAAGTGCTACTAAAATGCTTCTGAACTTTTTAAAATTAATAGACAAACTTTTTTACTTAAGCAGAACTCCAATGTAGACATCTTCACAGATAACACAGGAAGTTTATCCAAGTTTTTTTCCTTGTCGGATACCTTTCTTTTTATCCATTAGAAGGATTGTTCCTCTTACATGATAACTGCTTGCTTTGATTTTTTTTGCAGACTATGTGAGAAGTTGTTTTCAAGGAGCAGTATATTTGAAGGAATTCAGGTTGTCTAAATGACACGTATGTGAAAACACAGTAATTCTTTGTGAAGTAATCAAGCTGTAGGTCTTCTCTTGATATGAGCAGAGCAGTTTGATGATTACCAAAGGATTGAATAGTTGACCTCTTCGTAGTAATTTCTTCTAATTAAAGGTACCATTACACAAAATTAATCTTTATTTAAGCTTTACTCCAGAGTAGCTCATAGTTACTGTGGAAAGAACATGTGGGTGTACTTGTCGCAGCAGAGCTCAGGAAAGCTGGGCCAAGATTTGATGCACTCAAGAGTTTGGTAACAATAGCAGTATGACATTGAATTTCCTATTCAGGTTATTTGCCAAACTTTTTTTTGTTTTTCAAGTTGAGAAATAAGAGCATCTTCGTAATGTAAAGGAAATGCACATAAAGGGACACATAAGGAGTGTTCAGTAATGCTTATTTTGTTTTCTCCTAGAAGCTGATGGACAGGTTTGACTTTGGGGAAGAATCTGAACAAAATGAAGAGCCTAAAAAGGAAACTTCCCAATTGTAAGATCAAGCTATGTTTCTTATGGAAAGTGCTAAAATTTGCCTAATGCTAGTTGAAAATTAGGATTAAGTAAGGAAAATACTTATTTCAAAGCATAAGTACACTAAAACAGTAGGAAGAGAAAAGACAGTTTTCTAAATTAACATACATATTTTACTATAAATCTGTGTTCCAGAAGATTTTTTGACTTTAGAATAAAGTTAGCATGTTCTTTGCTTTTTATAGTTATATTTATACAGTTGATGGGATAGTGATGATACTATAAGGTGGAACCAGCTCCATTGTCCTCACTATTTTACATTTTAGTTAAACTTGAAATCCAGTTGTGAAGACCTATTTACTAACTGTTTAACCAAAGAGAAAAACTGTAGGCTTTTTTTTTTTTAATTTAAGTTATTTCATTTTAGGCCATTAGTACCAGAATCTGTGAACAACTCACTTTTTCACCAACTAGCTGAACAGCTACAGCAACAAAATTTAGAACATCTCAGACAACAGCTTCTGGAGCAGCAGCAGCCTCAAAAGGTAAGAACTCCATCTTGTGGCTGTTGTAGTAATTTATGTTCTCCTCTGATTAAAAAAACGTATTCCAGGACAAAAAAATTGTGTTGTTGCTGACAGTTTTCGTATAGTTAAAGTCTTTGTCGCTAGCTGACCATGTAACAGAAGCTTGCAGAGTAAGTGGGGTAAGTGGAAAAAAGTGCTTAAAGCAGAAATAAAACCACAACCAAATGTGTGGGGAGTACATTTCTTTTAGGGAAGAGTACTCATTAGATGAGTTAGGCATGACTGTACTTTGGCTGTTCAGCTCTTTATATGGGAAAAAAAAAAAGCTTTCCCATGCTTGCAGAAGGAATAAGGTTACCAATGAAGTGATTATGCTCCTGTCTCTGATGGGAGGACAGAATAAAGACTGTAGGTAACTTTAATTTCCCCAGGTTTTATGTCTTGGCTAATAATTGATGAAATAATTCTGTTGAAGAATCTGAGCTAAAAAATAGTCACGTATTTCCTGAGAAATTATTCATTAAGAACTGGTGCTTGAGATAACCCAAGGTTCTTTCTTAACTGTATGAATTGTGTCCTCTCTACACTGAAGTAACCTGGCTTATTTCTACTGAGATTAGTCCTGAGTACTTAAATGTTCTTTTTCCCTCCTGATCCTATTAAAAAAAACCACAAAAACAGAACAAAACAAAACCAACAAAAAAACCAAAAAAAAACCCAACGAAACAAGCAAAAGTATTTTGTCTTGATGCTGGGCAGGTATGAAATGGACTTCTTGTGGAGTATTTGGATCTGGTTTCACAGGAAAATAGAAAGATTGAAAGAAAAAACAAGAGATCACAAGCTTAACAAATATCTGTTGGAGGTTTTAGTTCAAGCTGTCCAAAGGCAAAGTCATAGAGCCATTGAGTAGCCAGGGACCTTGGAAGGGACCTTAAGATCACCAAGTCCAGCTGTCAACCAGGACTGCTACTGTAAACCCTGAGCCACAAAACCACATCACCCAGCCCAGATCCAGATACCTCTTAAACTCCACCAGGGATGGTGACCCCACCACCTCCCTGAACAATCTGTTCCACTGTCTGAGCCAAGTGTTTCAGTTTTTCAAACAAGAGTGCCATTTAAGCTTTGAATTTCTGACTTTATTCATTTAATTTTTAGTAGATATTGTTTCTTTACTGCTTTATTTTACTGTTTTATTTTACTTTCTCATTTAAGCGTAGTAAATGAAAAAGAATATACAGCGTAGCTACAGACTAAATAGTTTTGGGTCTTGGTGGATATCTCTCCATTTCTGTCTTTAAACACTAAAAATGTTGCAAATGAATTGAGCATTGAAGAATGATCTGTTTGAGGAGCTTTTGATGTGTCATATCAAAAAGCATCTGTCCAATTTGAAAACAAAAATGTTGAATGCATACTTTATTGTAAAATAAGCAAAATCAAAGTTTACAATATATTTATGGGTAGAACATTTACTTGACTCTCCCCTTACTATTTAATTTTCTATTACAAGACCTGATGAATTTTCCCTTCAGATCCAGTCTTCTTGTCTAGTCAGTATGGAGAAAAAGTTTTTTTACCTTGGTAACAGCTAAAAGATACAAACTGCTGCTGGAGCTACTTTGTAGTGACTGCAATATGTTATGGGTAATATTTTTTTTAATTCCATGTGTAAGTTTCATTGAGAAAGCTCAAAGGGAAAGAGAAGGAAAGATAAAGCACAAAACAAAATTATTAGGCATCTGATGGAGAGCAGAGATAAAGTAGGAGAGGACACAAGATAAAAACAGAAGGAGGAACAAGAATTGTAGGCACTGATATCAAGAAACAGATGGTTGAAGAATAATTAAATATAGGGAAAATGAGACAAAACATTCTGTCAGAAGGCAAATAAATTAACTGAATTATAGTAGAATATTTTTTACAAACTTTTTATAAGATGTTTAAAAAATATAAAGACAAAATTGTTACTACTAGTCATTCTGCTAACTTCCTGTCATTCTCTGGGCAGATAGAACATGCAGGATTTGTTTAATTAAAAGTTAAAATATAGTGAGGATCACTGAAATGTTTATTTGCAGTAATGGATTATAGATTTTAAATTACTTTTCAAAATTGTTCTCATATAATTTCTGAGTATTTTAATGTCATTTATTCTAGTTCTTGAATTTATCTTGTACCTTAGAGATATTTTCTCCAAATCTGTACTTTCAGGCAATGCATAGGCTGTTACAGCTTTTTCTCTAGCAAATCATCAACACCTTGAGTATTCCACATTCGTTAATTTTGGTGTCTTTTCAGAACTGCTTATTTTGTTAGATCTTTTGAAATTGCCGTGTTGACATAAATTATGTAACTTCCTCCCTTATCTTTCAGTAATTGCTTGTCTGAAGTAATTTACTGTAAAAAAGTTCAGACCAGTGTAAATTTTTTAACTAGTTCAAATGGTGTTGCAAATATTTTTATTATGTTAGTAACAAAATAACATTTATTAATGCATATGCATGGGGGACAAGTCGGTGTCTTTCAGGGTCACTGTACATATGGCAACATTCGTCCTGTGAATTTCTGTTTTGAAGCAGCTGAATTAAGCAGTAAATAGTGTACTTCGTGTGTACTGTAGCTTTTTTATTTAGCAAATAGATACTAATCTTTTGTAATGAGGAATATTAATTATTTCAAAGTTTTGTGTTTAAGGATGGTACCATAAAAAAGGAATGGAATGGATTGATATCCAGTTCAGCTTTCATATTAATGAGAAGTGGGAATATTATTTTCATATAGTATTACGTTTGTCATTGCAAGGGGCTTTATGGTGTGTTACTAACTGTTATTTAGGCGAGCCCTGAGGAGAATCAAGAAGGAAATTTTGGTTCAGAGCACTCTGCGTCACCATCACAAGGGAGCAGTCAACAGCAGTTTTTAGAAGTGGAAGCAAATGTAGATGATTCCATAGATATTCAACAACAGGTAAAACTATTTAAATTTTATGACAGAAATTGAAAGGAAAACACAAACTAACATGATCCAAGTCATATATATTGTGAGTAAATTTACTAAGTGTTTCTGAACATCTTTTGTGTCGGATCTCAGGACATGGATATAGATGAAGGCCAGGATATTCCTGAAGAAGAGATTTTTGAACAAGAAGAAAAGAAATCAGCTGTTCATTCAAGATCAAGAACTCGTTCAAGATCTCGTTCAAGGTTTTGTAATTACCTTGTATTAAGTAAATGAAGTTTTTTTGAGAAAAAGTTGCAATTTGTGATTGTCAGTCTTAATTCTGTATTTTCCAAAATTGTCATAAGCAGTTTTTGGCAATGAAAATCCATGTTCGTTGAATATTTGTGTGTTGGATGCAGACTTTTGGTATGACAGTTCATTATCCATATGGGTGGTTTAACTGAAATTTTTTAAGACCTGTTCGGGTTACAGAAATAACTAACACTAGCCAGCTGGACAGGCTTTCTGTGCCAGAGAATTAGGTACTGTAGATACAGAACATTTTGAATGTGTTTTGTTTTAAGGTGTATATTCTGTTCCTCACCCAAATGGCATTAAGTTTATTTCCTGAAGCAGTTTTAGTGAACATAATGGAAATACCTGTGTAGTGCCTTAAGTTTGTAGTTAAAAGACAACTAAATCAGAGTATTTTTTTTTAACTCAGCATACTAAAATTAAGTATTTTGTAGGTCACCAAGAAAACGAAGGTCTAGATCACGGTCGGGTTCTCGTAAGCGGAAACACAGAAAACGTTCACGCTCAAGATCAAGAGAAAGGAAGAGAAAGTCATCTCGGTCATACTCCAGTGAAAGAAGGGCTAGGGAAAGGGAAAAAGAACGTCAGAAAAAGGGATTGCCTCCTATACGGTCAAAAACACTAAGCGGTAAGTAGCACCTGCGCAGTGTTTTAATAATGTAGGATTAAATGGAAAAAAGGCTTTGTTTTCATTGACAGAACAAGAGTTACCTTGACTACTTATATAAGTTTAATTTCTGGTGGTTTTTGCAACTTAAGTACATCATGTCATCTTAGACAGGAACAAGTATCATACTGTTCTACTAATGTTTTTACTCACACTTGCACCACTGATTATGTTTTTAAACAGAGAGCAGCAAGGGCTGTCTCTAAGTTGCAATCTTCTTTCTCTTTAATGCTGTCTTTAACTTGGCGTTTGAACGTGTCCAGCAGCTGGTCTGATAATTGTTAAGTGTGTGGTGCACGCTTCCAACACTTATGGATTTCTTAGAGGCCCGGGTTTTAAAATGTTTACATTGTTTTTTAAATAGATTTTCAGAGGAATGTAGCACCAAAGCAGGTGGAATTTGCTAGTGTAAGACAGACTATAATGGTGGTATCTTTAGAAAGTATTAAAAAATCTAGGGTTTTCATCCTCTGCAGTGTGCTGCTGTGCACTGCTCTCAGTTCTCCATAGAATCTACATACAAAAAAAAAGGAAGGTAGTAAGGAGAAAAATAACTTCCTCCATACAGTTCCTTAAATCAAAGGGAATGTATTTTGAGAATTTAATTTTGTTCAGATAGGTTATAAACTGTTTGTGTTGTAGTTTTGCATTTATCTTGTGTCTTAGGACTATATTGTTTATCTGACAAGATAAGCAGCTCACAACTCATTTTTGTAAAGGAAAGAGCATTCTGTTCTCTTCACATTAATATTTTATATCATTCCAAGGTGACTTTAAACTGGGGACTGTACTACAGTTTAGATGCACTTTTTTTCCCCTTCTTCTCTGGTTTCCCACATGAAAAGAGACAAATTGGTTTTATGGTGTAGATTTCTCCCAGCAGTCCACAAGGCAGGGAGCTATAATCAGAATGGTTGGGAGCTGAGAGATAGAGATGTTAAGTAACCTAATGAACAGCAGCAGCATTTGATGTCCTGTGAAGTTTAAAGGAGATATTAAGGAGGCTAAGTGAAGTGTGGAAACTTTGGGGAGAGGTAAGTGATTAAATAAATAAGTAATTCACCTGACAAGTGTTCTACTTCATGAAATTTGTTCAGTGACAGCCACTATTATTACTTGCTGAGATCTGAAGAATTGTTTCCTAGAGCTTAACACCATGAGGTACAAAAGGAATATCTGCAGGCATGAAAGGAGCAATCTCAGCAATCTCAGCTGGTCATTCTCAGCACTGCGGTGCACTAATGTCAATTGACAGAATACACAGCTCTGGTTTCTATTTTGGTGCACCAGGATTGGTACAGAAAGGAGATGTGATGTATCAAGATAGTCATGAAGACATAATGTTTCCTTGGTAAAGGATAGGGCAGACCAAGAAATCCCAGCTGCATATACAGATTGGGCAATACCTGGAAGACAGAGGAATTGGAATCATGTACATATGGGAGAAGGAAGTTGTAGCTCACATCAGTGAGTGTTTATGTTTGGCAAGGAGGATGGGTGGACATTTGGAAGGCAGGGATCTGGTCTTGTGGTGGAATTGACGAGAATCAGAAGTATCATGGATATCTTCAGCCTGATTGGCCTCAGATAAGTGTGTCTTTCTGGGTTGTTGCCCATGGTAAATTAATAGTATTGTTGCTATTTTCAGGTGAAAATGCAGTGTGTAATACTGCAGTATTAAGTTCCATGTGTAATACACTTTTAACCAGTTAGAACTTAGTCTTTGTTAAAATTGACTTGACTCCTAAAGGCATGGGTTTTTTAATGGAAAGGAGAAGAGAAACATTTTGGTTTTTTTCCAGAAGTAATTTATAATTCAGTCTACTTTAGCTGATAATCTACAGAATTTTACAGTTTTATTTCTATGAAAACAACTATTTTATTTAAAAGAAAATGAAACAAGAAGAATGAACACTTGTGGTGAATATGTTTGGTGTTGTTTAACCCTTTATCATTTTTGTTAATGTACTTAATCTCTATACAGTAAGTAATAGATTTACTATTCTTGGGTTTTTATCCGTGATTCCTGGGTAGTTTTAAAACTGTTTACACTCATGCTATGGAGTACTTCATAAGCTAACATTCAGTATTTTAATTGATGTGAATGTGTCTCTTGACAGTTTGCAGTACTACTCTTTGGGTAGGTCAAGTAGACAAGAAGGCTACGCAGCAAGATTTAACGAACTTGTTTGAAGAATTTGGACAAATAGAGTCAATTAATGTAAGTAAGCATGTTGCTATACTTTTTCAGAAATTTTAGACTAGAAACTTAAGCATGCTTATGCCTCTGAATTCTTTATAGCTGCTTAATCTTGTATTTAGGAGACTTTTCTATCACAGTTAGAAATTGTGGCCATGGTATTTGCCACTTGGTTTTGATCTACTCTGTTTTGAAGCACTAAAGACAGTACACTTCAAAGTAAAATGGCTCTTCCTAAGCTTTATGCAGTTTTTAAACCAGGGTTTAACCAAAAAGTTATGGTTGTTCTGGTTTAGTGATGCGTCACGGAGCAGGTATCATTTTTCCTTGGCCTAAGGGCACCTATGGATATGTATCCACATTGTTCTTGGTTACTTTCCAAACAGAGGATTCCTTAAGTTCAATCCTTCCCGATAAAACGTTTAGAAGAAAAGAAATAGTACTGTAAACAAACGTTTATTCTAAAATGTGACAGTTGATGCTTATAATTGGGACATACAGTTCTCATTATGTAGAGTAATTTAGAGTCAGGTGTTTAGAGTAGTATTTCAGTTGCCTATAATTCAGCTTCAAAAGAAAGTATTTTTCTCCTAAACCAGCACATCTACATGAGAGAAATCTGGGTTTTCCTCCTGCTTCAGCAGTTTTATAATACTTCTTGTGCAATTTAATTCATTTCAGAAAACTTTTACTGTTTTCCTGTCATGTTAATATATTTAAATATGTAATTAATAAGGAATACTTTTTGTGACTTTACAGAATCCTCTAAATAAAGTTTCACAAGTGAAAAAACAAGCCTCATAGCCAGACATTTAAACCTCATTTTGATTTGCAGGGGCTATCAATTAAGGAAAGTAATGTAACAACTGTACATGTCCCAGTGCCTGTTCTGTTTCGAAGGCAAACCATTTTGTAGATAGTTCATCCTACACATTCCACAAAGCTTAAGTACCTAGAATAACAGTGTATATCTTAGTGCAGTTCTTATAAAATATGTTTACAGTCTGTCATCTTACATGTTTGTTATGTTACTGTGTGCATTTAAACAGTTTAAAAGCACACCAAGATTTTTGACTAAAACAGATACAAGCAATTGTCTTACATAATATGTAAGCTTGCAAAGATTACATGCTATGTCATACAAGAAATAAAACATGCTATACATACATAAATACAATAAAACATCAGAAAAAAAATCACATTCAGGAATGAGGAGTCTACCCTTCAAAAATGCAATATGCTTTTAATCACTATTTTATTCCTCTGTGAGAGGTTATTGCTCAGCCCACAGAGAGTCTGGAGCTTAAGAAGAGGTAGCAACTTCTGCTTTTCTGAAGTTATCATAATGTAGCTCCCAGTCTGCTCCGTGTTCAAATCTTTCATGTCATTTATAACATTCATTCTTCAGCTTGCTGTTGCTTCTTGAAAATGTTGTAACTGAAGTAGCCTGCCAGTATCACCCTTAAGTTTTCTCGATGCCCAAGCTTGTTAATATAGCTGATTAAGGTAACAATTGTTTACAGTGTAAGCCTTTCTTTCTATAGTATTAGTATTCCATTAGTGTCATTACATAATCTGAAGTACTGATTTTCCTACTTTTTAAGACCACTGCTGTTTTTCCCTAGATGATTCCCCCAAGAGGATGTGCTTATGTCTGTATGGTACATAGACAAGATGCATATCGTGCTCTTCAGAAACTTAGTTCTGGGTCATATAAAATTGGATCTAAAATTATTAAGGTAATGTGATTTTAATCTTAAGGATTCTGTCCATTTCAAACACAGTACAATTCTACTATGATGATTTGTCTTTTAGCAGCTGTTCATTCAAATGTACAATGTGGAGAAGAAGAATGAAGCAGTGAGGTGTAAACTGCTTTCTCTCTGTGTAAAATGCAGCTTTTAACAGGCAGTATGAAAGACAGAAAAATGACTTGATATTTAGGAAACACTTGGACAATAGTTTATGTACATACAGCCTAAGTCCTGTACCTGACCATTTGGGTCACATAATATTAAATTTTAGAGTAGTCTTAGAGTTAAGTGTTTTTTTAAATGTTATGGGGGTTTCTTCTACTTGCTTGATACTTTAGGGTAAGTCCATGAAATACTGTATTTTTAATTTCCCCATATATATATGTTAGGATTAATGTAGAACAAATTTAAGCTTTCTGATGTAATTAATCATACATATACCTGTTGTAGAGGCCAAGTAAACTTCTTGCACGTTCATTTAAAATCCAAACATTGTTAAAATTTTTAATTAACAGATGGTGAGGATTGATGTGCAGTGACAGAAACTTGAAGAAAATGATCTGAAATATTCTGTTCCCAAGTTATATGATTTAACCAGATTGTCTGATGGGGTTTTATTTTCAGATTGCTTGGGCTTTGAATAAAGGTGTGAAAACAGAATACAAGCAATTCTGGGATGTGGATCTGGGAGTTTCCTATATTCCATGGGAGAAAGTGAAATTGGATGATTTGGAGGGCTTTGCTGAAGGTGGCATGATTGACCAGGAAACAGTAAATACAGGTACAGGCATTAACCATTCTGATAGTTAGACAATGTATTTATTTTAGTAATTGCAAATTCTCAGAAGATTTATTGTTTAGGAAATAAATACTCTTTTTTCATTTATGTAGATTTTTCTAGATCTTTGTTTGCAATATAAATGGCACTGTAATAATGAAATCTAGATTGTATTTTTAGATTAATCAACTAATTTTAGATTTAGTTGATTGTCATGACAATGAAGAACTGGTGACAGAGAATAATTAGTTTAGGCCAATTAATAAAGGTTAGCATATTTTAAGAGTTATGAACTTTTGGTGCACTTGTATGTGAAATAATAATTTGTGTAGAAATTGTTACCTGCTTCTGATTAGGAAAAAGTCTTATATTCAGGTAAAAGACTTAAGTTGAAATTAGAACTTGTCCAGATAGGCACAGCTTAGCAGAACCTTACGGTATTTTTTCCATAAAGTTAGAGAGACAGGAAAACACAAGTAGTGTTAGACCTTATTCTGAAACCCAGTTGAACAGTTTGTTAGGTTATGAAAGATCTACTTGTACTGTAATTTCTTGAAACAGATCTATACCGAAATAAACAGTAGATGAAGACTTTTACAGTAGTGAGTGATTCTTCAGGTCAAAACACAATCTTGCTTTGAGTGAAAATTGAGTACAAATGACAAAAATTAAAACATGTAACATTACTGAAATACATTCACTATGTTATCACTAAAGTACAAAATTCTTGAAGAAAGGACAGATGGAAGAAATGGAGGTTGTGGTGAGGTTTGTTTAACATCAGGATTCTTTCTCATTGTACAGTTGCCAAGTGATAACATACATATATTGGCTACAGGAGTTTTTAGAAAACAGAAGAGTACTCTGTATTGCAAATTGTTAACAGAATGATTGGTGAAAAACGTTGGAAAGTTTTGAAAAATCAGTTTGCATACAGGCAAAATAAAACAGCATTGCAGGTAGATAAAGATGTTTTATGTTCTTTAAAATACACAATAATAACTAATTGCACTCGTTCTTTTCATAATAAGTTTGAGGGCTATTTGTAATGAATCTATGTAGATATTAGATTCAAATTTATTGTTTAAGAAGGATGAGGACTTTTTAACATCTAAACAAAAATAACACATTAATTACCTTTTTATAATAAAATACATCATTTTTAAAGAGTGGGAAACAGCCAGAAGCTCAGAAGCTGCTAAAGAAAATACTCAAACGACGCAGAGTGCTACAGTTGATAAGAGTACCGTTGTTACAACGCAGACAGAAGCTTACACACAACCAGTCACTATGCTGCAGGTTGGTATTGTCTGAATTTGCAAAAACCCCACAGAACTAGGGGGCAGACTTTTTATTCAATACAGGTAAACTTTAATGCTGAGTTTAAGTGTGATAAAAAAGTGATAAAATATTTTTGATTTAAGTCCTGCATCCATTAGTGTTCATCTCTGAAATATTTTAGAATAGAATAGTTGCCATCGTTGGCATCGTCTTTTAATTTCATCAGGGTGCTTAATAGAAAAGTTTTTGTACTTACATGATTAGTGCTTTGTATTTTTAAATGTGTATAGACATTTCCAGTTGTTGAACTGACATAAAATTATATGAATATTAATATATTAGCGTTTACTTGAATTGAATTTTGGGCTTTCTCCTCTTCACAAAAACTTCAGTCTTCTTAGCTGTCTCCTAATGTACACTGTGATCAGTATATATTTAAATATACATGTATATATTGCATTTATACTGCTTCTAATTACGTCATTGTAATATGAGGCACTGTAACAAAATGCATAGCTCAAAGAGAAATTCGAGAAATACTAAATAATTTTCACAATTTCATCGGGATTATTAGCCTTATAATTACACAGACTAAACTTAATTTTCCAGTACTGTTCTAAAATATGTAAGTTTTTCTAGACACTAGAATCACTGTTTTCAAAGTGCCCCCGAGTTGCTACACTATCTACATTTTTCTTCCTTTTCTCTCTCTGCATTTCTGCATTCACCCCTCTGTGATAGGTACATTTTTATTCTTGAATAGACATAGTGTTAGACTGTATTTTTGGCTGTCTGAGAATAAAGTAAAGATAACATAGGATTCTTCCAGTGTCCTTGTTTGCCCATAGTGTACCATTTCAGAATGCTATCTAATTGTTCAGTGTTTGAAATATATACAAAGCCTTTGGTACATTTAGTACTTGATGAATTGCAGTTAAATCAGTTTATCCTTTTTAATATCCTTGAATACTGTTAGTTATTGAAGCTGCTTGTTTTTCTTTCCATGAAAAAAGATTCCAGTAGCTCCAGCTGTGCCTGCTGTTAGCTTGGTTCCACCTGCTTTTCCTGTCACAATGTCTGTCCCTCCTCCTGGTTATAGCCCAATTCCTCCTCCACCCTTCTTGAGAGCAAGTTTCAACCCTTCACAGCCACCTCCAGGTAAGTCAGTAAAAATGAAATGCAGTGTGTAAGGAGCGTAGCAGTTCATGTGTCTCTGTGTACATCAAAGTTTTCTGTCAGCTACTGGTTACTGTCTGAGTGAGTTGGCCTTCGACTCCTAAATTACATACTAGATTAAAATTACTTATATCTAACTTGGTATTATTTTTACCAATGTATTCTGTTGAGAATAGGAACCACAGTTTTTTACCTTTGCAAAAAATTAAAATTTAAAAGTACTGAAAATCAATCTCGTTGGTTTTAAAAAGTTTGAAACTCTTGATTTTCTACTTTGGATACTGCTGGCAGATATCACTTAAAGATGCACCTGCAGATCATCTGTAGTGAAGGTTGTTTTTGGAAACAGCAACCACTCTTGCCTCTTCCTATTAATTTGTTGTTTGCTAGTGTACAGCGGCTCAACTTTTTGAGATAAATAATGTAGGCAATCTTTTACTGCAAAAGTTAATTTGCTTTTCATGTAATCATTCATCATTTTTTTCCATATAGGTTATATGCCTCCTCCAGTTCCACCTGTTGTCCCGCCACCGGTTGTCCCGCCACCTGTTGTCCCACCAGTTGTTCCAACACGTAAGTTTGAGTGCTCTAACAATTGTATGTGTGTGATGAAATGTGTACTTTGTTTATAGACACCTTGTTATTTAATGAAAAGCAAGTTAATCCTGTGTAATGGGAAATAGCAACACAGAAGTTGTTGTTTTAGCTAATTTAAAGTAGGCATTGAGAAAAAGACTTAGAGGGCTTATAATGTAGACTGAAAAATTGTACCTAACATGGAGTTACTGAAAAAAGTTATCTCAAATTGTTACTTATTTGTATGTGTAGTTCAATATTTGGACCTTTCTAACACATGTAGCTGTTACTGGACTTATGGTCTTAGTCACTGAATAATATATAATAATTTATTTTAGTTTAGCATTCTAATTGTATTCATTTAACATTTAAAGGTATGTTAGAGTACTGAATGCTTAGGTTTGCCTGCAGCTCATGATCTCGAGGAAAAAAAACCTAAATATTGCATTGCTGATTGAGGATAAGAAATTTATTATCAAAATATGTACCAGTGAGGGTAATTAATTTCACTTCTTTTGGTTTATCAGCCTGACTTCTACCAAACTAAATTTAAAGGTTTCACTACATGATTACTGTGATACACTTCTGTTATTTCTCTACAGCTTTAGTACAGCCTCCATTGCCAATTGCACAAGAGACGATGAAGGATGTTCCTTTTACTGGCCTTGTTCTACCAGTTGGCACAGTTACTAGCAATCTAGCTACTCCAACATTATCTGCTGGAAGTGTTTTTAATCCCCTGCCAATCAACAAACCAGAATCCGATGACAAAGGACCACATCTTACAAACCTTCAGATTTCTTCCAGTGAAAACAATAGATCTGGTAAGAAATGTTTTCATTATATGATATGACTGTGTACAGGAAGCATCATACTCTGAGAGATTTTTGCAAATCATAGTCCATTGAGCTAGTAACTACAGAATAGGAAGTTTTGGGCTGGGTAGGGTATCATTCTGAATTTAATTTGGAGAAGTGGTGAGAACCATCTTTGTCATCATCTGATCATTGACTTCTAGCAGCTTATGCTCAAATATTTTTTTCTCATAGTCTCAAGAAGTAAAGCTGAGTCTGGGAACCCATTAGAAAACTTAAAAATGCAGGTCGATTACACAAGTAGCAATGGAAAGGAGTAGGAGAGGGTAGGATAGTATAACATCACAGAACTTCATAAAAGATTTTAAAAGTTTTGTTGCATAAATTGGGTGATGGCTTTGGGGTTTGTTAATTTTAAGCTGCTGTACAGTCTTTACAATATAGAGACATTCATTTCTGTGGCATAACGTCTGTGTATCACCAATGTGATTGGAATAATAGATATTAGCTATAGAAACTAGGACAGACCTTGTCAGCAGTATCATCACTGCATGCATTACCTGAATATGGATTAAACTTTTTTGTTTTGAATGCTGTGTGTTACACTGATATTTTTTGTTAACTGTTTTTCTTGTCGCTGCATTTCAGTGCAAAGTGATGTCTCGAGCAGCTCTGGACTCGTTGGAGGAGTGCAGCCACCCAGTGTCTCAAGCAATTCTGGGCTTACTGGAGAAGGGCCACCACCCACTGTCTCAAGTAGCTCTGGACTTGCAGGGGGAGTACAGCCACCCAGTGTTTCAAGCAGCTCTGGACTTGTAGGAGGAGTGCAACCACCAACTGTTTCCAGCAATTCTGGTCTTGCAGGAGGAATTCAGCTACCTGCTGTCTCCAGTAGCTCTTCTCTTGCTGGCGGGATTCAGCCAACTAACGCCTCAAGTAGTTCTGGACCTATGGCTGGAGTGCCACCACCAAATGTCTCAAGTAGCTCAGGGCTTCTAGCTGGAGTTCATCCACCCGGTGTCTCAAGCAGCCCTGGCCTTCTGACAGGAATGCAGCCACCCAGTGTGTCCAGCAGCTCAGGAGTTCTGGCAGGAGTACAGGCACCAAGTGTTTCAAGCAACTCTGGGCTTCTCATAATGCCACCACCCAATGTTTCAACTAGTTCTGGACTTATGGGAGTGCCACCACCAAATATTTCAAGTAATTCTGGACTTCTGGCAATACAGCATCCAGCTGCAGTTCCAAACATGCCTCATTTAAATATCAATAATCAAAGAATGCCGGGAATGCCTCTTATAGATATCCGTCCAGGCCTAATGCCCCATTCGCCTGGACCAAGGTTTCCGTTAATGCAGCCAGGAATGCCACCACAGCGTACTATTCCTCCTCCCGCAATTCTTGATCCATCTCTTCACCCACCACCACCCCGAGGTCCTTTTCCTCCAGGAGATATTTTTAATCAAACAGAAAGACCTTTTGGAGCACCAGGAAGACAAAATATCGATAACATTTCTAATCCAGAGAAAAGGCTACCACTTGGAGGTGATAACATTCAACAGGAGGGAGACAGAGATTATCGCTTTCCTCCGGTGGAGAACCGAGATAATCTTAACAGACCATCTCCAGTGGATGTCAGAGAGTCTGTTGGACGGCCACCAGTTGATCCAAGAGAGGGTATAGGAAGGCCTCCAATAGATGGAAGAGAACACTTTGCAAGACCACATATAGACATGAGAGAAAATTTTGGAAGACCAGGTATAGATAACCTTGGCCGAAGAGAGCATTTTGGTTTCAATTCAGACAAGCACTGGGGACAGAGAGGAGATTATGATGAAAGAGAGCACCATGCCTTCCCTATTTATGGTGGCCCTAAAGGCTTCCATGAAGACAGAGAGAGGTTTCGGCATGTAAACTATAGGTTTGATAGTAGAAGTGGTCCCAGTTGGAATAGAGGATTTGAACAAGATGCTCACAGAGATTTTGATGACCGCAGAAGACCCTGGGAAAGACAGAGGGATAGGGATGACAGAGATTTTAATTTTTGCAGAGAAATTAATGGAAACAGGTTTGGAAGAGACAGAATGTCAAACAACTGGATCCCGCCTCCACATCCACGGGTTTTTGAATATTTTGATGGGGCCACTTCTCAACGCAAAGCTGATAATATGCCCCAGGTAAATGGTGAAAATACAGAGACAGAAAGTCAGCCACCAGCTGCACAGGTGCAGGATGATCCAGAACTTTATGAAAAACTGACATCTTCCATCGAGATAAACAAAGAGAAGAGTGATACAGAAGCTGATATAGAGAGTGAACCAGTGGTAGAAAGCACAGAAACTGAGGGGACATAATCATCACTCAGTAGGTAAAAGATACCTTTTGTAAAGTTGTCATCTCTCTGTAATAGATAAATGGCTGACTGGACCGTAGCAGTTTACTTTTGTCTGCCAGAATTAAGTTAATCTGATGTTCATGTTCATCTTTCACTTAAATAACTGTACAACTGACTTGTATAGAACACTGTTCTTAATTTGAACATGGTAGGTAAACGTTTTTTTGCTTTTGGTTTGTTTTTTTTTTAATTTTATTTTATTTCTTTGGTAAAGCTTAAACTTGCCCCCAGTTGCTTTTAATTTCACAATGATAAATTAACAGCTTGTCAAACAAAGACTTCCTATGGAAGAAAATGGAATTTTTAGATACTACCCTTAGTTTGGCTATCAAAATTGTTATACTTGAAAACAGGTGCTGGTGTATCTTGTCCGTGTTTTTAGGCTGCTGCAGAATTTTAAAGTATAGATAAAGCTGTGATGTTTTATGTTCCTACAATTCGGCAGAAAAAAAAATGGCCCATGTTACTTAAGGAGCATAACACAGAGATTAAAAGTGATTTTGTAAAATCTACACTATAGTCTCTGTTTTCTCTAAAGTAAGTGTTTGTGATTTGTTCCTCGTACTGCAGTGGGTTTAAAAAATGAAAAAGTACATTTTAATGTTGGGTGCATTTTGTTTTTAGATGCCAATAAAGCATATTTGTTTGATAACAGTGTTTTAGGTATTGTATTTTTTTAAAAAAACCTGCAAGCTCTAAAAACTTGGAATCAGCAATGATATATGCTTAGCCAGTTGTTGCAAAAGGTTTCTATTACTTTTGTAAAACCAATGCAACAGTTATATGTGCAAGAAGCATATGGTTTTTACATCAAAGATCATGCAGTCATATTAGTTTATGTAAATAACATGTATGTAAATATCTGTGTAACCTGTTTGTAGATACCACTTTTTCTGTGCGTGCCTGTGTATGTGCAAGCACTCACAGAATGCTGTAGGCACTTCAATAAAATTGAAATGAAACTAGGTTGTGAAAATTTGCCTTTCACCTTCTTTAGGTAGTAAGATAAAACTTACTTCACTGCAATACTGTCAAGCTTGTATTTATCTGCTCATGCTCATTGTTACAATGTTCTTACTACTTCTAGAAGGTGGAACATATATACTGTAAGAATATGCAGTAGTATTCCAGCTTACTTTTTAAAATGCAGATATGCATGAAGCCAAAACTTAAGCGAATATTTGCGTTTTTTTATTTTGTAATATATTTGGTGTTCTGGATAGATAGTGTTAGTGTTTGAGTACTTTGTGGTTAATTGATTTTCATGACTCAAAGTTCAGAAATGTTGCATGAAAGGTAAAAAGCTGATGTTGGTCTAAAAACCCTACATGTTTTTAACCAGAAGTAAGAGTTGGGGATTGTGTTTTAAAGGAATAACATTGAAGTTGAACTCTTCTTAAATTGTTGAGATGAATTGGCTGCTTAGGTAAATTAGTAGTGCTATTCTCTCCTGTTTCACCTGTTTTGCTGCTTGTGTGTCCTTTCAGTTGGAAAGGTTAAGCTGTAGGATGATGTCAGATTTTCAGTTTGTTCCATTCAAATGCATTTCACCAACTTCTTTCAAAATAAGTTTTGTTAAAATTCTGTGTCTGAAAGCATCCTTTCACTCAGTTTTAAGAAAGTTGTTTTCCTTTCTTGCGTAATAAGGTAACAAGGGTAGATTCTGTTACATGAATGCCCCTTTGGTAAAAGAAACGTTTTTAGCTCCGATTAGACTTTTGATCTTTAGCATTAAAGCATTGACATGCAAGTTTTATTTCCCCTTCTGCTTCCCTCAAAGGGGTGAAAGTATGAAACATCACATGAGTGTAAAGCATAAGCATACCTTTGAACTTAGAAGCAAGTTACTCATGTGTGTGTAGTCCTCGTCCTCTGGGTGGTGGGATATTTTTTGATATGACACGTGCTGTGTCATGGTTCAGTTTTTCAGTTCCAGGGACTTTTATTCTGGATAGTAAACAGCTTAATGAAGGTAGCTGTTGGAAAGAGTGGACTTGAATGAAATATTATCTATTGTGCAAGTAGTAGTCGTTAGGTATGCATTAAATAACCACTGCTTTGTAATGGACCTTGCTGATGTGTTTATTACCAGAACATGTCTTGGGAGTTGAGATGAACAATGTTTAAGGTAAATGTATTGTCACGGGCAGTCTCTGGCTCCTGGGGCTCGACCGATGCTGCTGCACCAGCTACTCTGAGTGTTCTGGTCAGGCAGATTTGACTGTGAAAGCCCAAAAGCACAAAATAGCTCTAAGGATATTTTATGAACTTAAGGGGTTTTATTTCAATTTAATATGTTAAGTTTGAAAAGGCTTCAGCCATAGACCAGAAGTAAATACTCAAAACAAACACATATTGGCAGTAGCTTTACTTTTAAACATTTTGTTGAAAACCTCCTGGAAACTAGAAGTTAATCTGTTGTTCTTCTAAACTGGGACTGGCAGTGTGCCAAGTTGTTCATAGTATGAAGATTTAGGTAAATTACGAGATGAGAGTTGTTAAACAATTTGGTTGGTAGTGGTATAGAACAATGCATTTAATGAATCTATTATCTTTGTTAATATATTTCAAACATGAATAAATTGGCTACTGTACATATGTGTTACACCATCAATTTCTGAACACTGTTTTTTTTGTAGAATAAAAGTTTGTTGTACAGTCTTCAGTTGCATCATGTTTACAGCTAGAACTGTTCTATTTCTTATTTAAATAATGTAGCATGCAGATATGTATCACCAAAAAATAGCCACTTGAAGTGACTTTATATTAGTGAAACAGTCTGGTTTCTTTATCTTGCCAGTAGGAAGTTCTAAATGTTTCAGAGCTGAAGTGAAGACTTTCCTTTTTTATTGTAGATTAAGTCGTCATAAGCCAACGTGTGCACTGAAAGGAGCTGTCCTGACACCCAGACCAATTATTTGATGTGATTCATGGAAGCGACTTTTAATTTTTGCTTTTGCAAAGGAGAGAGTGAGATGGGGACAGAAAGAAGATGGGGCTCAGGCACTGGGTTAGCAGTTCTGGCTTAATGCCTGTTTAAAGCTTGCTGTAGTGAGGAAAGGTTGTGGGTTCTAGCAACTGAAGAAGCTGATGTACAATTCACATAAGTAACAGATATCTTGAAAAATATTTCAGGTAGCTTTGCAGGCAACACACTGTATTTGGGCATGCACATTTACTTGATCATATGCATCAGTAAGTTGTTTGATGTATTTACCGTTTCAAACAGGCTGTGGTTCTTTGACTAGTACATTTGAGTAGAACACTATATCCACAAAGATGAAATGTAGCCTTCATTTGCTATAAGGACATGATTTCTTTGCTGAAGCCTTTTCCTGTGGAGTACTGGTATGCTTTCTTTTTATGTGTGGTACTTCCTTTAAGACTGTAAGATCCTTACAGACTCTGGGGAATATATTCTGTTTGATTCCTTTGCTTCAGTAGAGCTCTAAAACATATGTAGAGCCACTTCAGTGATTTAAATGACTTTATGAAGTTAAGGAACTTTTAGTCTGAGTAAGTTAAGATGGGAGTACTGTAATCAAGCCTTGTGGTGAGACATGAACAGGTGTTACTTAAGCACAGTTGGAAAATTGTAAAATAAACTTAGATATAGAAGGTGCATATAAGATAAGCCAATTTATTACAGAAGTCTCTGAATGTACAGTTTGAGAAGTTTTGATCATGTGCAAGCATATTTTCTGCTGGTCAGACTGGAACTAGTCTTGACTTTTTCCCCCAACTCACATCTTTGGGTAATTTGATTTGAAACTGATAGAAATTGATCCTAAATTTCATTCTCTGTCTTTTCAGTAATGGTGACTTCTTGTTGTTTGATAATGGGAGAGCTGAACAGTCAGAATCGTCAAATGGTTTGGGTTGAAGTGGACCTTAAAGATCATCTAGTTCCAACTCGCATGCCATGGGCAGGGACACCTTCCACTAAACCAGGTTGTTCAAAACTGTGTCCAACCTGGCCTTGAACACTTCCAGGGATGGGGCATCCATAACTTCTCTGGGCAACCCGTTCCAGTGCCTCACCACTCTCACAAGTAAAGAATTTCTATCTAATCTAAGTCTGCTGTACATCAGTTTAAAGCCATTGCCCCTTGTTCTATCACTACATGCTCTTGTAAAAAGGCATACTCCAGCTTTATAA
Source organism: Leptocoma aspasia (assembly GCA_013399835.1). Classification (NCBI taxonomy): domain Eukaryota; kingdom Metazoa; phylum Chordata; class Aves; order Passeriformes; family Nectariniidae; genus Leptocoma; species Leptocoma aspasia. The sequence continues at coordinate 142,174 of VXAX01000398.1, read as the reverse complement.
TTTTAAAACCTATTCAGAATATCAGGAGTCATCAAGAGTAACTGGACAAATTTTTGTTATTAAGTCATGTTATTAAAGAATCTTTCTTTCCCTTTTTTGTTACTGTTGATTTGGGTAGTTAAAGGATCTTTCTTTCATTATTGTGACATCTACTGCTGATTCTTTTGAATTTTGCAGTAGTCCGATTTTTCTTCCAACTTCCTTTCTGCAAGTAGGCACGCACTGTGAAGCCATTTACTAGTGTAGATGAGAGATTGTTTTAAAAGGCATAAAAGCAGAATGTTCCTTTTTAATTTGAAGCTGGTTATTTGAACAAGAATGACAAAAGCATCTTTCCTTAGTTGTAACTAGTCTTATATTTTTCCTTGAAGGGCTGTCACGGTGATGTTCACTCCACTTATTTGGTACAAGTTCTTTGGGTGCACAATAAATATAATTCCATCAGTGTATGTACTTGATATTTCATAGTCAAGAAGAGTCAGGTAGAGCTACTAAAAAGAAAATTCATGACATCTCTTTGAGTAATAACTTACATATAGGATCTGAAAAGTGATTCTTGTCAGTGATGAGAGTCTGTTTAATAGGGTTTTTGTTGAAGTTGGTAAGCAGTAAAATTGTATTTGCCACTATTCTTTTATTCCTATCTTGCACGAACTTGATGAAAAAGGGTTGTCTCATTGAGTATTCTACTCTTAATATCTTTTAGGTGCTCTGCTACCAAAGATTAGAGGAGGCAGTTCTAGCAGTCTAAGCACTCTTACAAATGAAGAGGTTGTTAAGATATATTGTACAGATGCAGATGAATGTGTTTTTTCTCTCAAAGAGTTTAAAGTGCACATTTCACCACTTGCATACTAACAGTGATATTAGTTGTATCACTGGTTTACTAATCTTATTCTGTACTCTGTCATTTTTCTTTTAAAGTTAAGTCACTAATGCTAATTTTAAATTTTCTTATCTAATAAAATCATACTAAAACCCTCAGACAGGAGACTATTTTGTGCTTTGCAAAAAACCAGTATGGTCAGAGAACACTGTAACTTGTAAATAGGCTACTGGAAGATTTTTTTTCCTCCCTGATTTAATATTTTAATGCTGCAGAATTCCTCTTGAATTATTTTCTGTATGCATATCTGTGTCATAATGGATATGTGTTCACATTAGCGTGTGTTAAGGTTTCTGTTGAAACGCAGAAAAACAGATTCTTTAAAGCAGGTGACTTGATGTGTTTCTCAAACACTTCACAGATAACTTCACAGCCATATTGATTTGTGGACTAGAACATTACAGTTGTGAGCAAGCCAGGGCAAGAAATCCTTACTAGGTGAATAGGTGAAGAGTGTTAAATGGATATAGAATTGTATAGAATTAACTCAGATGTAGGTTGGTAGGATTCACCTAAGCCATAGTTGTAGGGACTTTGGATCTGAATGTTACTTCCACACTAAATAGAGATCATATTGTAAATAATGTAGCTTTTTCTTGATAACAGCAGGAATTAAGTAGAAATAAAGTGTATCTCAGTGTATAAAGTCCTTTCTAAAAATTCACCTTCATTTAGTCAAAGGAAGCTCTGTCACTGCCACTTCAGTTGATCAAGGGAAGAAATGTTTTGGATTTATGCTGTTTCTGAGGTAATCACATCTCATTCAGCAATGCAGTGAAATGCAGTTTTAAGTGTGCCTTAAGCGTGTCCTTTTGAAAAGGACCACCTATTCCAAACTTAAGACAAAAATGTAGAGAAAATGAGTAAATTTTTGTCTATAGAATTTGAAATGCAATTTCGGGTTCAGTAAAATTTTTGTAATTTCAGTTGTGTAAATACATATATAGTAAGTGTACACTGAGCTTTAAAACTGTTTACTGAAGGTTGTGCTAGTTTGTCCTGTTAATTTTCATTTTTTTCACATGCTTGCATTACGTTATTTTGTCAGGCTGTTCTATCACAGAATTCCTCTTACAGTAAGTTAGAAGTACCTTTGAATTATGTCATTCAGTTGCATAACTGAGATGTTTAAATCTAGGACAACCATAAGTCTTTATCTTGAATCTTATGGATTTTTTGTGCAGTATGACTACCAATGGAGGTGATTCACTATTGAGGACCCTAGTGGTAAAGCTGTCTGTGATTAAAAGTAAAATATTGACAGCAAATTAAAAAGCTTGCTGATTGTTGTGGAATTTTGCTATTTATTAAAAGCAAAATAATGGCATCTCTCAAATTCCACGTTGATTAAAAACCACCATATTAAAACTATGAACTTGGAGGGCTGAAGTTCTATGAATTGATAAAATGAGTGAGGCACCCATTCCTTTTGTTAGAATGTAAAACTTAGACGTGATTAGGATAAAATTTATTTTTACAAAATATTCAATTTTAATTTTTAAGTTTTGTGTGCATATTGCTGGTAGTTTCTGTGTGTACACCTCATACATGCTTTGTTCCTGCAATCCTCATTTCATGATCAGAAGCACTAGAAAACAGCAAAGTGGCATGAAATAGCATATTCTAGCAGACACCGAAAATACTGTAGAGTGGATCTGTATGTAAACCACTGGACCATTATCTCATGGTTTTTTCAGCAGCAATAGCTTGTTAGCCTAATCGGAAATGAGAAAAAATACAGTTAGAAATCATGAATAAACCTTTCTCCTTTTTTTTTAGATGCAGTAGAATGTGTGCATTCTGATTAGATATTTACTAATTAACAAGCAAGCAAGCATACAAAGATTTTAAGTACTCCTGAGCATTTTTCTTAGTATTGCTTATACCTCAATTAAAAATGAACACCTTCTCACCCTGTCCAAACAACAAAAAAAACCCCTCAGAAAACTCAGGTAGGTGTAAGTATTCGTAAGCTTACAAGGTTCTTGGAGGTACAACTTGACACAGATGTTAATATACCTGTTGAGGTATTTTTAAGTAGTAAATACTTTAGAGCTCAGCCAAAAGCATGATGAAGAGCTATCTTCAATGTGTCTTGCAGGGAATGTGCTAAATTGAAGTGTTGGTGTAAAATCCAAGATTATTTTGTTCCTTGTTTGTGTTATCTCCTAGTCCAAATACTGCCCTTGTTCAGGTTCCACTCTGAATGCTGATTAGAGGATGTTCTGGTTAATGCCTCTGTAACCTGTTCAATAAGTAATACATTCTATGTATTGCATCACTGTAATACGGGCACTAGTGAGAAGTTGGGCCTGATGCTGTTTAAGGCAAAACTATCACAGAAAAAAAAGGGGAGATTACCAAATTGTGTGAATCACCAATCTCAAATGTCGCTATTGAGGAATGTCTACTTAGTACAGAGATAATTACTGATTACTTTTAACTATCTCAGTAGCTAAAAGGGTGCATTTCACAATAGTATCCCAGTTTGACAAGTGCTGGCTGCAGCATTTATTGCTTTCTCTTGCAATTGCAGAAAAAAACATTTTCTTGATTAAATTTGTTAGATTCTTTCATGTTATTGCTAGAGAATTTAAAATAATGCTGATTTAGTCTAGACCAGTATGTGCTATACAGCCTCACTTGTTTACCAGTGGGACATGACTGTTTCATTGGGTCCAGGATTTCAAACTCTGTCTTGGGTGTCTCAGTTTCTTTTTCAGGGGCCTTTAGGAGAGCAGGTGGTAGAAGATAATATGGTTCTAGTTTCTTTAATTTTTCTACTGCTTTTCACACAAAGCCTTCTAGGGGATAACTTTTTTTCCCTTTCAGATTCTTTTTCCTGTGCAAGTATTTATGAGCAGGCAGCCCTAATAAATATTTTATTGAGATTCTAAGAGTATGATGAAATAGATTGTATAAAATGTCTGAAAAAAATTGCAAGCACTGTACTTGTCTAGTCCTGTGCTAGGAAATTCATAGAGCTCATAGAGAAAGAAAGCAAGCAAATTAAAGCTACTTAAATGCATTAGTCTTATCTTCTGGCTCTCCCAAAACGATTGTACATTCTAAGTAGATCATTTCACTGTAGCACACAGAGCATCCCTTTAATACACGGTCACTGTTCTTTGTTCAAAATCCATTATGTCCTCTAGCTTTCTTTTCTTCATCTGCATACTGATTTTTTTGAAAGCTTATGTTTTATTTAAATAGCAGTTTTTTTCTTCAAAGGATCTTAAAAAATGAATGCACTAGGTTAATAAAGTTTTCTTATTTCATTTTAGAATGTGCTGCTTAACTCTCCTCAATAAATTTCCTTCTCCATGAAAAGTTCTTATATTTCTGTATTAACCAGAATAGAAGTAATGAATGACATGTAAAAAAAAAAAAAAAGAGAGAAATAAAAAATTTGTTCAAAATTATATATTTTTGTCATGATAGTCTGGTTCTAGCATGTTCAAGAATGTAACTAAAATGGCATTTTTCACACATCCTAGCAGATTATCCTGTCTCTAATACGCAGTTTTAAAAATTGTGCATAAGCTAGAGCAGCCTCAGGAGCTGTCCCATGCAGCTTGTACATAGTAATGAATACCAAAGTCTTAATTTCTCCATTTCTGTTCCTCTCCTTGTCCCCAGATATTCTAATTATTTTTATTCAGAGTGAAGAAATTTAACCAACCAAGAGATTGGCTGAAAGCTGTGAAGAATTCCGCTTTTCCCAGCTTGGAGAATTAATTTGTTCTAAATCTCTCTCATCTTGATACATTAAAGTAGACAAATATAAATCCAAAAGGAACAAATCTGTGAAAGTAGTTCTGAAAATATTTCTAGCATTTTTAGGGTTAAAAAGTCTGCTAAAGAACTGGAAAGGTTGTAATTAACCGGCTGTTTTACCATCTGATTGGCTTTTTCTAAAATCCAGCTACTTAAAAATTACGTTTTCTTAATGGCCCTTCTCAAGAAATTTCATCATTGTTTTTTTTTCTCACCTTTTTTTTTTTTTTTCCCAAAACTGGGTCCTATTAAATGTCTTAGAATGTAGCTTTGCAATTACATGTTGCCTTACAGTAACAATGCTCAAGCATTGACTTGAGCTACATACCCCAAAACACGCAATACATTAAATTTATTACTGTGGAACTATCAGTGTATATTTATATATCCATTTTACAGAAGCTTTTGGAAAACTTAGCTGGAGAATTTACAGTCTGCACTGTGAAAGATTCAATATTGAAGTCAAACAGACTTCAATATTCACTCTTCCTTTTGCCATGCATGCTACCACTTAAGGTCTTCCTGCAGCTGACACAGACCTGTTTTGTCTTCCATCTTTGTCACGTCAAAGAGGTCAGAGTTAGACATGTTCACACAGAGATTTAACTGCACATCATCTCTGAAAATCAGTTGAATATTTAAAAATCGAAATATTTAGTTGGGGTTCTAACTCTAGCTTGCTATGAAACATTTGGTTGGTTACATCAAATTTTTTACACTATTTGGTGTCTTATTTTTTTAAAGTAAAGCGAATCAAAATATTGTTGCATATTTAAGAAAGGTTCAGTCTTGTTGGTGGTTGATTTTGTTAGGAGAGAATACAAGGTTCCCAGTCTTATACTATAGAAAATTATTTGCTGGTGAACTGTGAAAGGCAAAACCTTAAGTACCCTGACACTTGGCTAGAAAAAACACCAACCGCAACCTTTCATCTCAGGCTGTGAGGTAGCGCAGGGAGCACAAATATGTCCAGGCAAACTGCTGGTCTTGCCAGGTGCACAGGCTTGAGAGCGGAATAATATTGAGCCATATAGACACAAGGCCCCTGCTCATCCAGGGGTCAAGACTGTCTTTTCTACCTGAGCCACAACAGTGGTACTACTACAGCAGTCAGCAAAGTAGTCTTTTTATGCTGAACTTTGTCACATGTTTAATATTTATAAATAGAAGTATTTAAAATTACTGTGTTTTTCAATGTAATAATTATTGCCAAATCAGGTTTGTGAACCAGGGGCTCTACTTGAAGGTAACCTAGTTACAAGCAAGAAAGATGATTAAGCCGCTGTAGGTGCTTGTTTGGATTGTTGTGGGACAGAATTGTATCTGAAGATACTATAGGCAGGTGGTTCCTACTTCAAGGTCTCACTTGCTGGGAAAAGGCCAAAAGTTAATTCTGAAACTTTTTGTGGTTCTGACCTTCCAAAATACTCTCAGTAGGTTGATACCTCAAAAATACCATACGTCTGCATTTGTTTTCCCATTCATCATGTAATCTTGACCACGCTAGATAACAGCCACCACAAATGTGCTACATCTCATTGTCATCACAGTTCCTAACAAAGATGTTCTTGGGTCTCCTCCAGTGCCCTTCTGAATCCTTCAGATGCCATTGTTATCCATTTCTAAAGACATTGAAATAGGAAATTTAGTGGTTTTCTTTAGGCACAAAACTTCTACTGGAGTGATGAAATACTTCCCCAATTTTTATTTCACCCTGATTTCTTTTTGTTGGCGAAAGTACTTTGAAGTGAGCATTTCAAAGCTGGTTATTATATTATGGTTTCCAGTGTCTTCAGTCTGAAAGTGAAGTTTTGATGGGTTTTGAAGGAACAGTTTCTATGTACTCTTACTATTCCTGTATACTTTTCCTGCCTACATGGAGCAGTGGTGTCTAGCCAGGTGCTGCAGCCTATTTCCTTGCCTTCTTAAGAGAGAAAATCCAACATGTCCCCAAAACATGCTAACACTTTCTTCAAAGAGCACCTTCTCAAGCTGTGTGCAGTGAGAGGAGCATGCAAAAAGAGTAAGCCTGCCTTTCCAGGACACCTTATCCAGGTTTTGAACCCTTCTTTGCAGCAAGTCTCTGGATTTAGGAAGACAAGAATAGCAGCTGGATGAGTTGCTCCCCTGGTTAATTATCATCTGTACTGGTGCTCAGGGACCTGACGTGAATTGCAAGGTCAGCATGGTTGTGCCTTCTGTGAAGGGTGGCCACGTCTGCTGTGTTTGTTCTGAACACTTGAAATACCAAGCAAAGGCCTGAACTCTACTGGTACCTGTGCACTACAGGAATTGCTAGGTCTTGTCTGTGACATGTGGCAAGCACTCCCTTTCACATGTGCCTTTTTCTGTTGCCTATTTGAGAACGACACTATTGCTTTTCCACTATTTCATTCCCTCCTGCGTAAAATAGAGCTAGATGAATGCAAAAGTGATGAGAGGAGTTCATACCCCCTGCTAGTGGATATGGTGAGGATCCTATACTCTGCCTCAGAGTGCCATTAAATTTGTTGTTTTCTAATGGTGAAAAATTTAACAAATTAACAAATATTTCTTGGATCATGGTATTTCTATAAAAGAATGTATATTTTCTGGCTGTATAGACTGCAGGAAAAAAAATTGAATTAGTTTCTTTTTATTCTTTTACCTTTTATCTTTATACTTTGTATGCTGTGTACCTGTACATTGATTATGTGTACAGTGTGCTCCTTGACAAAATGCATTAGTACTTTATTAACTTTTTCTCTCAAAAATTATGTTTTCTGCATTTATTTCCATCTAAATGTATCACAACTTAATAGACTTAGAGGAGGATGCAAAAATGAGCAGCCAAACAGCACAGGAACTGGGAAATCTAGTGGGACTGAGGAGTGGACTGTGGCAAGAAAATGAGAGATCTTTGAAGCTCAGTCACCTTACCTGTGGTTACTGATATAATATTTTATTCTGCATTCTAAAACGATGAACCCTTTTGTAACCAAATCCATAGAGAGTAGCAAGTTGTCAAGTGTCAGAGTATCACAGGATTTTTCATTTGAGAGAACCTCTTTTTGTGAAAATTAAACTGTATGGCAACTCCTCTCACGAGGGTGCAAATGTTGCATTTGAAAAATTTTCTAAGCACTTGCTGATTTTGTTACTGATGCAACAAACCTGAGACTTTATATTCCTTTCCTTAATGCTTAGGTACTGATTGAAAATGTTTTTAGAAGTATCAGCAGTGACCAAAGGGAGATTACTGTGGTTTTGAAGAACTGTGAAACTGAAGGATTTGTGAGGGATGTTAAGTGAATATACCAGGATTCATATATGTTTTCACTTACTTATAAAGCAGTATTAATGCCTAACTAGCTGGCTACTGCTGAGACTTAACACTGTTATACTTTGGTATTTCGTTTTGCTTTTGGTAATTTCAGACGGGCAAGAGTTTTTGTTTATGTCAGCTTTGCAGACCATGAAGGGTCACATGTAACCCTGTCAACACTCAGGAGGAGTCTTGTAAACTAAGGAGAAATTACTGCTAGTCATGATGTTGATAAAGGTTATAGTGGAAAAAAGTGGTTTTCAATGCAAGAAATGCTGAATGATTTGTTCATGAGAGTAGGGTGTCTTTCTTAGTTTGATAGAAACTATAAGGAGAAACAGCTAAGATAGTTGAGTTAAAATCTAAAAAGTTTTGCAGGCATTTATTTCTTTCAATTTTTGAAAGACATTTTGATCCCTCTTTTTTTTACTCTTGCTTGTAGTGAAGATGTTTTTTCTTCCCTAGATTTAGCTTGCACTTCATTATATTTATTTCCCAAGCCTGGTGACTTGCTGCTGTGAAACCAGCAGAGGGTGCCCAGCACATGTGTAGTCGTGGCTGTTTCTTGCCAGCCCTCTGTGGTGTGGTTGTGTGGTGCTGCCTTAAGCCCTGTACAGGTGAGGTGCTGTCTATCTTCAGTACAATTCTCAGAGTCGTTCAGTGTTGTGCCTCAGTGCACTGCTCTCTGTACCATTCCTGTGTGTACATGCTCACTGGGGTAGTTTTCACCCTCTGTTTTACACTCTGTTGTATGCTACAAGGATTTTGTATTTCAGTTTTTTCATGGTTTGAACTCAGTTCATTAAGAGGAAGCTGGAGGTTTAGTCTTATGATGTTGAAGTATGAAAGGAAATCCTAGAAACTAGAGGTTTTAACGTGATAACCTTCTTCATGAGTGACTAATTTCTTATTAATCTCTTTATTAAGCTCTTTCCTGGTTCTTCTCTGAAGTTTTAATTTCTTTTTTTTTTCTCCCTATACTACACTGAATATCTTTTCCCTCTGTTAAAGAACAATGTGATTGTAGTATTCTCTGCAGGTACAGAGCATGGATTAAATTATGTTCTTTACTGTGAATTAAAGGAAGGAAGTAAAGGCGGATCTGGTTTTATTTTGGAGCTTTTACATTATAAATACACTTTCAGTTTTTATATGGACATGAGGTTTTTCAAACACAGATTCAATAAGCTATTTTTAAAAACTGGTGCTTAAAAAGAAAACAAGCTAATAGATTTTTTCATTGCATCTGATAACAGAAATCCTAATTTGTCCCAAACAGTAGGAAAGAGGCTTTTTTTTCAGTTTTATTTATATCAGCAAAGAAAGAAACTTCTCTAAGTCCTTTTTCTCTTGTTAGAATTGTTTGTGTGAAGAAGGGTCAAAGAGTGGTTTTCACATAGCAATACCCAGATTTGATCCCATAGAAGTTAAGCTGTTTGATTGCTGCTTGAATTACCTTTATTGGGGTAGCACAGTAGGTCCAGCACGAACCTCTGAGCAGGTCTCTGTGTGTGTGGAGCCAAGGGCAGCATGTGTCGTTCATAACCTCCTGTTGTCACTTGTGTGTCTTGGATTCTCCTTTATCAACTGGCCCCTATCTTACAGAAGGCATGTCAGTAAATCTCATGTGGTCCCTTCACCACAAAAAAAGAGCTCCACTTCTGCATTCTTCTCACAACAGAGAGAAGGAAAAGTCTCCCAGCTTCCAGATTTCTAGCTCAGGCTATCCAGCTCCTGGTGAGATCACAGAGAAGCTTCATTTGAATGTTCAGTGAATAGTAACTGGAGAGGTGGCAAGAGAGATGCTTGGGTGGAGAAACACAGCAGGCATGTTTGTAATGGGAGCATAAAGGCTGCTCTCCACAGCAGAGTCAGGGCAATAAGGAGATGGATGGGCTTTTGTAGAGTCACTCTGTTCACATGGCAGATGAAGGAATACTTGTGGGTATACCAAAGAAAACCATGTTGCACATAAAAAGCAAAAGACAGACTTCATTGTGTAAGTGGCTGCAAAACCAAAGGAAATTTGATTGTCTTCAAATATTGTTTGCAAATTATGACTGCCTATAGACTCAAAAGGGTGAGAATCGAAGATAACTAAAAATTGTCACTTCAAAAATAAGATACATCGTATCTGTAATTCTCTTTTATAAGAAATCAAGATCTGAATATATATTAAACTATATAATTGCTAAACAAATTTATGTTGATATATTCTCTCATCAAAAAATATAATGGTTCTACTTAATTCTAGATCAAAATGTTTAGGTGGTCATTTTAGTAAGAGTAAACCTAGCTACAGGGAGAAGAAAAAACAAAACAACAAAAATTACAAAGGGAAAACTAGATTAAAGAAATTATTATGATACTCTCTCTTTTTTCTGATTTAAACAACTTGAAAATAAAAATTAAAATAATTTCAACGTAAACAGTCCTTCTAAAGGTAATTTTAAGTTTTCATGTTTTATGCTACCACTGTAAATGCTGGACAGGTTTCCTGCCAGTTTTCCAGGCTCCTGTGTCAGTCACAGCACCAGGAGGAGCACCTGTGCTCCCTGTGCCCGTGCTGTGGCTGCAGGTGCTCAGCAGCTGTCACCCTTGTTTGGTGCGTGCACTGTCCTGGGAGAAGGCACTTGGTTGGAGCATGGTGCTGGTAACACCAAGGTTGCAGATTCAGTCCCTCTGTTGGCCATTTCCTTTAGAGTTGGACTCAATGATCCTTGTGGGTCCCTTCCAACTCTGAATATTCTGTGAATCTGTGTGAAAGTTGCTGTAGCAATGAGGTGGGAAGGAACAAGTAAGTCTTCTGTCCACCTCTTTGCTGGCCAAGTAAATGCAGGCACAGAAAACTCTCCTTCCTGTGCAAGCAAAGTACAGGCTTTCCTTGGGATCTTTTAGAGGAGGATACACTGCTGGCTGAATAGTATCTGTTTCCAAAGGTCAGCTTTATTAAAGACACTTAAAGTATCAAGAAAATAGGTATTTTCATATGCTGATGTCATTAGATTTGGGCCACCCACCCTACAGTTGCTCATCCCCCAGTGGGCATGCCTGTAACAAGGCAAGGTGATGTCTCCCAAAGGAGTTGCTTGAAACAAAACCTCAGAGTCATTCTGCTGAGAAACAGTTCCTTGGGCAACTTAGCAAACCTTGAAAAGACTTCTGCTTCTCATTTTATTTTATTTTATAGCTCTCCTAGCTTTCTTTTAAGACACTCATGAAAGCCTGAGAGACCCGGGAGAAATCATAGTATCATTTGGAAATAGTCAACAAAATTACTCATTGTATCCAATTCTCAACCTCCAACATGGCAAATTCACTGACTAGAAATGGGATGAGATTTTGAGAGCAGAAGCTGTGTATGTCTTCTATAAAATGTTCCTAATTTTCACTGTTATTCTGAAAACTTGTGCTTGCATGTGAAAGTATGAAAGGCATCAACACAGAAAAGGGTCTGCATTACTCAGGTTTTTATGGTTATCAAGGTGTTGCAGTTCCCCATTGTTGCTCCAGACATGTTCTATATCCTTAAAAAATTTTGTTATTCTAAAACTTATCTTAAATATTCAATGCTGACACGGCTAGAGACACTAGCGTACATTAACTCAGAGACCACTGTGGAGTTATGAGGGAATCTGTCCCTAGACTAGCAAAATGTCTACCTCACCTGTTTCCCAAATTCCTGCAGATGTCAAATGAAGCAGTTGGTGATTTCCTGTGACACATGGGACCATCAACTCTGATGTCAGGAGCAGGTGTTCATCCTGCTCAGCAGCTCCCTGAGAGGGTGAGGAAGGCACCCTTCAAACTGACCAGAGAGCCAAGTCCAAGCGGTCACCTCTGGCACACAATCAGTACCCATCCAGACTCATTTCAAGAGAGCATAAAGTTAGTTTTAGTAATAAGAAAAAAGTATGCTGCCCAAGCATATAAAGAGGTGGTATAAACCACAAGCATATAAGCCTTGTGGTTGAATTTAGTCAAAATTAAGTATTTACAGTTAGATTAGATTCTCCTCTAGTAAAGATAAATTCAAAAGTATTATATCATTCCTTGTCAGAGGGCACGTCGATTTAAGAATGCTTATGGCCAGTACCTGACAGTTCAAATTATGCTACTGTTACAGAGCAGATAGCATGTTTTTTTCCTTTTGTCTCCTGTGTAAGTGGATGAGATGGATGCTGCTTTGGTAGCTATTGATTGCACACTTGCTTTGTGCATCTAAGGTCTCAATAGTGACCATCTGAAAGCAATAATTAAACATACTTGAATGTGGTATGCATGTGGTATGTAATTTAAAGGTCTCTTGCCTTCTTTTCTACCCTTTTATTTCATCCTTGACAGTCTTCAGGATCAAAACACATTTGAAGAGGTTGAAGGGCAACACTGCCAAAGAGAAAAGCATAAAAATAATCCACTGGAATATGTCTGTTGGAAACATGATCAGAGCCTGAGATGAGCACAGTGGGTCAGGGTATGATGCTAATTACACCAACCATCATGATCAAATGGGTTTGGTCCTTGTACAGGCTGTTCATGTAACAGTTGGACTCACTGATCCTTGTGGGTCCCTTCACAACTCTGTGATAATCTCTGTGGAGCTGTGAGAGCGCTCATTTACACACTCAGCAGTGCTTTAACTGTTGTAAAAATAAATGCTTTTGATTTCTCATCAATACTTTGAAAAGTGCTTCCCCCATTGATTTACCACTCTTTTTTATGATTATTATGAAATTTAAAAATCTAGATACTAATCCATCAAAGCACATAAAATATGATTAGTCTGTTTAGACTAATCATATTTTATTTTTAATAGATTTACAGCACTCTTAACTGGATGTGCTTACATTTAAAGCACATGTGGGAGCATCATTGCATTAGTGCCTAAAGGAAAAGGAACAAATAAGGCAAAAATGGAGAAACAGAAAATAATATAACAACACTTATGTAAACTTGACCATTTGCTTACTTGATTGTAAGCACAATTGATAAAGCAGTGACAAGTTTTAAAGTCTATTATGTTCAAACATACCTTTAGTTTTTCCTTTTGTTCAGTTTATGTTTCTGTTTCCTAGTTTTTTTAATTTCCTGATGTTGTGGTTCAAGGTAGATGAGCTTGTGAGATTATTCTGTTTTTTCTAATGAAACCATTTTTTTTAATCCTAGAATGTGAAATGTTATTCAAATGTTTTTAAAAACCTGACATTTCTTGAAACTGGGCTGATTTCCCAAAGTTTCATATTAAAAGTTAGGGAAATATTACACAGAAACTGCCCTTACACCAGCAAGCTCTTACTTCATTGTGTTAATTACCTTCCATGAATTTCAAAATAATTCACATAAAGTAGTTTCTCTGAAATATTCTGTGGGATATCTTTCACAAATAATTTATTGAGATTCTCCTTCCTCCCATCTGCTTTCAGTGGCACTTCACATTCTTGATAGAAGCAGGTGATAGATTTTTCATTACCACTGTGAATTATGATACCTTCTTTGGCTTTTAATTAGGTTTTCAAGAAGCATGTTTCCCAGGCTGCAAGATTTTAACTGAGGCACATTTTTGTGAAGTTTTACTGATTATTAAACCATATTTTAACAACTACAAATGAGTGTCCATAAGCCCAGATGTAAATAAATATCTTGTCACCAAGATCCTTGAAGTTTCAATTACAGTCTTCCAGGTATCTGACTGCATTTAGTCCAGTATGATATTTAGCTTGACTCTTTTAAACAGACTAAGATTTACAGCACTATTAAGTCCTTGTTGGACAGTCAGGATATAGATATAAATAGCTATGCATCCTTGATTTTTCTCCTTATCTGCTTTTATTTTATATGAACATTGTAACAGTATTATTAAATTACTTGCACCGTTTAAACATAATGCTCAAACAAAAATACGTTTTGTATGGAAGTTACCATACAAAATAAAGCTGTCTTGCAGTTGCATCCAAAAATTAATGTGTCATCACATTAAAAGAGGTCTTCTTCCCATAATAGATTGTTTTTTGTTTTGCAGGAAGTGAGAGTGACAGTTTGTTTGTGAAAAATCTTTTTTTTCATCACAGGAAACAAATACCTCTAACTTTATTGGATCTCTTTAGCTTATAATTGTGCTTATAATTAGCTTATAACTATGGAAAGTAAACAATTACAAGACACAGCAATCTGGCCTTCAGTACTAAAAGTAAAATAATAATTTTAGTCTCAGAGGTTACCCAAGTCCATCATTCCCTTCCTTTGAGGCATCTGTTCATCCTGAGTGTGATACAGTGCACTGCATAAAAGCACAAGTTCTCAAATACACAAATATCATTCCCCAGCAGGTGGTTGTAAATCCTGATGGAATTGCACCTGGAAAGTAAAGTACATTTTGAATCAAAATGATTGATGGTTCTTGGTAATTGTGCTAAAATCAACCTACCTAGGATTAGATTAACATAGAATAAGCATTCTGTGGGAGTTTATGAATATGCGCTTCCATAGTCTTTCATGTTGGATTATCCTGTCTCTTCCCACTCAGTGTAATATCTCTTATGTTCAAGCTTCCCTTTTTTCTAGAACTGCCCAGCTCTTGCCCACACCATCACCTTATTTCTCAAGGTACTTAAGCCAGGACTTAACTTTGTGTCCGAAGATTTTGACTTGGCACAGTTAAGTACAATACTGAAAAAGGCTGTATTCTTTTTGAATCATGGTCAGTTGTAAAACTGTGCTACTTTATCCTTCAAGCTCTCATGGTAGGATATTTGTAAAATAAACCAAGAAAGTCATGAAATAGGGAATTTTATGGTGACAATTATAGTGCCTGCAGATTGTCTGTGAATTCCTTCTTTCTTCTGCTTGTTTTGTGGAGATCAGAGGAAAGTATCATATTAACTTCCATAAACCTTGATCTCTCATTGCAGCTTTTTCTCTTTCTAATCATATCTAATCACCTGAGCATTTTGACTAGCATGCTCTTGTTTCCATGCTATGCATTCCTTGTTCCAGTTGAGAAGAGTCCTTGCTTTATTACTTGTTGGAGAGGATCTGAAGCTCTCATACAAACACAGCAACGATACAATTTCAGAAAAGTCAGAGGAATCAGGAATTTTTATCTCTATTAACATCCTATCTTATATAAATGATTCATTTATAGGAATATGATCCATTATGTTAATTATAGTTTAATGAAAGTTGGATTGAGTGCTGTAAAGTAAAGATCTCATGTGGCTTACTGTAGGCTTTATGTGATAGGGGACAAATTGCTTTATGTCTCAGCATTTTGGGTTTTTTGGTTTTTTTTTTTGGGGGGGTTTTTTTTTTTGTTTTTTTTTTTTTTTGTTTTTTTTTTTAGGGTTGATGACAGATTTTGTTTTTTTTTTTTTTTTTTTCCCAATTCTTTGTTTTACTTGTTCTGAGTGTGACCTGTTACCTGAGGAGCATTCTTGCCTCTGTCTGTTAGATTTCATAACAGAAGTTATGCTAGGAACAGATTTAGGCACTGCTGCTACTGCTGGTAATAAGAAGTTTCAGGATGCCTTTTCCTTTAACAACCTGTATGCTTTCAGGGAGATTTTGACTGAATTGTTTAACGAAGACAAGGATGCTTTCATGTAATTAGAAAGTTACAGACAACTCTTCTATCCTTGGAGGCTCACGACTATTTTCTGTATCCTCAGTCCCTACTTGGCATAGTTTCTTTGGAGTCTATGCTGCCATAAATATCTGTAATAGTTGTTCAACATGCAGGAACCTAAAGATGTCATGATGCATAGCAGAAAGAGGAATCATAACACTTACCTGGTGTGCCATTCCATGGTGAGACTGAAGTAGATGCCCAATAGGATAATCTTACAAAATGAAGGAAAGCAAGTATTTTCTGAAAATTTATGATATCCCACTTAGTTACGCCATCTGATAGAGAAGTCACCTTCAGATTTACTTTGCTTCGTAAGTCATCCTTACCCATGCAAATATGGTCTGCAGAGGCTCTGGAGTAACTGTGGAATCAAAGGAGGAAATAAGTCTTTGAGTGTTGCTTTCTTGGTCATTTCTATAGTTACAGATGCTCCTTCCCACCCCCTCCCCTCCTCCCGAAGCAGTTAGAGGTGAAAACAGCTATTAAATTTAAGTTTTTCAAAGGGCATTAGGCAATTAAATGTTAATGCTACCTCAGTACCTTTGGAAAATAAAAAGGGAGTAATCAGGATGTTGCATTGCAAACATTTCTGTGTCAGTTGTACTATTTCTTTTATTGTTGTACTATTTCTTTTACTTTTTTTTTCCCTACAGGGACAATTAAAAAAATTCAAATCTGGATGTCTATAAATTGTACTGTCTCATTAGTTGTCTACATTTACAATTAAAAGCTAGTGTAATATGCAGCAGTTTTGACATCATACCAGGAAAATCATGGAAATCATCATTACAAATGGTTGAAGCATGACCTTCATTTTACTCTAACCCGAGGAAGTTTTTCAGAAAGCTATAAGCCTTAGCAGGAAAGTGGAAAGCACAACTGAGTAATTGACAGGATCTGTTTAATCCCATTTATCAATGATTTTGATTTTGCCAGAACAATAGTTACGGTCTGTATTGTCATGTAAGAAGGAATTTCCAACATGCACAGTGTATTATCCAATCTTTGCATGTGATTGAGCATAAGAACAGACCTTTGGCTATGTTTGTCTTGCTCTCCATTTTATTATTGTAAGAGAGGGTAGTTTGTTTTTATAAATAGTTTTGTTAAGAGAAGTAGAAATGTTTTGCTCTGCACTCTGTGCCCACTGTAGTTTGGAAAATGGATTTGCTCCGTTGGAAGGAGCACCTTCAAGCAGAGGCGGAGCACCTTATGCTGGGGTTGCTGTAGTCAACATAACTCTGCTACTTCCAGGTGTTTGACTGCAGTACAGGGGAAACCCATGGAGGGGCCTGCAAGACCCAGCACACCCAAACTGCTCCTGCTGGCCATGCAGCTTCTCCCTCTGTGAATTAATGAGCCCCACTTGCCAGTTTACATGAGGATTTTGTTTTTGAACAACAATTCCAGTTAATGTCAATTAAATTCTGTGCTTCTTAACAAAAAAAAAAAAAAATTAATAATAGTAAGAGACCTGTTGTGAATCCACTAGTGTACCGGTGAAGCCACTTGAGGGTCTGCACACTCGGAGTTGCCGTTCTGTGAGGGATTAGACTTTTCACAATCTTTCTCCCTAATCTCTACTCCTCAACTATTCTAAAAGCAGGAAAACTTGTGGGTCTCACTCCAGATGTTCCCACAATGAAGCCTGTCTTTCCCTCCCGCTGTCGTACTGAGGTTTCTGATCCTATTTTCTCAACCAGCTGGGAACAGCAGCCCTGTTGGTGGCTGGGATGGCTGGCCCCTGCAGTGCAGTGGTCTTGCACAGCTTGTCCTCCCAGGCAGAGATTTGGCACTGGTGGGTGCCAGCTGCCCCCATGGTGGGAATCTCTATGGTGCAAGCTCTTGGTGTGTCACCCCTTTTCCTCTGCATGCCATTTGCTTGTCTAGGTACAGCCTTGGTGAGCAGCCTGGTCCCTGCCAGGCACCACGGCAGCCCCAGCCCTGCCTATTGCTTTTAAAGCCTGCTCAGCTCATTCTAACACATTCACTAACTCATTCCTCCAGTGGCCCCACAGCGGTGTATACCTGAATCCTCTGGATAAACCACTCCTGTGATAATATTCCTGTAAACTACTGGAAAGGGCTATCTACAGCAAAGGTGGAGTAAAGGTATGACTGAGCATGAGCACGTTAAACAAGCAGAAGAGCATCCAGCAGTGACCGAGTGGGAGCTCTCTGCTACTTCCAGCCAATTAAATTAACCAGCTAAATGGATTTAAGAGATTTATCCCGTGTCCTGCAGGCTCCATCCTTCCTGGCAAGCATCTTGAGACAAATGGCAGTCATTTGCATCATAGTATTCAGTCTCCGTGATGGAAAGCTCTGATTTGTGCCTGTGATCTGGTTTCTGTGGCCGAGCATGAGGCTGGACAGGTTCTCACACGGGATCACCTGGGCTGTGTGCCTGCTTTCAGGGAGAGCCAAGCACACTTCTCATCTCCACGTGGGTTTGTCTCAGCCACTGCCATCGCCTCTTGTGACACCATTACATGCAATACCTGTAGATAACCTGCTGCCTGGCTGCCTGGCCTCGTGTTAGAAAGCTTTTCTCCACAACTGCATACTAAGTCTTGCCTTCTGCATGATGAACATGGAGAACAGTTGGATATCATCCTCTTCTCATAACAAACTTTTACATATTTTAAATATGTTATCATGTCTTCCCTTAGTCTTCACTCTTTCTAGACTAAACAATCTATTTCTTTCAACCTTCCATTTTTCTACATCTGTTATCAATTTTTTGTGGCTTTTACCTGGACTCCCTCCAACTGTCTCTTTCCTTCAACAGCCCAGTAGGCAGAGCTGGATACAGTAATACAGTCAGGGCCTTACTTCTGACTGGTAGGGGGAAAATAATTACTTTATTTGCTTACGGTATTACTCTGACTATATATCAGGCTCCCTTTTTCTGTGAGTGGATAGCATCCTGACCTAGGGTTTGCGCTGTAACTCCCTTCAGATCTTGCTGTGGTAATTTGCCCTTCTTGTTGTGGATCTAATGCATTAATTTCAGAACATATCCAAATTACTGCAGTTATGGTGAGTTCTAATCCAATCTTGTAAACTGCTTGCAACCTCACCCAGTTTAATATATCATATCAGATGTTACAAATCTCCTTTATCACTAAAGTGTGAGATTGTAACATATAGAAGGCATCAGATTTACAACTAGCTTGTTTTGAGAAACCTCATGGAAGACCTTTTTATGATTGATAACAAGCAGAAGTTATGTAGTAGGATGGAGTCAGACTTTTCTCTGCCTGTTACTGTCACAGCATATGATGACCTGAGGTCACTGACATTTCAGCCACCAAAGGCAATGCTCAGGTGCTAAATTTATCTCTGCTGAGCTGCAGGTGATGGCAGCAGTATTCTCACTGGCAAAGTTTCTTTTGAACTAGCAAGGTTGTTCAATGCTGCATTTCTTTTTCTAACACAATTGCAGGGTTTTTCTTATGTTTCTCTAGCTTTCTTTTCCCTGCATGTTTGCATGGTGAATTCTTTGCAGTTCTCCCGGCATGTGTATTTACTGATACCTCTTAAATTACTCCTTTGGGGCTCTAAGGTAATTAATTATCTCCTGGTATAGCATACTGCTCACTTACTGTGCACTGGGTTAATTTGCTGCTGTGCTTTAGTGCTGCCCTTCTGTAAACTAGTCCTCTCTTTTGAACTCTTTCCCCCTCTGGATTGCCTTTGCCTGGGGGTGTCCTTGATTAGTCTCTGAAGCTGGCTGTGGCTGCATTCCCTGTGCTTCTCTAGCATAGGTCTGCTCTTTCCTTCCTAGGATGATGAAATCTCTCATTTTATAATCACTTTGGTTTGATTTCCTTTTCATCACTGAATTCTAAAAAGTTCTACAAAACTAAAATTAAAACTAGAACACCCTCCCAAGTCTTTTATGGCCTGCCAAATTACTTTTTCAGCAAATACTTGAGTATCTTTTTCTCCAGGAGAAATAAAAGAGGTGTTTAATACCAAACTTCGTCCATATTCTAATTTTGAAAGTCTTTTGAGTTTTTGTGTGCTTCCATGGAGGAGTTCTTTCATCCAGGAAGCCAAAGGAAGACTGTTTCAAAGGCTGTCTTCACTTCTTAAAGTAATCAGGGGAATACTTTTATGACCTACAATCTAATCCTTTCTGCAAACCAATTGCAGCTGAAAAACCCAGCCTGACCTCAGAAGCCGAGTATTGTTTTAAAACACATTCTGAAGCTTTTTAAAATACATCTGGAAAATGCTTCCTGAAGAAGCTACAGGGGATTCTGTGCCTCATCAGTATAATGGCAACCAAAAGCGATTAGATAGAGCCAGCTGTTATATCGTGTGTGTGTATATATATATTTATATTTATATATATATATATATATATTTATATTTATATATATATTTATATATATATATATATATCACACTACCCTTGGGACAGGTTGTCAACGTGCAGCATAATACATATAATCTCTCCTGAGCAGTGAACAAAGCAGAGCTAAGACTGGCAGGAACTTCTACAACCTATATAAATATTTAAAAAGAGGTGAACAAGATACATGTCATCACCCAATGAGAGCATTGGTCTCAGAGTGAAGACTTTATGGTTATTCTGTCTCTTATGGGGCAGATTGAAATCCTACATCTGCAGCCCTTTTTTCCTTTAGGGAAGGATCTCTGTGGTTCAGCTATTTGAGCATGTTTCTTATTTTCTTTGTTTAAAAAATACTCTGTAATAGTTATTTCAGACCTCTGCAAATGGATGGCAAATAGCCACATTTTAGTTAAACCAGAATGTTCTTTAAAACCATTTCTTACCCTGCTTTTAGGGCTATTTTAGTAGCTCTGTGTGTAACAACAGCATATTTCTTTGTTTGGAAGTTCCAAACACTAGAAATACTTTAGGGCAGTGATTTTGGGTTCAGTTTGTATTCATACAGATAGGTTATATATCATGGGTGTTATATAATGCCTGTAATTTAAGAGTCCACAATGAAAACAAAACATTTATTATATTCTGAGACATTTCCAGGGAGTGAATAACTATAATTAACTGAATAGGCCATTAGCTACCACTATTATGGCTCAAATGCAGCTGAAATAGCATTTATTTAGTGGTAAAAAATATTTGGCAGCACTGCACTTGCAAAAAAAACCCCAAAACTTTACATTTGGAAAGTCCTCTACATTCCTAGGAATCTCCAAAAAAAATGGTATTTAAAGGCACCAGACTCAATTTTCCTAGGCTGTAACTGTACAAGAAATATACAAAGTACATAATTTAGGTGAATATTGCATTTTAATGATCTTATACCAACGTATGTAAGAATTCAATAATCAAAGTAGCTGTGGGCATGAAGTTTTCTATGGATTGATTAAGCCTTCTCACTCAATTATCTCCGTTTTATTGTACATATTTACTTCTGGTCAGATTTTTGTTAACTTCTGGTCAGCATTTGTTCTCTGCAGTACATACCTTTTCACAAGTATTTGGATCATTGAGGAAATATGTTCTGCAATTAGAGAAAAAAATGCATACATGTTCATTTTAGCAGAATTACTAATGAAATAATGATGGCAAGATTTTTCTGTTAGTGATATGAGCCAAAGAGCCCAACCTAACAGATACTAAGTTACTTACAGTATTTTACTTATGGTTTTTTTAATGCTGTCTTGGTATTGAAATATATTGTTCTTTTTTGTATATTTTAAAAACTTTCTATTGCAATGGCTACTGAAAGCTTTGCTTACAGTAGAAGTTTTCCTTTGTGATGAATTTTTGTTCAAAACAAGAAACAGAATATTTCTTCAAGGTAGCATTAAGGATCTTCAGATTACTTTTTAATTTAACATTTTTGGCATTTGAATCTGATCGGAAACCAAATATCCTCTGAAGTTTCTCTATCTTCTCTGTCTCAAACAACTTGCTAATGTATTTAATGATTTCTATAATGTCAAATCTCTTCAGAAATGTTGGTGGTAGCTACAGTAAGAAGATACTATAGTAATTTGCAAGAATATTTCTGGTTTAAATCCTTTGGTGAACAGGAATTATATGAATTTGGCTGTGTTGCTCTCTGGAGATCCTTGGCATCAAGAACAGGCTGCATTCCCCAGCTGACTGATTCTGATGGATAACTTTCCATGGATTGGGTGGTCTGTGCTGGAGCTGAGGAGCAGACTCTAGCTCTAGCAATTGTCTTTTTTTAGAAAAAAATACTGTCTCTTCACAACTGAAGTTGATTCTTTTTTCCTCATTTCTTGGAAAAAATAGTGTCTTTTGACAATTGTACACTTGAAAAAACTAAGCATTTTGAAGATTGAATGCCTGATAACTCTGGAACTTCACAAGATTTTAGAAGTGGACATGTGCAAAAGAGATGATTTTGAAAGCAGAGATATCAAGAGAATGCATCTACAAGTGTTTAAAAACATATCAGTCTTTGTCAGAGCTAATGGAGAATAATGGTGATGGAGATGTTTCTTGATATGGAGAGTTCAGAAACAAAAGATGGGATCAGGAGCTGGCAAAATAATAAGTTTTTGCTGATTGTGATAATTATTTATACAGAGCTATTCCCATTGTTTTTTGCTAAGAGCACACTACAATTTTTTTAAGAGACAGATTTAAGCATGCCAAAAAGTCTAAAATGTAATATGAGAGAAAGCTAAAACAAAAAAAAAAATCTGTGTAACAGTTCATCCAGTTAACCTGCCAGGATGGACTTAATAGTTAAGTCATTGAGAGACCACAGCTGGCATCATAGCAGCCTGTAATCTTCAACAGGTGAAGAGCCTTGGCAGTGCTCTGGAGCTCTGTCCCATAATGATTATTTGAGGTATTTTTTATATGTTGTGGCATTTGATTGGAATAACTGAAATGAATGAGCAGTAACACCAATGTAGATTGAGTCAATGTTTTTAGAATTTGCAGGGAGGCAGCTGACTAGAAAATGGAGTTAATGATCTGAAACAAAATGACCTACAGGAAGATTATCTTCTGCTTATTTAATGCTGGACTGATCTACCATCGATACAGAGACATTTATAGAATAACAAGAGTATGAAAGTGAGAAGCATTCTGTTAACATAATCCATAAATTTTAATTAATTTGCCAAAATATTTTTAGTTACAGGCGCAACAAAACAAAATCAGACTGGAATTACTGACTTTCTGATCAATAGCAGCTGAGGTCACAGAGAAACCACAAGTAATGACAAATCCTAACTTGAACCTAAAATAAGATTATTTAAGTCATTAATTAAAGCTAAATATAAATAATTGCATTTAAATGTAGACTGATATTTTCAAGCAATTTTTAGGATCTTTAAGAGAAGCTCCATGTTGTAAGGTTTGCCTTTACTGGCTATTCATGGTTTTCTAATTCATCAGGGAGATAATTCCTGTACTGCAGCAATTGGAAACAGTATTTCCACTGCACAGTGAGAACTGTGAAGGGCATGTGGGGAAGCAGGCTAATGGTCTCCAGTACATGGCTAAGACCAGGCAGAAGATACAATTGTTAGACAGCAGAGTGCACAGAGGAAACACATTCATTCTGCAGGCTGACAAAACCCTAGCAGGCAACTGCAGATGGGTGGGTACCATTCATCCAAAGGGAATGCTGCAAGATCGGGATAAAATTTAGTAGTACAAATATGAAGTCAGGCGTTCAATGAAGTAAAAAAGTTTCTACAATTACTTTTTGGAGACAGCAAAACAAGGGAGAATAAAAAAGTATGTTTGTTAGTTATGAGATATTTCTGAGCCATTGGTGCAGTTGTGTTAAAAAAAAAAAAGAGGTGAAATGCTATATTAGGACATATCAAGCAAGGTAACTCCAGCAGAGAAAGTGAAGTTATCAGTGTCTTAATCATAGAATCACTTAGGTTGGAAAAAGTCCTTTAAGTTCATCAAGTCCAACCATTAACCCAGCACTGCCAAGTCCACCACTAAACCATGTCCCTAAGGACCAGTTCTACATGTCTTTTAAATACCTCTAGGGATGAGGACTCAACCACTTCACTGGGAAGCTTGTTCCAGTGCTTGAAAACCCTTTTCATAAAGAAAATTTTCCTAAGATGTAATTAAACCTTCCCTGGTACTAATAGAGGCCATTTCCTGTTGGAACCCAGGGCACAGGGAATATTTCCCTGCCTGTATTAGGGAGCCCTGGTCCCCAGCCAGACACTGCTTTTAACCTTCATCCCTGGAAAAAATTGCCAAGGCTTTGGGATGAGTTGGAACATACAAGTGTGATGTAGATAGCAGTAGCAATAACGGTTTATCACTAGGTGAAGAATTTAGAGTTTGGGATTTTAATATGAGAGTGAATAGGGACAAAATGGAGGATTTTGGGCGTTGTCCCATCCCTTTCTTGTTCTTCTACTACTCCATTTTCTGTAAGATTAGTGACACAAGGCTATTGGCTAGAGATGATAGCAGTATAGGTATTACGTGAATAGATTAATCAAAGTTATTGGTAGAAAAGTAGAAATAAGGTACGTGTTAGAAAGCAATTGGATTAGGTATCTTTAAAAGGCCTTGATTTTAGGTACTCGGGGTCCATTTTGTGCCTTGCTTCTAATATGCTAAGTCTGGTGTATGGACGGCATATCAACCTCAAGATAAGAAAAGAATAAACAATAGACCGAAGACAGAGAAAATCCAGAGTCTTGCTCGTTTTTCACCCCTTGCGAGAGAACTCACGAGGGAACTGCCTCCAAAGGGCCCTGGGGGTTGGTTCCCTCTTGAGGTGGGGAAACAACAAAAACCACCTCAATTTCCTTTTGTCCTGTTGCTTGTTACTTGGGAGCAGAGACTCATCCCACCTGGCTACAACCTCCTTTCAAGGAGTTGAAAAGAGTGATGGGGTCTCCGCTGGGCCTCCTTTTCTCCAGACTAAAAAACCCCAGCTTCCTCAGCCACTCCTCACAGGAGTTGTGCTCCAGACTCTTCACCAGCTCTGTTGCCCTTCTCTGGACATGCTGCAGCACCTCAGTGCATTTCTTATATTGAGGGACCCAAAACCAAACACAGGATTTGAGGTGTGATCTCACCAATGCCGAGTATAGGGGGACAATCCCTGCCCTGTTCCTTCTGGCCACACTACTGCTGATCCAGGCCAGGATGCCATTGGCCTTCTTGGCCACCTGGGCACAGCTGGCTCATGTTCAGCTGATGTTGACCCACACCCCCAGGTCCTTTTCTGCCAGGCCATTTTCCAGCTACTGTTCCCCAAGCCTGCAGCACTACCTGGGGTTGTTGTGACCCAAGTGCAAGACCCAGCACTTGGCTTTGTTGAACCTCATACCACTTCAGCCCACTGGTCCAACCTGTCCAGATCTCTCTGCAGAGCCTTCCTGCCCTCCAGCAGATCAACATTCCCACTAAGCCTGGTGTCACGTACAAACTGACTGAGAATGTGCTTGATGCCCTCCTCCAGAACATCAATAAAGATATTTAACAGGACTGGCTCCAACACTGAGTCCTGGGGAATCCCTCTTGTGACCGGGCACCAGCTGGATGAACTCCATTCACCACCACTCTGGGCCCAGCCATCCAGCCAGTTTTTAACACAGTGAATGGTGCAGGAACTCCTCTCCAAGCCAGGAGCATCCAGTTTCTCCAGGAGAATGCTGTGGGAAATTATGTCAAAGTCCAGGAGGACAACAAGCACAGACTTTTCCTCATCCACTAAACAGGCCATCTTGCCATGAACGGAGACTGAATTGGTCAAGCAAGACCTGCCTTTTACAAAGCCACAGTGTCTGAGTCCAATCCCCTGGTTGTCCTGTACATGCCATAAGGCATGTACAGGTACTCAAGATGACCTGGTCCATGACCTACCCGGGACCAAGGTCAGACTGACAAGCCTCTAGGTCCCTGGATTCTCCTTTCGATCCTTCTCGTAGATGGGCATCATTTTTGCCAACTTCCAGCCATCTGGGACCTCACTGGTAAACCAGGACTGGTGATAAATGATGGGAAGTGGCTTGATGAGCACTTCTGCCAGCACTTTCAGTATCCTTGAATGGATCCCATCCAGCCCATAGACTTGGGTCTGTCTAAGGGGTGTAGCAGGTCACTAACAATTTCCCCTTGGATTAAGAGGCTTCGTTCTGTTCCCTGTCCCTGTCTTGCGGCTCAGGAGTCTGGGCACCCTGAGAACCACTGGTCTTTCTATTAAAGACTGAGGCAAAGACATTAAGTACCTCAGCCTTTTCCTCATACTTTGTGGCTGTATTTCACCCCACATCCAGAAAAAAATGGAGTTTCTCCTTAAGAAGCATTTTTATTGTCTTTTATAGCTGTTGCCAGATTAAGTTCTAGTTGAGTCTGGGCCTTTCTAATTTCCTCACAACATCTCTGTAGTGATCTGGAGTTCTCTGCCCCTTCTAAGAATTATAAACTTCATTTTCTCCTGAATGCCAGCTGAAACTCTCTGTTCAGCCAAGCCCATAATCTTTCCCAACAGCTTATCTTTTGACATGTGGAGATGGTCTGCTCCTGCACCTTTAAGATTTTTTTTTTTTTTAAGAATGTCCAGCCTTCCTGGATTCCTTTGCCCTTCACATCTGCCTTCCGAGGAGGGACTCTGTCAACCAGCCTCCTAAACAGAACTTTGTAGGAAAAAGTCTCATCACTCATGTTCCAGCAAGGTTAATCAAAAAGTGGAAGACACTGAGAAGCAAGCTAGGAAAAGAACAGGAAAGCCAAGAGGCAAGAGGATGCTAGCGGATGTTGACTTAACCTAATAAAAGGAAATTTGGGAAAGACATTATGAACATAGTCTCTCTAGCCACCTCCAAGAAGTGCACACCCAAAAAAAAGAGAAAATATCCTTATTGTAAACACAAACCTCAGGGTTATAAATTGATCATGAAAATGCAGGCTTCAAATTAGGAAAAAAAATAATCTAGTCATCAGAGCAATGAACTTCGAGAACAGTAAGTAAAAAGATGTTAAAAAAAAAAATTAAGATAGAGCTTGGCCAGTTAATGCAGTTAATGGAAAGGAACGGGAGAGGCCTGCATGCTGAGACCTTCCAAAGTAGTGCCCCTACTTTGTACCCCTCCTATTCCACGTAGTAAAGGGCTTTGGACTGTTTTGCATGCTCCAGAGTTTGTTGTCAGGAACCAGATGCTCATAGGTATTCAGTAAAAAGTTAAGAGACTTCAGTTGTGGGAGAGAAGAAAAATCCTGGGGTTTGGTTTATTTCAAAGGATTGCCACACGCCATCAGTGTGTTACAGCCCTGACAAACACCCAGAGACGTGTAAGAGCTTCCAGTCCATTTCAGAGTAGGGTTACTGATTTGGGCTTTAGCTCATTTCCTCCACGCTGCTGGAAGCCCAGCCAGAAGTTACTGCTTTGAGAACAAACAGTACAGGGAGCTGCTATGTTCTGCTGGCATACAATTTATTAGCCTATTCCAGCTGTTACTCAGTGATTGTGCAATGACTTTTTATTTGCTTTGTGCCAGTGTGCCCATTTATAGGAACACACACCAGCCCCACAACTGGGAGGCAGCGACATCCAACCTACCTCTTGGGTGAGAGAGGTGCTGGTGCTGAGCGCTCCCCTCCCAGTGGCTCACACCAGGGCAAAACAGCACTTTGGGACAAATTCTGTTCTCTGGGACCCTGAGAGCAAACAGCTCCCTGAATCAGTCACAGGCACCTGCAGGCTGAGCCAGCTCCTGCAAGCTGAAGAGGTCCAGGTTATTTTAAGGCTTCTCCTGCAGCATGGCAGCAGTCACACCGTCGGCTCCCAGCTCTCCCACGGAACCTGGGGCTGTTGTGGGGATGCTCTCACCATGCCTGCCAGCTCTTGGCACCAGCCCACCCCAAGCTTGTCCTCATAGCTTCAGCACATACCAAAAGGGCTCACTTGAGCTGCCCCTGCTGTGTTTATGGATGTGCCTTTGCCTTGAAGCAAGCCAGAAGCATTCCTGCAGTCAAGCTCAGCTGTGGAGAGATTAAGGCTGTTCTTCATTAACACCTTGAAGTGTTGTTTGCAGTTTCCAGCTCACACCATCTGCCACTCCGTAGCCACACCAATGAGCACTGTTTGGCTTGAATGTAGATGAAGTGTTCTAGCAAGTATGTCAGGAGTTGGCTCACAATCAAGTTTCAGTCATGTAAGTGTGTAGGCATACCCCCAAACAAATCTTTCTCTCCATCATGGCAAGGCAGAGCAGGATAACTGCATCAGCCAGCAAAGCTGGAAGACAGTATATTTGGATGTTTCTTGTCATGCAAATGACAACTATTCAAAAATTGCGCCTTCCAAGATTATGAGATTGGCTCTAAAATAGTGTAATCTTAAATTAAAGGCTCTAGAAATCCCTTTTATCTTCTGCTTTTCTCAGATTCTTCTGAGAAGAAGGTGGTATCAGCACCTAAAAACCACATTTTTCACCTTTTCTTTTCATCTATGAGCATAGAAAAATGAACTAAAATATGAAAACTCCTATTCATGCATGAACAACTCTCTTCAGAAGGAGAAGCTTTACAGAAAAACATCACATCGTGGAGCTCACGAGACACTCTCTGGAGCTGAAAAGACTGGATTTGATAAAGCCAGGGCCTGAATTGGCCAAAGTTTGCACATCTGTAAGAATCATATAGTTCAGATTAGAGAATTCTTGCTGACAGAAGATACATATGGAGTGAAAAACACTAGGTTTAGATTACCTGAAAGAAAGGGAAGAAAGTAAAAAAGTCAGAGGGGGCTACAGTTGTTGTCTTGTGCAGTGCAGTACAGTACAAGCATTTTCAGTCACACACCAGGGAAACTGCTTCAATGCTGTGAAATTCTTCCTTCAGCCCACTCCCATAAAAAGTTACTTGATGCCAGCCTATACTTTGGAGGACTGGCAACTGGATTGTCACTTGGTACCCTAATCGGGTTTTACCTACAGAATGCAGTGTGCCACTGGACTGTTCATTTCTAACTGATATCACATACACCACCATATTCAGTGCAGAAAAGCTTTGAAAGTCCTTCACATTTTTAAATCGTGTTACATAGGATTTTTTTTCCAATGGTTTTAAATTGTTTTAAATTTTACACTGCTTGTGTTTAAAGTATACACTACTTTTTTAAGCAGTTTCACATGGCTGTGAAACTAGCAGATTCTTGTTAATTTTAAAATACACTTCTAAATAACTTCTCGAAATGTTTAGAGACTCTGTTATCCATTGTAATTTAGTATAGTTTAAATTTAGTACTTTTAAACTTCCCTCTAGTCCTTTATGCCCAATAACTTGATGATACCAAGACTCTTAGGTATATTCTAATACTTAATATTTGCCCTTTAATTTGTTTAAAAAATGAAGTATAAGAATATTTTTGTATACAGATATAGAAATAATATAGCAGTTCAAATATTGAACATTACTGCAATTTCTTCCCCCGAGACCCCTTAGGCTGAGTCATAGAAAACACTCTGATGATTTTCAAGTTTCCTACTGCCTCTTCATATAACACAGCACAATATATACAAAACATCCTATAATGTTCCAAATGTTATTATTATCTTGATAGAGGCTTCTCTAAAATCAGGGACAAGGGCTTCATAATTTAATTCAAGTATTGCAATGATCAGCATTCCCATAGTATAAAGCTTAAGACATCTGACCTCAAGGAACAAACAGATTGAGGTATATCATTATCAGTAATCTAGTCTTTACCCACAAACTTTTCACTGAAATTTAGTCAGTAAGTTTTATGCTGCTTGCTAAAATGAGGAAGTTTTGCACTTTCTATTAATCTCTATTTGATAACTGCAGTCTTAATTACACTGAGCAGTACTAATTTTCCCTATCAGCCAACACACAAACGTTGCACTATTTAAACACAGACTCCTGTTTCTCCTTTTGAAAAGAAGGCGTGGGACTCCTCTCCCTTTACTCTTGCAGTACATTTACACGGCAAAGCTGCCTGCTGTGTCTCTGCAGCACAGAGCGAGCGCTGTGCACTGCGAGTCAGACACCCACACACCTCTCATGGCTGCTCCTGCCACTTGTGTTAGGCACTTAGGCAAGCCTGCCACAAATCCTCCTGCCATCACTGACTGGCTCCAGGTAACTCTGGTTGGATACTGACATTTATCACAGGTTTGCTTGCCATGGATTGCAGAGAGAACAATGATGATCTTTTAAGGCTGGAGTCACCATGACACATCTTTCCATGTCAACAAGGTATCAGCTCTTCTGGTCCTGAGCAAGCTGCTGCCTGGACTTTCTGTTATGCTTCTGACTGAACAGTTTGTCTCTCTTTCCCTGTCACTGTTAGCAAAATCTTGACTCTCAGAAATCCTAGCCTTTTTGACAAAAAAGACAGAAGTAATTCTGGTATCTGTATGTCTAAAATTCTTGATAAAATCTCCTAAATCTCTATAATTTATTATCCCTAGAGCTGTTCTCAGTAAGGGGCAGACATCTGCTTTGTCTCAGTTTCAGGACTTTTGACTTCCTGTAAAAAGCAGGATTTTTGTGGGATTTCCTCTCTGCCCTGGCAGTCAAACAGCAGGCTGTACATCATGAGCAGTCAGGCTGGCTCACCTGTCCTTTATCCTAGTTCCTTCTTTTCCACTGGAGAAAGCTAGGAGTATTTGTGTGTACTCTTTATGCTGCTGTCTCTCTGTCACCACGTATTTTTCAGAGGAAGTCAGTCTCACTTTTCTTTCACTGAAAATCCAGTGGGATGTATCCCTAAATATCAAATCAAATCTTGTGTTAATTGAATGTGGGCTTTGTGTTGTATTTCAGCTTCTGCAGGCCTCCAGTTCCTCCAGTCCAGAAGGAACTGGGGACTCTTTCCACCTTGGGGAGAAAGTTATTTCACTTTCTGAGTAGCACAGATGGCACAAACAAAATATATCATAGAGTGAAAAGCAGAAAAGGTCTGCTAATAATCCAAATTAGATTAAGAAGAGTGATCTGTGGCTCCTGTATTTGTGGAATTGTCTTGTATCTCCATAAAGATTAATATAAATGGTAATCTTTTCTTTGCAAAGCTCAATATGACTGGTCCTGTTGGTCTCAGCAGTCTTTTTCAGTATGTTCCTGATCACAATATCTTTAGCAAGATAAACAGTAAACAGTAACTT
Source organism: Leptocoma aspasia (assembly GCA_013399835.1). Lineage (NCBI taxonomy): Eukaryota > Metazoa > Chordata > Aves > Passeriformes > Nectariniidae > Leptocoma > Leptocoma aspasia. The sequence goes on along the minus strand of VXAX01000398.1, from coordinate 111,474 downwards.
TGTGGTCTAGAGTTTTGTGAAGTTGTGCAACTGATTTGCTTCTAAACTGTAGTGGTATGTGTTTGTTGTTTTCTCAGTGGAACATTTCACTGAACAAAGCTCAATTTTAAAAGGCTGGGAAACAATTCCATTAGTCTAAATTGAACAATATTTCAGTGAAGCACGTACTTCATAAAAGTAGCCATATAGATGTGAAATGAATTGTTAGGAAGACTGTGTTATCACTTGAAATCTTCTATCCATAATGGTTCTGTTTTCAAAGTCTATATAATTCTTCTTAAAATATATTTGCTAGTATTAGCAGCTTTATTTAAACAAGATTGTATGGCAAAGTATTTCAGTTGTTACTATTCTTGTGTGCTAGGGAAACTGGGCTAGAATAAATTATCATTATGTGAGTGCATAAATTATTTGGAAACCATATATAAAGAGTAGTTCTCAATAATACACCATTTAGTAGAGTCCTTCGAGTGTTTTTTCCTTGTTCCAGTAATATTCATTATTCTCACTGACAGCTTGGATGAAAGGTTAGAACATACACTTAATAAATTCATAGAGGAAAAGAAGCATTTTGGAAGCAAGGCTGTGGAAAATGACAAAGTAAAGATAAAGTAAGCTGATGTTTAAAAATAGGTTAGACAAACATCAGCAGGTATTGCATTGGTCAGGGGTGAGCAAAGAGATCTCTCACATCACCTGCTGCCTCTATTCCTTTAGTGATTTCTATTTATGTGATAATTATAAGAATAATAATTATACATAAAAGAAGTATTTTGTGTAGCTCCAGAAAATTGTAGGGTATGTAACTACAACCTTAGCATTGATTCTGGAATTTATTGGATGGTTTTTGTATTTACCTTAGACTGAAGCAATTATACTTCTTATCATTCTGCCTATGTCAGTACTGATTGAAAATTACTAGGGTCTGATGGCTTTGTGAATGGTCTTTGTGAAATAAATAGTCAAATGAACATAGTCAAATGTCTGTGGTAGGATATAATGCATTCATACTCATAAGAAATTTTGGCCATCAGCCTACTCACAGTCCAGGGAAGAAGATGGACACCTTCTTGAGGTTACCTAGGGAGTGGGGTAATCACCCTCCAGAAGTACCTCTGCCTCTCCTCCTGCATATTCTGCAGCAAATATATATTGGAGGTGTATTCTTAGTTTTTTCTATCTTAGTCTGTGATACTAAAAGTTTGATTTTCTTTGGAATTCACTGGGGACTATCTGAAAAAATTATAATTGGCAGAAAATCAGAATAAATAATGTAGAGGTCTGTTTTGACCCTTGGTTCTGTGAAGCCCATTCAGTGAGTCATTTATGAAGGTTTTATAGTTGTTATCAATACATAATGGACATAACCAATATGTGTTACAGATAGTTCTACAACAAACTCATATAATCCACTTATTAACCTGTTGGATTCTTGCTCATTGTTTGTTAATCCCTTACTCTGTATCTGGTGTACAGTGTGTGAGAGAGACAATACAGAACTTTAATCCAGAAAATCTGCTATACAAAATTAATTTTTACAAGGATAATATTATACTGACTTTTTAAAATACTAAGCTGCTAGACATTTTTTTTTTTAAATAATGGTATATTTAATCCTGGATAATGTTTTAGGAACCATAATGTTTTAGGAACCATGTATAAGGCCTTTCTCCCTCATAAGCATGGTGTGGCTAACAGAGAGACTGTAAAATTTATCCCAAATCTTTTCTTAATGAAGTATTTACTATTGCATGGCTAAAAGAAAAAAGTCTCATTTATAGGGCTTTTTAAAAATTGGAATTAAACTCCAGCAACCAGTGATGACTAGTTATTGTTCCTTTTGTCAACAGGCAAGATGAAGGAAGTTCTGGCAGCTTACCATGTCCCGGGCTCTGCAGAGCTAAGTGAGAAGTGCGCCCACGTTCTAGCACGCATCACATCACAGCACATGGACCTCGGGTCTGGAGTGCCAGGAGGATCCCAGCGCTGCGCTCGGAGACGGCTCTGAGCACCTCAGTACCCCGTTTTTGACAGAACCCAGGGATGGCAATATTACACACCAGTACTACCTGTCTGGGGCAGGTTTAATTTTATAAATTAAAACAATAAACTCTATGAGTTTCTAAACCATATTTGTGCTGTTGAGGATGATCTGCTCAGATGAACAGTTTTGCATCCATTGAGGAGACAGGTTCTTCTGCTGGACCAGAAGATGACAGTGGACTGTATATTGTACCTAATATCATTTGTAGCATCTCCTAGTGCAAATAATTGAAGAACAGGTTGCAAGAAAATCCTGTGGGGAATAAGACATGCTTTGTTTTGATCTACAGATTTTTTTAAAAGTTCTGTTTTTTTAAAGATAACCACTTTTAGATAACACTACGTGTGCAGTCTATGTGCAGCTCTTCACTGTGGCTATCTGTATTCCAGAGATGATTAATTCCTTGTAAGACACCTCAACCTTTTAAAATTTGTGATTAATTCTTAAATTATGAGATTATAATGAAAAACTAGAAGGGAAAACTTCTAGGGTTTTTATTTGACTGGATGTCTCAAATTACTTCCCGTTACTTCTCCTAAAAGGAGAAGGAAAAGGCAAGAAGTAGAAATTAAATACAAAACCCCCCATGTTGCATCTTTTTTTGGCAAATGCACCTATCTAAATGTGTGTTTGATCTAATATCCAAGGAGAGAGAAACAGCTAAAAGTTAGCTGAGCCATCACACAAAAGTTCTGTGGTTTTGGGCAGTATTTGCTAATTTTGTCTCTTGAATAGCTATAGAAAAGAAGGAATATGTATATGCCCCAACATATGTGAAAAGGACATACTTGCCATTCCTTTATTTATTTTTGCTCTTTCAAAAATTAAAGTGTCAGTTATTTGGAATGCTGTAGTCTGTGGTCTCTTTATGTTTGTTTAATGAGAGCCTTTCAGCAAAATCATTCCCATTACAGTGTAACTGCATGGTGACCACAGCTTTGGGCCTGTATAATAAAGATCTCAATTCAAAATTTTTTTTCTCATCGTTTTCTCTATTTTTATGTTGTATCTGCAAGTCTTTAATTGGATTCCTGCTCATTGCTGTGCTTAGAAGGTTTGGCAAATTTTTAGGAAGGAATGTATTTTATAGTTGAACCTTGTTCTCCTTTGTATTATTATTTACAACAGATTAGAGGGCAGATACAAAACATTAACAAATCAAAAGAGATGCTTAAATTCAATTTGCACGTGAGCCCCCAGGACAATAAGGAGATCAGGCTCTTTGCATCCTCGATTTAAGGCCATGCTCAAGTATTTGGCATCTGGTCTGTATTAAGTAGTAATCCTGCAAAGGTATTGGAGGAAAAAGCTGCAGAAAAGTTGAGTCTAAGCTGGCATTGATTTGCTGTGTGTGATATATTGTGCTGAGCACACAGCTGTGCTGTACAGCACAGTTCAAAAGCTAATCAGATTCTTTTTACTTCCTCCTTCTCATTTTCTTCTCCAAAGATGAAATTTTAAATTAAATAAAAATGTTCTTCATGTAGCAATTAAGTTTGTGTGAGCAAAAACTTCTCATGACATTTCAAAAATGAATATGGTCCTGACAAGTTTATCTTAGCCATGCTGCATTATAGCAGGGGTTTGTCCCAGTATGGTTAGCTCATAGCAAATACCTGAATTCCTATCAACAGAACACCTCTGACCTTTGAAATCTTTTGGTTGGGCATCACTATTATCCTGCATCTGATGTAGTTGCGTATGGATGGTTGAGTGCTGACTGCAGTGACATCCATACCAGTGCATTCAAACACCAATGGGGCAGACAGCAGCATCGCAGAGCAGTTCCCTGATCAATTTCAGCTAATCTAAGGCTGAGCTCCTGCTCACCTTCTGCCCTGCTCACACTTCCCAAAACCTCCCTCAAAGAGCTGCACACCTAAGAGGCTTCCTGGTGTGACTGAAAACATCCTTGTGTGAGAGTTTAGCTCATGTGCCAACTCTGACACCGGGGAGAAGGTGGGAAGAAACACCTTTTTATCAGCAGTTTAGTTTTAGGTTGGCTTACACTGACAGAGGACCCATGTCCTCAGGTGCTTCTGTGAATTAACCGATCTTGTTACCTAAACTTTCTGTTTCAGGACATTGCTTCCCTATGGCTAAGAGGTGTTCCTTGATTCATTAACACCACAAAGAAAATAAAGCACTGGAAATTAACTAAATCCTTAGAAAATAGTATTTAATGGCATCTTTAAAACTACTTGTGCAGTGGCAGTATTTGTGGTACCAGGAAAATACAATGCCACGAAAAGAACACATTCTTGCCATTCAAATTAGTCTGAATATCAAAATATTTTCAGAAAAACAGAAGTGAAAGCTGTGGGCCCTAACAGTACAAGGGCAGCACAAGCCTGCTCTGCTAGCAGACCCTTAGCTATTAATGAGGTTTATGCTCAGTATGTGGACAGCTGGACTCACCAAAACCGTACATGCTTGAGCTTGACCATGGCACCATTTGAATATGAATGACAAGAATGAATTGCCCCAAGAGCAGGGCCTTATTTTGGAGACATGGCTTTTTGTCTGTACCAGAGGCTGCTGAAGTTTGACCATCCTGTTGAGTGAACTTTTCTGAGGAGATGGGTGACTGTTGCCCATCTGTTGAAGGAGTGATTAAAAAACAAAACACAAGAAAACAGGCAAACCTCTTGGCACTCCAGTAAGGGCAAAGGTTGAAGCTTTTTGTTCTTTGGATGAATCCCCCTTTGAGATGCCTCTCTTTGCTTTTCCTTGGCATCTGGACAAGCCCTTCTTTGTGAAAGGACATGAATATGGAGAGACCTGCAGTGCACCCGTCTCTTCAGTCTGCTTCAAAGGAAAGTTTCAAAAGTCATTATTTTCTGGCAACTTTAAACATCTGAATGGGGGCAGTGCTGGCTTTGCAAACAGTATTAGCTGATTTTGATGACTTGGAGCAATTCAGTATTTGCTCAATTAGAACAGATACTAAATGTGGACTGTGCAGCTCAGCAGGCAAGAGTGTTAGTTTTGATGACTGAATGTCATGAATAATGTGTGAATATGGACTTCACATTCAAATAAGATGGTCTTAAGTAATTTCCTTCACAGAAAATAATCCATTCAGAGAATAAGAGCATCTGTTCAGGGCCCAGACCTGAAATAAATCGCAGGTTTAGAGACAGGTCTTTTGTTCAGCCTTGTTTGGGCACTAGACATGTATCACAGCTGGGGTTTCGATGACATGTCTCTGCTACAGCTGAGCACACCAACTCTTACCTGTGGCTGCAGTTCTGTTCCTGCTGCCAGTCTGCACTGCTGTGATAGCACAGGCTTTTACAAAGATCAGCTTGCTTTAGATTGCTTACAGTTACATTCCCTTTGGTTTGAGCTGTGTGTGTGTGTGTGTATGCTACTGTTGATTCAGCCTATACATACACAGAAAACCCCACCAGTAGTCATCAAATGGTTGTATTTGTTAGCTGTTACTCAAAAAAGCCCAATTTTTTAGAAACTATGATCACATTTCATAAGAAATTTTGTACCTTACTTTTTAAATTTTCTGTGGCAACTTTCATCTAGGTTTAGCTTGGATATTAGGAGAAAGTTCTTTACCGTGAGGGAGGTGAGGCACTGGAACAGGTTGCCCAGTGAGGTTGTGGGTGTTCCATTCCTGGAAGTCTCAAGGCCAAGTTGGATGGAAGTCTGAGCAACCTGGTCCAGTGAAAAGTATCCTTGCCCATGACAGGGGATTGGAACTAGATGATCTTTAAGATCCGTTCCAACCCAAGCCATTCTATGAGTCTGTGAAATCTTGTCAAATATTAACTGAGGGAGTCTCAAAGAAGTTTGCAGGCAGAGTATCCTTTATTCTAATGTGTAAGTAGATAAACCAAGTCACCAGAGAGCTAAGTAACTTTATGGATATTTCACAAGAAGTTGTTGCACTGCAATCAACAATAAAAAACTAGTCGTTGTGTAAGGAAGTCAGCATCTTAAGAAGTTATCACATGATTTTTGTCACTCCCTGGTGTGTTTGCCTTCAATGTGAAGAGACCTCCTCTGTCAGCAGCTCCACTTCACCTCAGCTGCTCCGAGAGTTCTGCACCCATGCCCTCTACATCTTGCAAGAAACAATTATGTTGCATTACTCTATATGATAACCTGAACTGCCCTCCAGGAATTGCTGTGAAGGGCCAGATCTTATCACTGTTTTTTTTTAACTCCATGTCAGATCTGGAAGTTTCACTTTTCACCAAGCCTCCCTGTTGCCAGCACAGAGCTTTACAATATTTTCTACCTTTGTGTTACTACCACTAGAAATAAACAGAAAAATGTTTGATCAACTTCAAAAGAAAAACCAGTCTGAAAAGTGTTGCCACCTTCCAGCTCAGAGGGAAACAGGTCAAACTGTTCAGTGAAATGTTCCTGAATGTAGAAGCAGGAGGCAGTGGTTGCAGAGGGCTGTGGGATCTGTGCCCTGCCTGGCCTGCCTGCAGGTCACCCTCTGCCAGAGTTGCTGTGAGGCAGAAGGCACTGTCCTCCCATGGCCCCACAAGGCACATTTCATGGCAGATGAACTTTGGGAGGAGAGGGGAAGCTTTTCCTAGCCCATTGTTACTCCTGGGGACAGCACAGCCATCACAGTGGTATCAGGCACTGAATGGGACCTGGGCTGAAGCTGAAGTCTGCATTGGCAATATGCTGCATTTTCAAAGGAATAATTAGTTACTGTACTGAGTTCCCAAGGCATGGGGTGGATTCACTGCCAGTGGGAATACTTGAGTCAGCCTTCTTGACCATTCAAAGGGTGGTGATGTCCTGGTGCAGGCAGAAGGGATGTGCTTGGTATGGGGACTTGTTGCTGACCTGTGCTCTGTGGAGGATCAGAGGGACCTCAAAGCTGGTAATCAAATGACCTGGAGCTCTCTGTTGTCTAATCCCAGACTCCTTTCACAGCCGCCACTCTCTTTTGACACCAATATTCACTTTGCCTTCAAACTAGAGAGTTTGTGCTCTGTCTCCATGGGAATCTGGCAGTGCAGGTCTCTAACCATCAGTGAGTGTCAGAAAAATAGCAATTTCAGTTGTATCTTGTAAAAGTCAGCCAAATAATGACGTTTTCTTTAAAATTGCAACTGTGTAAATTCAGATTGAACAAAAAAAAATTTCTTGCTTTTACTTAGACACAAATCTTCCTATTAAATCCATTTTAAACTGGAAAATTAGTAACTAGATATTCAAAACTGCTGAAACATATTGCCCTCAGTAAAATTTTGGAAACTAGCTAAAACCAGGGGAGTGTTTGCTTGTTTGTTTACAAGAAGTTTTGTTTTGAAAAATGGCCAGAATTACATGTGATATCCAGATTAGATTCCTACCCCAGAAGTCTTGCTTTTGCTGTGACACTGAAGTGTCATGTACAATATAGATTTGGACAGTTTCAGGAATTCTTTCCCTAGAGCCTTATGTATAGCAGATTTTGTTAGGTGGATTGCTTATCAAAAGCCTTCATGAGGCCCAGGTTCAGCTGTTTGGTTTATTTTGGTTTTGATTTTATTGTTTGTCAACAAAAGAGCTGCAAAATACACGTCAGAATGTAAGAGTGAGTCCTGGTAAGCTAAGGCAGAGAGCTGCATGCTTTCCAGCTGCAGGGGAGACCCTGTCTGATGTCACAAACTCCCTCCTACTCCCCAGCACTGCATATATTAAGCCACTCATAAGTGCTGCTCTGAAGTTTGTCTGTCAAAAGCCCTGCCCAAAATTGTGCTTGGTTCTTCATGGCTGATGTGAGGTGCGAATACCTTGGCTTTCTGCAGCTTGGGAAAGAACTGAAGCACTAGCAGACCTGGAGAATAGGCTTTCTGAAGAAGTCAAGCCACAAGTTGGCAGAGATGGGACCAGTCATGTTTGTTTTCTGAAATCACTCCTTTCTGCAGCAGGGGAAGCAGGAATGGCCTGTAGTGTAAGTAGAACCGTCCCTGCAGAGTTTGAACAATAATTGTCATCTCTATCTGGAAGACACTCAAAAGAATCTTTTTTGTTGTTGTTGGGGTATTTTTATTCTTTTTTGGAGTGCATATTGTGTACATCAGCCAGTTCTTTTTCCATGGGCATTCTCACAGTGACACAGTAAGGGAAAGGCTTGTTAGCATAGCTTTGAAATTGTCATCTCTTCACTCACTAATGCAGCTTAACTTCACATAGCTGATTTCAAGTGCTGTTACAATAAGAAAAGCATGACATTTACTTAGCTGTTAATGTAGTGTCCAAAAAGAAGGGTATGCATTCTTATTCCAACTCCACTTCTCAGGCAGTTTTACAGTCAACTTCTGCAGGGAATACCAGAGCAGTGATTCATCATTAAGAGCAGTCCATCCCATCTCCAGGCCAGAACATTGGATTTCCCGAATGTCACAGTTTATAAAATACAGTCAGTGATGAGGCTCCATTTTCTGTGCTGTCAGTGTTCTGTGTCTGTTTTAAAGGATTCCCAACCCTGAGATGGTGATATTTTTTTTCTCTTTATTCATAGGCATAAATTCAGGAGCTCCAGAAGCACTAAACAACATATATTAGGTGATAAATCAAAGCAGTCTTGGAAAGCATCATGTGCCATGGCAGAGACAATCAATAGGAGAATCTGTACATAGCAAATTAGCTCTGTAATGAATTACATTCCAGGCTCTGGGCCCTTCTTGTGTGCAATCACTGCGTTACCTCTTCCTGTAATAGCGCAGGGTATGTGCCTGCACTGATTTGTAGGATATACTTGTGCTAAGAATTACACACTGAATTCCTGTAGTTCAATTACCTCCTGAAGTTCATGGCAAAGCTTGCACAAACTGCAGTGGGACAGGGATTCAGGATGATAATATATATGTATCAGTGCACACCAGAGACACAAACTGCTATGCAGAAAAGCACGGATATTTGCCACACATGGAAACTCTCACCTCATCATGATGACGTCCCCATGTAACTGAACTTGCTGTGAGCCAGTGTAAACATAGAAATTCAAGGGAGAAAATCGTGTCCTGGATGATGAAGGTATCCATGTCCTGTGAGTGTGTACAGTTACATAGCAGGTTCTTTCCCTAGTTAAGTCAATGGGAATCACTTAGTCCTAAATAGGCAAGGCTATCAACAACTGAACTCAAAAGACACAAGAAGCAAACACAGAGATACAGAACGGCACTATTCATTTTTTCTGCAATAATTGTGTTTCTAATCTTTCTGTATCCCAAAAGGAAAATTCAGTTGTTACCTTAAATGAATTTCCAGCAGTTCCTGGGGCACATCAGGCTTTGAGACCAAACAAAAGCTCTCTTGCCCCTAAGATTCCTGGTCTTTACTCAAGAACAATGAAAAACAATAGAAACACACAAAGGCTATTTGAAAGATGAAGCCTCTTCAGCAGCTGTAGCACTTCAGATGACGAATGCTGCCATTCCAGTTTGGAAAGGCAACTTCAAAGTCAATGACATGTTTACCTGGCTTGGTGCCCTGTAGGTCTTTCCTCCCATCCCTGCTGTGTTTCTGTGCACAGGAAAGGTAAAACCATGCTCTGAGTCATGGCAATGCTATGAAGTTGACCAGTTCTGCTTCATTAAAACTATAAATGAGTGTTGCTGGCCCTGGAAGTGTTGGTCAGTGCTTTGTGGCAAAGCTGTGCAGGTTCTTTTGGGGCAGTTGGCCAGAGCAGGGCCAGTGTGAGTATGTGGCCACCTCTGGTCTTTTGATGCCCACTCCTAGCACAGCAGCTGCCTGGCCCCAGGGTAAATCAAAGAGGAACCTCTGAGGTCAGAGCTCCAGCAGCACAGAAAAGCATTCTGATGTAAACAGACCTGCTGCAGTGGGGAAGTGTGGGTTATACAACTTCCAAATGCAAATGAGAAAGGTCTTGTAATAAAGTTTAACTTCAGTCTTAGGCTTTTCAGATTATTATGCTATATAAAAAAATATAGATTCTTTGCTGTTGTCTTTACTACGACATATTCCAGCTAGCCTAACTCTTCATTCTTGTTCTTAAGAAGTCCAGGATGTTAGGAATCATTTCATATTTATTTCAGAACATCATTTTAAGTGCTGTACACGCTTTTAGATGCTTTTCAATGGCAGGTCTATGTTCTTATGGATGAGGTCTGCCACTTTGGTGAGTTTAAAAGCAGTTCTCTGCCACGTTTGGCACTTTGCATCTACGAGGTCTTTCTAGGGCACTTCATGCCCACCCCAGTCAGGGGCAGGATGGTGGAGCTTCCCTTCCTTTCTGAGCTCCAGCACTTGCTACCCTTCCCGCTGAGACCCATGGGCCGTGGTGGCAGGTCCCCCTGCCGGGCCAGGAGCAGACAGTGTGTCCCGATGGAATTGCCAAAAGTTAAATGGCTGAAGCAGAGCCTGGGAGCTGGGTTGTTGCCACTGTGGACTCCAGATGGGAGGGATCTTTGGCAGCATTCCCAGGGTCTCTGAATAAAGGTAAAGGGAGCCAATTAGTAGCTAAATGAAATTATGTATTCAGTCAAAGTTTAGACAAGAAAAAGTAACTAATTGCATTCATTGGGAGACTTGAATAAAAACACCCCTCAAAAGAGCCCTTGCTCCAAAGCCAGGGCTGTTTGCCCAAGTATATTTTCCTTCTAGCAGATGGTAAATCTACCATTTTTTCTCCCTTTTTTCCTTTTTATTTTTTTTCTCCCTGTCAACTGGCACTGTTAAATCTTTTCATACTTCGGGAATCAAAGTGACTTTAGATTTGTTTGCTTTCCCTTTACTTTTTCCTGGATCACTTTTATGGGGTTTGGGCTGTTCCGGTTGGTTTTTTTTGTGATTTTGTTTGTTTGTTTGTTTGTTTGTTTTTGTCAGGGTGTCCGCTGGTGCCCAGCGCTGGTGCCCCGCGGGTCGCTGTCCCGAGTCCCGGCCGTGCCGGGGTGTCCCGGGCTCCTGCGGGAGCGATCCCGGCGGCGGGGAGCGCCTGCTGTTCCCCGCGGCCGCCGCGCGAGGGCGCCCCTGGCCAGCCCGCGGTGTTGGCTCCTGCCCGCCCTCGCAGGCCGGCGCTGTCCCGCTCCGAACTATTTCAAATAACTCAAAGAAAAGGGAGAAACACAGTCTGAGGAGGCGAGGGCCCAGGGAGGAAAGCAGGGTTTTGAACAGCTTTTGTGCTTCTGAGGCGGTCTCGAGGCTCTCATGCTCCAGTCACATCATCCCTTTCCCCTGTTACTTGAGGAAGCCTTTCAGGCAGCCACATGGAGGGGGAAAAATTTGAAAAAATAAACAGAAAAATGTCATTTTGAATCTGGCTCTGTATTTTACAGCCCATTCTGTCATTACTTCCATGGGAAGTGACATATTCTCCTGCAATCACCATTAGCAGTTTTATTGCAGAAATTGTCTACATTCCTCAGGATTCCGCTGCAGCTGAGCCCATCTCAGGGAAAAGCAAACAGCCGCACATGTCTGTGCGCTCCAAAGCTGGGCTGGGGCTTAGCAGCTGGCTCAGAGATTAGCTTTTCTGCCTGCCTCTGGGGCGTTCAGAGCACTTGCTGCTCGAGCCAGCCTGTGGGGCTGGCCACGGAGGAGCGGCTTAATGCAGAGGCCAAGACAAAAAGCAGGTAAAGGAGCCCCCAGCTTTCCACAGCAATACCTGGGAGCCCTGACTAAGCTGGCGTCAGGCTCTGTCTCTGCCCTAGCAGACAAACCCCACATGGTGTAAGCAGAGTGACAAAGGTGTTTTCCCGCAGGGAAAGGTGCTTTCAAGCAGGGCTGTGCATGAACTCCCTGCTACTGCTCCTGCTGTCTTTGAGCTGCGTGGTCAGAACTGACTTAGCCTCATGCTGTGTGGATGTAGCTTGACAGAAGAGCCTATTTTGACCAGTTCTTCATGTGTCAAGAAACGGAAATGTTTCTTGAAATGGCCAATAAAGAGTCGAAATGACCTTTGAAGCATCTGATAAAGGAAGACTGAGAGGGAATGTGAAGCCAGATCTTTCACCCACCATCAGCTCGCCGAGATGCCACAATATTTAACAGCTGCAGAGCACACAAACATTTATGGGGCATTTGAGAATGGGCAAAGTTGTTTCCTGAGGCAGGGGCTATGGATCTGTATAGAGAACTTTTATTGTCCCCTTGCTGTCTGTGTGAGTGGGAGGTAGAGAACAGAGAGAGGAGTTATTCAGCTGTTCCCAATGGAAAAGAGAAAAGAAACTTGCCCAAAAGAGAAACTTCATTTTATCTTCACACAGCCTGGGGCCCTTACACTTGGAGAAGTAGAAGTCAGTGTGAATATTCAAACCGGGAAGCTGTAATGTGAGCAGTGAAAGAAAGTGCTGCAGTCAGGCAGAGACTGAGGAATGCAGGTCCCTGGCACACTGGTTAGAAACTGCTCTCAGGCAAGGTTCAATCAAAAAATGGATTGAAATAGCAGACATCCAATTTGATTGTAGCAGGACACAGAAAAGTGGATGAGGAGATTTATTATAATTCTGCCAGAACAGAAGGAAATACTGAGACCTCCTCTGTCAGGTGGGGTGTTTCAGATATAAAATATCTACCTTTGGCATTAAACTCAAAACACAGAAACATTAAGCTGCTGAAGCCAAAGCAGCTAAGCCAGGGTTAAACAGTTAGCAGAAATGCCTAGGTGGAGCAGGGGTAGTAATACCGGGTAGCCTGGGTAGTAATACTCATTCTCTTGGAAAAATTTGTATTTTCTTCCATTTAATCAGTGGTTCCATCTGCTTCCCTGTATGTTCCTCAGCTGCTGTAGCTCTCACTTCCCACACTGGGAAGCCAGGGACAGGCCAAGCAGTGAGAAAGGCAGTGGTCTCCTTCATGCCTTAGCAAAACTAAGACCTTCCCTTTCTTGTGTTCCTTTCTCTCTGTCCTCTTCAAACACTTCTCTTTCTCTTTCCAGCCTTTTGTACCATCTTCTGACATGCTCCTGTGCCTCCCTCTTTATACCAAATCACCACATTCAAAGTGTTTGGAATTTTAGTTGGCTTTCCTCTCTCCCCAGAAACAACTTTTCTCTATGCCTTCATTTGTGCATCTCTGGGTCAGCTCCAAGGAGAACTCAGGAGCATGAACCCTTTGGTTGCTTCATGTGGCTCTTGTACAAGCAGATAGGTTTCAGTAACACAGTTTGTGTTGTGCTTTGTGTAGAGAACCATCTCTTTGATCAGTGAAAACACAGCCCCTGTGCCTGACAGGCTGGCTCCATGGCTTTTATTGCATGTCATAGGAGAGGGATGGCTGCAGGCACATAGGCATGAAGGCAGGTTCAATGGGTTTTCAGCTGTGAAAATATATCTGCTGCTGTCTCCCCTAGACACAGAAAGACTGAGTGCAGCCACAGAGCAAGTTCTCTTCATGTAGGTAAAACCCCTCAAGCTCCCCAGAGCTCAGTCTTCCAATGCAGGAGCACTGTAGGGATCTCCTTTACCCAGCCCACATCTATTTTTGCAGTACCACTGCAAGTGTGCCTCCAGTGGCCCCAGCACAGCTGTGCTTTACCAAGCCCCGCATGAACCTTCTCTAAATGTTGCCAGAAGGTGCCTGCAGCCACCTTTCCAGCAAAAGGAAAGGGTTACATGCATCATTAGCAGGCCATGTTTACACAGAAAAACCAAAACCCCTCACAGAATGTGACGTAGGCACACAGGGAGGCCAGTTGCCTTTTTTGAAAACACAGTGACACACTTGAAGGCTGCCAGATTCTGCAACTCTTTCATGGTGTGCAGATGGTGAAGCTTTTCAACAGATTGAGAAATTTAGGGGAAAAGAAAAAAACAACCAAGAATTAGGAATTACAAAAGCCAAACACAAATCCTCTGACGATTGTCTCTGCTTGGAGTTACAACACATGCAGAGGATGACAAAACCACTGTCAGTGAATCACCACAGAATGTGTCGATTTGCTTAATTCCTAGGGAGTCATGACACGACTCATCCCCAACCTGAAGACCAAAGGAAGATTTTGAAGGAAAAATGTTGGATAAAGCATCCCCTCTTTGCAAAAGAATGAGGACAGTTTGAATTCCAGCCTTTGATAAAATTTCATCAATACTCTGTGATATGATTGCAAAGCAAGGCCATTCCCATTTGGTAACATCAGGCACTCATCTTTGGTGGAGAAAATTGGCTACACGTGGGATGGACAATGCTGAGAAAGACTTCACTTCTTTCACTGACGAGTGTTGTCTAATATTCTGATGTGTTCTTTAATGCAGTTTTGTAATGCCTGCCTACTCTGCAGGCAGGGTCCTAAAGAAGCAAGGTGCTGTAAAAACACTATTCTAAAGACAACATCCTTTTTTCAGTGGGGATATGTCAAGTGTTGCATCTGATTCACATGGGAAAAGAAATTTTGATTGTATGAGTCATTTCAGCCTTTGGATACGTAACAAAATGCACAGTGTGATCTGATGCATGACTAATGTGTTTGTGTATTTAAGAGTCTGTGGGTGCTAATGGATGTTACAGAGGCATATCTAGAAAAGAAGACACTTCTGAGCATATTGGTTCATTACTTTTCATCTATACATAATCAGCTGCTGTTTTATAGATCTAAAAAAATTCCTCAATGTTTTGTGTGTTTTAGGGCTGCACTTCAAAAGTCCCCTACATCAAGTCTTTGTTTAAACATCCCACTCATCTACCATTAACCATCTCATTGTGTTTCATTTCAGTTCATTTGCAAAGCCGGCGCACTATCTAATTAACACAAATTTTGTTGCTTGCTGCAAGCTTCCCTTCTCCAAGCTGTCACTCCCAAATATGTTCATGAGAAATTTCAGCCTTTGTTAATTGCATTTGCAAAGTGACCTTTATTCTCTCTGGATACCTTCATTATTCACAGGTAGTTACTAAGTAACCTGTAGGAATGGTGCAGGCGTGTCAGCTCTTATTAGGAGTTGTGCTCCCTGCCTATTCAGTGTTGGTGTTGTTGGACTGAGGGCCTGAACCTTCTTGTATTGGCTCTACCCTCCATTTGGAAAGGATCTTCATGAACCAAACTTTTTGAAACCTTTTAATTATCAGGGATTTTCTCATGACAAATTGAGCTTGAAATAGCAAGAAAAAAATGTGGAGAAAAGTCCTGATATTTGTCATGCTCTTTAACCAACAGTTTACATATAATAATTCAAACAAAATAATTAGTTATACTTTTAATTAATGCAACCATGAAAATTAATATTCAGTGCTTTCTATTCACCCTAGTTGTGGATTTCTGTGGTGAGGATTCGTTCTAAGAACTGCTCACATCGAACTTAGTGAAACTTTGTGAAGAGTTTCATTTATAACTGTCAGCACTCTGAAACATATTGCTGTTGGATCTTCACATTTGGATTTTCGTATTCTTTGAATCGGTGTTTATAATAGAATCATAGAATGGTCTGGGTAGGGAGTGACCTTAAAGGTCATCGACTTCCAAATCCTCTGCCATGAGCAAGGACAACTTTCACTAGACCAGGTCGCTCAGAGCCCCATCCAATCTGACCTGAATCACTTCCAGGGATGGGGCATCCACAGCTTCTCTGGGCAACCTGTTCCAGTGCCTCACCATTCTCACAGAGAAGAATTTCTTTCTAATATCTAATCTAAACCAATTATTTTCCAGTTTGAAGCCATTCCCCCTTGACCTATTACTACATGCCTTTGTAAAAAGGCATCTCTCTCCACCTTTCTTATAGACTCCCTTCAGGTAATGGAAGGCCACAATTAGGTAACCCCAAAGCCTTCTCTTCTCCATGACTAGTTAAGATTTACTTTACACACATACATTTTTCAGCTCTCATGAGTATCCTGTTGACCCATCTCCTTTCCTTTCCTGCTTTTAGCTGTGCTTTGCACAAGCACTACTTAATATTTGAACACCCATCACATTGCTCTGGCACCACACTGTAATGAGGTAAGTAGGCAGAATGGACCAAAAATTAATTTTAAGCTCAGGATGTAAGCCCATCTCAGTTGAAATAAGTAACATTATCTCTGTTTCATCCTTCTGCTGTTAGTACTGAGCAGAATTGCCACAGCATGAAGGAGCCAGGACAACCAAAAATACCTTCTGAGTCTCTCTCAGGTCAAATATATTGTCACCCCAGTCCTGTGCTGAATTTAAAGCAGTTCCAGTAGTGATGCCAGACAGTGACTCCAGTATCTAATTCTGCACCTAACAGAGAAATTACATAACACAAGAAGGAAAAAAGCTTTGAACTTGTCTGCCCCAGGACAGTAGGACCAGAAAGCATTTTCAATGATCCCACCACTGGCTTTAGACACAAAAGAAAGAAATGAGGCCTCTCTGTCAAGTTTGCAGTACTAGGTCCAAGTGTTCTTAGCCAGTGACAATTCCTTTAAGTGCTCAGCATTAACCCATTAGCAGGAGGATTTGACAGCCACTACCACTTGAGACAGTTAAAAACTTTTGCTTCCCTCCCTGGAAGTGTTTCAGCCCAGTTTGGTTGAGACTTTGAGCAATCATGTCTAGTGAAAAGTGTTCCTGCCCATGGCAGGGGGAATGGAACTAGATGGTCTTTATGGTCCCTTCCAACTGTGATTCTACGATTTGTCTGCTTCTGAACAAGAGCAAAGGCCAAATGCATGTAGCAAAGGAGACACAGAGCTCATCCTCTTCTGAAAATGCACATACTAGGAACAATGACCTCTATGTCAGCCCACAGCACTGTCCTAGCACTAAACTGTCATTGGTAACATTACAAAACACCTGTTCCTTTCATATTTTACTCATCATGCTATTATAATCATTGCTCCATAGAACAGCAGAGGAACATTGCCCTTCCTTTCCCAGAAACTGTACAGATCTGTACACTCGTGTTGCAACTGCACCACTCATAAATTGGCTTCTCAGCAGTGTTACAAATGCCAGGTGTATTGCAGTACTTTTCACTTTCAAGGCAGTGCATTTATCAAGCACTATTTTCGGATTACTCTGTTTCCCCATAATAGGTGACATTTATGTGACTTGCAGAGTTGTGACATTACCTTGGCTTTTGCCGGTGTTGCCATTCCTTGCAATGCCACCGATTCCTGCAGCAGGCATGGGAGGATTGAAAATCCCTGCAGACTTTTCAGGGGTCAGGCTCTGTGACAGTGATGTCCAGCTGCTGAACGTAACTGAAGGGGAAGATGTGTTGATATAGAAACAGTGCAGGCAGTGTTGCATTTCTGAGGAGCTGCTAAGTGCTTACTCCTTCAGGAACCAGCTGTGGAGCTGTGGTCTGGATGCAGGCCCTGGCATACAGCAGACATTGAATAGGGATAGGTTTACTCCATACTTATATCTGTTTACCCCTGGTAAAAATTTCCAGCAGATTTTTGTTTCCTTTTTATTTTGTTGCAAATGTATTTTGGGGAAGCAAATTTATCCATGTGTCCATGCTGTGGCTTTATGTAGCAACTTGAGTGTCATTTTTCATTTTGCTTAAGCTGCCCCCACCTGCTGCACTGTTTGAACTAAATGGACAAAGAAATGGGAGATGCGTGTGTTGGGAAAAGAGTGAGAAATTGTGTCTGGTTCGATGAGATGATTCCCTGTCTGAGACGAAGAGAATCTCTTACGATTGTGCCAGTGCTGCTGGAAACTCACAATAGCATTTGATATTGGGAAGCCTTGTGTGCAACTTCGAGTTAGCAGACTACAGACTCACTGGCAACAGGGGGTTCTTTTTTTTTCTGAGAAGAGTCTCTGGCGCTCTGATATTTGCAACCAGATGCTGTGACAGTACTCTGTCCTGCTTCTGATTTAAAAATGTACCGCTTGCCAGGCAGTGGTACCAGGGGCAGGAGCTGATGATGCCCACAGCGTGTGCTGCTACTGGACTGGACAGTCACCCCAGGTGCTCAGGGGAGACTGGTGTCTCCATGAACATTAATTTCTTTGCAGTGTCCCAGCCTGCCAGGTTACAGGGAATGTCACTGCAATAGTGCAATTGTAGGAGGGATTTCTCTGGGCTGTGCTTCACCTTGGTTAAAAAGAAGGTCAAATTTCTGCCAAAGGGTACAACTGCAGTTCACACCAGGTGTCTGAGTAACTATAGCAGAGTGACACATGGTGACTAGAGTTAAAGTCCAGATAATAGTGGTGAGCTTTCCATCTTGCAGAAGAAACCTTGCTGGGCTTCCCTTTCACCATAGGCCAACCACTTGTCACAACAGCTTTCTTTTTCTAAGGCAAAAGCATTAAAGAAAATTTTATGCCCTTACTGTGGAGTGATATAGAAGCAAGAGTCCTTCCCTTGCATGTAATCCTTAAGCATGTCACTTTGTGATACAGAGCCTCCCCATTATGCATTTTGTGAGCTTTGCAAAATTTCGGACTTTTTGTGTATGACTCATATCACTAAGTCTGTTCTACCACAGGCAGAGGCTATGTGAGAGGCTAATGGAAAACCAGAGCTTGCAATTGCCCAGGTTTAAAATGCAGACTCAAAAGGCACTGCCAGTGGTGAAAGACTGTATTTGTGTCATCATGCCAGTATGCTGATCCATCAGTGCTGGAGCATGTGGGATACCTCTGTGACAGCTTTCAGAAAGTCATACATCAAATTACAGGCACACACCAGTGCCTTTGGAAAAATGGCTTTTGCAAAACTCATTTCTCCCTGACTACACATTCAAATTCTGTGAATGAATCACTGTAGATAGAAAATAAATAAAGAAAATAGAGTGGAGTAGCATAAGATTGGGAAAAGTACTTCAAAGTGTTTTCAGGATGATGATTTATAGTGAAGCAGGTAAACAAACATCTCTCTCCAATCTCTTCCTCTTCCATTCACTATTACAGTGCTGCAGTGATGAAAAGCTACAACAACCTGGTCATTTCTAAAATCTCTTCAAAATAATACAGCTGTACTTGTCAGGAAAAGCAAGTCAGTTGAGGAGAATTTTGCCAAAAGTAAATGTTACTGTTTGGGGGAAAAGATGGGATTTGGCTTTGGATTTCACTCTAGGGCCTTATGATGACACAAAGGGCAGTGTTCACTTTTTCATTCTGCCATATTCACCCCAAAAGGATGGCGAGGACTGCAGATAACTCTGTGCATCCCAGGGCAGCCAACCCAAGGCTGCCTGAGCTCTTGTTTGACAGACATAAACAGCCAGGGCGGGGGACAATGTATGAAAATCACACCAGTGACATATATGAGAACAGACAATGCCAGAAAGACCTGAGGTCTTTCTGGCCAGCTTGATGTTTACTGGCTTCCAGCTCCTGTTTTAAATTATGTTACTGAGAACATGGATTTAAAGTGTGTTCCAAAATCAGGAGAGATGAGCAGTAAATGATTGCACGTAGCAAGTGCAAAGTGAGAAGTCCACTGGCTGAGTAGTGAAATTGTCTCACCACAAACGCAAAGCTAGCCCCTTGCTAGCTGGGTGTGAAGGGTTTCTCCAGAGATCACTGACACAGGCATCTGGGCCACCAAGGGTCACCAGATACTTTAGCAGTACCAGTTTCTTACATACCATGAGCTACAAAAACTACTCCTTTACAACAGGGATGTGGAAAGTAGAAAGGTGAGGGTGGACATCTGTTTCTCACAGTGTACATAAAATGAGTATGCGTAAAGCTTAGAAACTCTATTTTTTCTCCTGCTGTGGGACTTCAGAGGTTTGGAGACCCTGGTTTGCATGTGCAGTTCTGACACTGTGAACCCTGATGTAGATTTGCTGCTACAGATACAATGAGTACAGAACTGATCATTATTTCACATCAAATACTGCAAGGTCAGTGTTTGGGAATGGGTTTAATTCCTTGCATATCTTGTAGCAACAACCAGACTGTCCCAGTAATTCAGACTGATGGATGGGCAATAATTTTAATTTCCTGAGGATGCATGCCACCCAGAAATAGGAATGCCAGTAACTGCAGAATTTTTATCAATTCAATATATAACAGAGGAAGATAATTGCTTCAGATAATAGGTTACTGGGCTAAAATAGCAATACACCTGGTGTAAAACTGCACCATATAGGCTTTTCCTCATAATTTACTGGTGTTGAAAACATGAGTTGTGAACAACAAATGGTCTTCAGACTTAACATAATAATTCTTAGTAAATACTCTGTATCAGTGAAGGATTACTAAACTGCAGAATCATAATAATTTCTGTTTCTCACATTCTGTTGTCTCTTCTCTACCATTTGCTAACCATCACTCTTTACATCCTAGTCCTTTCTCTTGCTGCAAATGATCCCTGTCTAAAAACATCAGAAGAGGCAAAGATAATGTTTTCCTTCATTTGATTGCTACTTTTCTTCATGTGATTTTTCTCTCTGAGTGGGTGTTCTGTAGCACCAGATTCATCCTGGTGAAAGGTGCACACAAGTAATATCCCAGCTCATTCATGGTGGAAGGACCCGGAGCCTTAGCGGGACCATATCTAGGTCACCAGTGTGCAAATAAGTAGGTCAGTAAGGAGTGGAAGTAGGTTATCCAATTGTTATGAGGGGTGAGGGCTGCCCATCCACTTCTAGGGTACATTTCCAGAACACAATAAGGCAGCATCACAACTGACATTGACATTGACTGGTGTCCCCCCTGGGGATATCCATGGAGATGCCAGGAAATAGATGGACAAGGAAACAAAACTACCCTGTCACATTGGAGAGGGCACACCCAGGTCTCAATGTAGGCATATTGGGAGAGCAGCACGTAGCCTGGCTGGTGAGCCTTTTGTTTTCCCATCCATTCTGTGTCTGATTAATGGACAGAAAAAGGACTCCACTTTCCAGGGCTTTATTCTGACACATTTCATCAGCTCTATCACTTGAGAGTACATAGAAGACAAATAGTTTTATCCTATTATGTCAGAACAAATTGCAGCCTGCAGGCCTGATTCTCTGCACCATTATGCCAGTTTTACGCTGGTGCAATTTTACTGAGCACTGATGAGCTCCACCAGACTAAAACCAGCATGACAGCATGAAGATGCAGGTTCTTCATCTTCCATAGGATGGAAAATAGAGCTCCAAGGCCCTGCTGCATTAATAGCAGTGCTCCCAAGTACAGCCTTGATGAAAAGTAGAGCCAGACACTGCACTTTGAAGCATGGTTATTTCCAGGGCAAGGACCAGAGAGATGCAGTCAAGGTATTGTGCAGTTGTGTTATGGTTTGGCTCTCAATTTTCTATGGGAGGTTACAAGAGGAACCGATGGCACGTTCCCAATGGCTGGTGGCAATTTAGAGCAATGTCTCCCCTCAGCTCTGTGTCCATTTACCTTTCAGCCTCAGATAAAAGCATTTCACAAAGCATTTGAAAGAAGGTGCTTCTGCAGAATCTGTTCTGCGGTTTCCCTGTAAAGAAACAGCTGCTCAGAGTGAGGTGGAGAGATAATGCAAAGCAGATGCCATGTGGTAATTTGTAAGAGCAAAGACTTTTGTAGACTACCCCCAGCTGTTTTTCACTAGAGTCCCCCAAAGCACCTGAGGATGAGGAATATCTTGCCCAGAGTTTGTCCTGGTTTCTTAAGTTTCTCCAGGCTGGCCCCATGCAGCCAGTGAGCTAGAAGAAGGAAGAGGAAAGGGTCAGATCATTTCCCACCCACAGGGCTTATGTAGTCTCTTTGCTCATCTTTCAGTGTTCTACCTTCCTATCCAGGCTGCTTTCTATGTAAAACCAAATTGAAGGGAGGAGGGAAGGGAGAAAAGCCTAACATTAATCTAAATAAATCAGACAAATTATGTATGCTCCCTTTGCCTCTCTCCAAGAATGAAGTCTGTGACCATACTCCAGCTTTTAACTGAGTTATTTTGAAGTACAAAGGTATGTGAGCTCTAAGCCTTTCAACACCTGCAGTGAGCTCCATCTCACCCATAAAGTGTTCTCTGATAGTTTGACAAGAGTAACTGGGCAACACATGCAGAAAGGGGGAATGACAGATGCTGTGTTAAACAAAGGCAAAATATAAGTTACTACAGTGATCTTAGCTGTATAGAAAATATGCTGACAGGGAGCTTTTTGGCATAATTTTAAAATGGGAATTTCTTTAGTACCCACCCCTGTAATATCTGGTTGCTCCATTCAATGGTTTTCCCCTTGCTCCCTCTGTTCTGTCCTAGCCCTATCTTAGGGCTGCAGAGCCCTTACAAATATCAGGAGCACTACTATTATCTGCAATTTCCTGGGTGCAGCATAACATGTGGTCCAAGAACATCCTTCCTCTCCACTTCCCATCTCTCTAGATAACAGCACTCCGCAGAATTCAGTTACTATTCACTGCTTCCAAAAACCCTACTTTTTGCTTTGCTGGGAGCTGGAAACTGCTGATATGTGTAAATTAGTATGTTTCCCTTTGAGTTTATAAATTACCTGTAGGCTTTGTTATGCACAGTTGTTGCATCATAAAAAAAAAAAAAAAAAGAAAAAAAGAGAACTCACTCAAAGGTAAGATAAGCAAGTAACTGAGCATGCCTGCTTGGAAATGGCTGGATTTTTATCAGGAAATAAACATTCACAGAAACCTTACTTAAACAGCAGCATGTGTCACTCCCTTTAAGGCTTTTACTTAGGAACAGATACTATATTCTATAATATATGTATATGAAATAGATTTGAGGACAAATTGTTGCTATTTAATTCCTGATAGAAAATTTCAGAATAGATTAAGTCCTGAATTCACTGTAAACTAGGTAAGCAACATAAATCTCACCACAGAATCACAGAATCAGCTGAATTGGAGGGGACCCACAAAGATCATTGAGTCCAATTCCTGGCCCTGCACAGAACCATCCCCAGGAGTCCCACCTGAGAGCATTGTCCAAATGCTCCTTGAACTCTGTCAGGCTGGTGCTGTGACCACATCCCTGGGGAGCCTGTTCCAGTGCCCAATCATATTTTTACTCTTTATCTACTGTATACTCACTGATTCAGGGGGCACAGGCTACAGCTATACTAGTAAATTAATTCCCAGGACCACACTCTGGACGGAAGCCTGGTGTCCCTGGTGTCTCTGGTCTTAAATTCTCATGCTCCCAAAAACAGGATGCTGGACTGAAACTGCCAATGGTGAGCGGTACTTGGCCTATCCTACATGTGCCTAGAGACAGTTTGCGAGGCAAAACCCTGCTGGTCATGACTCAAGTGACCTAATAAAGTCAAGCTCAAGCCCCACCAACCAACTGCAGTGGAGTTTCCTCTTGCTGTTTAGCTTAGCCATGTAGATACAACCAGAGAGAGCTTGTGCCTCGACAGAGCACAGCTCCTGAATCTCAGTTCTTCTTTCTATGGCCTGAGACCTTGGGTCCACTGTAAATTTTAGGATATCATTGCTGTACTCTGCAAACCCTGGTGTCCATTCAGAGCAAAGGAAGCAGGTTTATTGGTAAATAAACCGAATCATAGTGCTGTATAACCTTAAAGATGCACGTATGTGGCTTTAGACTAGATTATTCTTGTACTTGAGCAGCTAAGTTCACCATCACTAGTGTATAAAGAAGGCATTGAGTTGACACATTTGCAGAAAAAGTCCAAGTGGGACTGTGAGTCACATTTCACTTACGCTTGCATTTCTACACAGCCCTTTCACAGTGTTCCTGTTCTAGGCAGAACTCCCTATGATTAGTCATCTAATTCAAACTAATCATCGTGGCAAGAGAAGTTTTCTGAGTGCTTGAAGGGGAGGCGTTGATTTTTTGTGGGCTGTCTGCTGTCATGACATTTCAGAAGAGACAACAAAACATGCAAAAGAGGAAGAAGGAACAGAGTGTAAAGGAACAGAACTAGGGAAATATTTTGATTGCAGAGGAAGTTGGCTAGTCAAGGAGTCTCTATCTGTGCATTATGCTGTTTATTTTCTGGTTAATTTTAGATACTGGGTATTGGACAGCAAGACAATTGTGAAGGCTTTCTAGTGTGGGACTGGTTTTATGGCCCATTAAGCTATTGCAGAATAACCATAAAGAGTGCATTAAATCAGTACCTTCAGCAAAGGTGGGCAGAGTTGCATGTTCACATGTACATATTTCATACGCTTACACTCTGCCCTTCTGCATTGAAGGTATTTGTGCATTTCCTTGCCCTGAAGACAGAGTATGTATTAAGGATTCTCAAGCCAAGGGAAGGGCAGCAATGATGTAAATCAGCACAGAGGAACTTCAGTAGGCAGGAGAGACTTAGACCTTCCTTCCAAGCTGTTTCAAGAATTATGAAAAGTAAAATGGCTTTGGACACTTTATGCAATTTTGCAGGGTAAGAGAATTAGAAACCTGTCCCGTAGACACGAAAACAGGTCTACACATTTTTCTGTCACCATGAAGAAATTCACTGGAAATCCACAGATTATTATTTTTTAATTGTTCTACCCTCATGGGGTTTAAGAATAATAATAAGGGACCAAAAATAACAATGCTACTGAACCAACATGTGCATATCAGAACAACAGAAAAAAATCCAAGCTAAGCAAAGAAATTTTTTTATTAGTTTTTCATTAAAGTCAGGGGCTTTTTCATCAATCTTATGGGCTTTACAGCATATTGCTTGGACAAAGCAAGGATCTGTTCCCAACCTGACATGGTAAACAATGCTAAATATCAGTTTATCTTCAAACCATTTCTGAGTTGGATCCATCTCTGTCCAATTGGCTTGATTTTTTTTATGTCAGCTATGAGGGTAAATTATACATTTGGGAAGGACCTTTCCTTTTACTTACATGGTGAAACCCCTTCTCATAAATCTGCTGTGTGATCACAAATTGCACAAAAATCTCAGAGGTCTTTATTTGTAGGTAGTCTGGACCTTAGATAACACTTTGTAACACCATCTATTTGAGGCTTGGAAAAATCCCAATTACATAGGTTTATTGTATTCCCCTGTAGCTCCTTGTGACAACTGGTTATTCAATGTTTGCAAAGGGATCTGATAACAAAATACGCTTCAGGCTGCTTGTGTCCTGTGCATAAAGCATTAGATTTTCTTAACGCAACATTAAAAGTCTGCCTATCTCCAGGGACTGTTGCCCCTAGATATATGCACACTTATAAAATGAAAGCACAGGAGGCAAAATTACACTCCATTGTTTTTAAAACTCCCTCAAATAGCACAAAGTCCCCTCTTCCAGTGCGAAGAAGCAAAGGCTCCCAGAAATACATAGGGGTGTTGTGTGCTTGTTTCCTACTTCTCTTATCATTCACGTTTTATCTCCATAAATACTCAGAGGCTGTGGCTGGGGTTTTCTGGAGACAAAAATCATCAGCCTTTGCTGTTCTTGATGCAGAGACTGTACCCTTGAGGAGGCCAGTGCTGACACACTTGGTGTTTCAGTCCTTGCTTCAAGCTGTCTCCTGTCAAACCAAACCTCATTAATGGCTGGAAAATGTGTGCAAACCAGTTCTCTCCTCCTGAAACCATTCAGAGCCACGTGGAGGGGTGCTCTTGAAAAAAACCTCAACCAATACCCTACCTATCTCTAATATTTATATACATATATTAATATTTATATATTTATATGTGCATGTAAATATTAGCAATCATCTTAAGAACTGAACAGAACAGAACTTTTATAGCAAAGTAAGTAGCATATACTCATTTGACAGATAGTTTATTTTCACTACATGTGTCTGAGAGAGGGGGGGAAGAAAAGGCAAAAAACCCAAAGGGCCTAAACTGCTCCTGGGTTTTGAACCCCAACCAACATATAATATTTAAGGCTGACGCTTTTCAAGAGCTTCCGAAGCACATACAAGATGGAAAATTAAATATGCAGTCGAATCCTGACAGTGTTTTTTTTGAACAACTGTAGTTCCTACCAGTTGTTAATGTTATGATGCCATGGTACATGGATAGGAAGATTTTTGTGGAATTCTGCGAGGGAATGAATCTGAGGCGGGTGGAGGAGAGAGATGATCTGTTCTAGGGGGTTATTCTCTGGGTCTCTGCTGTATCCCTATAAACTTGCATCATATTTTCCTATATTCAACTCCACCTCCAAAACCAGCATGACCAGCTCATTTTGTGTACCCGTCATGTCCACATCCTCATATTATTAACAGCTTTCTTGGGCCAATTCTCCACTAACTCCAGCCCCTGTGCAGGTCTTCTACATTCACTTATCCCAGCAACTCAGCAAAAAACAGTGTTTCGTGGCTTTTTCAGAAGCCATGCAGAAATTGCTGTGTAGGTAGCCACCTACATTACTGCTAATTGGCCAACTGCTTCTCCTAAATCTCTTCAGAGCAAACAAAAGAAAGAGGTGATGACTGCCTTTCCGTTACTAGAAGCATTAATGTGGCCACTTCTCTATCTCCTTAAGAATTTTACACTAAATGTGGGCAGTTTTAAAATATCTTGCACTACATTTGTTTGAAATTGGTTAAAAAGGTCAAAAGGTGTTGCAAGTAGCAGCAGGGATGATGAGGAAAACTGATGGATGGGTAGATAGATATCAGTTCACATAAGCCTTGTTTCCTTAGGAACCAGACTGAAAGCAAGTTAGAAATGTTTAAAAAATGATTCTTGGTTGTGCTTTGTGGTTAACAGATCTGGGGTTTATGCTGTTGTTGCTATGGGTACATCATTATTGTGTACCATAAGAGGGTTAGTGCCAAGAGATAAGATGTAGGTCTGTTGTCACATCAGCTTCCATGCAGTCCAGGGGATATGATGCTGTGCTCTAATCAATGCTGACTTCAAATGCCTCAATCTCAAATTAACATGCTCAACTGACTTGTGGTTAAGAGAAAGACAAGGAATGTGTTCTGATCAGCCCCGGTCCATGAGAAACACCAGCACAATCCAGTCCTGCTAAATCCAGATTTTTATTTATTCTTCTTCATCTTAACCACAGTCCATTCTTCCTCCCTGCTCCCAAGAAGGAGCAAAAAGGAGGTCAAGTCCTCCTCTCATTCACACTGTCCAGACTCCTCTCTCTGGCCAGACATTGTACTTGTCTAGTGTCCCTCTGGGCGTGCTGGTGCTCACTGAGCCCTGGGTGGAGCAGAGCAGCAGTGACCTGCCTGCTCACAGGCAAGCCCTCAAAGGAGCCTGGGAAGGTCGCTCAGCCTTGGGGTACTTCTGCTGGAATGTCACAGGCATAGTAGTGATGTTCATTCCTACCACATCAGAAAGACAAGAAAACTGCACCTTCCTGGCAATGCTGATCTTTCCAGAAAGTGGAGAAAAATTCATCCCTCCCAAAGAAAATTCTTTAAAATCCTTCTCTCTGAGGAGTGATATGTTTGTTGTCTGTGAATATGTGAGAAAGAAAAGACCAGAAAGGAAGTTTAATCTAGAATACATCACAGTCAAGAAGAGATAAATACTGATAATGAATGCCTGTAACTTTGGTATTTAAGGCTTCCAATTGACAGAAGAATGAAGTAATGGATAATTAGAACAGCAGAGGAGACAAAAACCTGGTAAATTAAGCTCAGTGAACATAAAATGAAGATAAAAGGCAGTTGCCTATCAAAGGCCTGTGTCTGATGACCTAGCAGCACCTTCCCTCCTACACTCCTGGGGACTGCTCCCACACCAACTCCTCCTCCTGGCCCAGAAATGAAGGTGCAATTAGCTGGCAATTGTGGGTTGTGAGTCATTCCAAGAAAAACTACCCCCTTCGTGCAGAGACTAGTGAGTAAAAAGGCTCACAGGTCACCTAATACAAGTGGTCAGTGCCATCTCTTCCATGGTGACAGACCTTCATTTGTGGTTTTAAGTGTGATCCACCATTGCTGCTCAGGATGTGCTTTAATTACAGCATTGCCTGTGGCTTCCAGCTTACCCCTAGCCTCCTACCAAATGCTCTTCTCTGAACCCACTCTCAGTGCTTGTCTCCCATCAGCTCCTTCCTCAACAGCTCCTTGTGCTGACAAGGACTCCATCCAACTTCCTACCAGAATTATACATGAGTCCCTCTCTTCGTATGAAAGTCAAAAAGGAAATAGGTACTCAGATTTGTGGTGATGAAAACCCCTAAAAGTCCCTAAGAAGGAAGGGAAACAAACAAACCATCCAGTCTGCCTTTTGTCAGCCTTCAAAAGGATTACAAACTGTAGTTTTTATATAGTGTGAATCCAAAATGGATAACCAAGAGAATTTGGTGTCTGCCTTAATTCTGGATCAGCTGCTTGTGACTGATGGCTCACCAGCCATCTGCTACAAAAAAACTAGACCCTTATTGTTGTGCTGCATGATTGTCTGCAAAGCAGCTACACAGACTAGCAACTAGCACAACCTTTTTAAAGGCTCTGTTCCTCATCAGGATTTAATTGTGAAAAACCTGCCTTCTGCAGAAACTTGTGGTCTGGGATTCAATGGCACAGGCTTATTATGTAAAAGGTTACCAGCCTGCTCACAGGCACATAATGCTGACTCTTTTCTCTGCTCAAGCACCTTCTGGAGCAACTGCTGGCAAACAGAAGAAATAAATCATTGTTGGGCAGCTCTATGAGTCCAAATGCTATAGTACACGGAAAAGAGCAATAGCATAATTTTTCTGTTCCAGGAAGAAGTTCAGTTGTGTACAGTAGGCTAGACTAAGACACATGGCATATCTGGAACTCCACTAATATGTGCAATCTTGCATCTCTCAACCCATGCCTGTATCTGGACAGGGTGTTTTGGTCGGGTTTTTTTTAAACTTTTGCAAGCAACCATTAGCCTTTGAGATGCACACAGCCTTCTACTTTGCATATATAAGTGGTCAGAGTTCGTTCAACACTTTTCCTACTTTTTGCATTTCACATGCTAATAAGGTCCAAAGACAGTTACTGCTTAGATTAAGAGGCCTTCAAAGAAACTCTCTGTGTGTTGGAAGTTTAGGGCTGGAGTGCAGATGACGTCTTGGTTCACGACAACACGTAGGCACATGCTTCGGTTTATTAAAATCTGGAATCTAATTAGAACACACCCTTTTTTTGTTTGAGCCAGCAATGAATTAATGTAAAACCAAGTCACAGCTGCCTGACTGTGAATGCTGAGACAGACAGGAGCAGGGAATTAAAACCATGGAAATGAGTGATAATGTTACAGTACTGTGCCTCAAAGTTCATGCCAAAAATCTTCGCCAGATAGTGTTGATTGTATGAAGAAGTGAGTCCTTGTTCTAGTCAGTTTATAAAGCCATGTCTATATGAAGAAAGATATGTTCAAGCAGGCATTGATTATCCATTTTAAAATAATATTTTAAATATGCTTTGGCTATATTGAGGACTCACAGGAAAATTCTCCAGAACATTACTCATGTAACATTGCTTATATGCTTTCTTTACAGATAAATACAGATGTGAAATTGCAAGGAAGAAAGCACCTTTACAAATTTCCTTTAAACACATTTTTGTTTTATAAAGTTAATATGTAAAAAATACCATATTTGTGTATAATAAACCTGCCCCTTCATTCTATTTGCAGTCATGTCTGCTGATAGCAAGGGGGAGAGCAGAGACTACTCTTTTCTTTTTCCTAGCAATAAGGGGCTAATAATTTCCAGGGGAATTGGGTTTATACACTGGCAATGTAACAACTGGAATCAATGGAAGGAGAACAAGAAAATAGCAGAATGAGCAGAGAAACTAAATGCTGACTCCTAAATGAAGTGATGGAAAGCACAGTCACTTTTAGGAGCTGTCTCACAGGTTGGCATGTGCTAATACAATAAAGCAAGTGAAGAGTCTGTAAACACCCTGCCCTGGAAGATAAGATATG
Organism: Leptocoma aspasia; assembly: GCA_013399835.1. NCBI lineage: Eukaryota > Metazoa > Chordata > Aves > Passeriformes > Nectariniidae > Leptocoma > Leptocoma aspasia. The sequence continues at coordinate 81,812 of VXAX01000398.1, read as the reverse complement.
ATGTGACTGTGGTATCTTTTGCACCACTGATGGTATCAGCACCAACTGGTTAGGAGAGAGGGGGTTGGGTCAGCTGTCCTGGTGGTTCTGCCACTTCTGACTTGAAAAATGATAATGTCCAAACATGATAAAAGCTTGAGAAAGACTTTGATACAGACTCTCACCAATCATCTCACCAATGTTTTGAGAATGTCCTTAAACTCGAAGTTTTGGTATCCTAAAGTGAGATTGGTATCTTGAAGTGAAATTAGCACTTTGAATGAGCTGAGGGGCCCAGTTTTTCGTTGCACATAGGGAGCTTTTAAGCAGAGCCTTTGGAAACTGTGAAATTAGGGATTACTTTGTGTTTTCCAGAGACTGCCACTTCCAAACAGGGCAAGCAGTCTTCACCAAAGGATGCAGTCATGTCACAGTCATTTTTGAAATGATGTTCCTCTTTGAGCTTGAGATGAACATGACAGTTCAGCATAAAACTGCGTTGGCTTTACAGGCTTCAGACAAGGGATTCTGAGGGGGATTTGTTATGCCAGAAAAATGCTAGCACCCCAGATTGGCCTCGGAGCGCTGCTCTGTTGAACACTTTGGCCAGGGCATTTTCTGTGTGGGTGATGGGGTTTTGAGGAGAGAAGGATCTGACAGGCTTGGCAAGCCTCTCCTGCCTGGAGGAGGACACATGGACTTGGAGGTGTCGTGCAGGGGGGGTCTCTGAGAGACTCCCCACATGCCTGCAGTGCACTGCTCCCTGGCTGCCCTGGCTGCTGCAGTGGCTGGAGGTCGGAAAAAAAACCAAAACATTTTTGTTCTTGTATTGTTTGCATGAGTTAACAGCAAGGGGTTCTGAAATAATACCAGACTGGTGATGAGCTGAGCCATGTGTGCTGCAGGGTGAGTGCAGAGGAGGAGGGGTTGTGCTTTCAGGAACTGCAAGGGACTTTAAGTCAAGTTCAGCAGAATTAGCCTGTGTATTGCTTATTTTAAAGCAATTAAAGCATCATTGCTTTCATCTGCACTACCAATGCAAAGAAGTGGCTTTACCTTGCAGTGATACAGTCCTGGGTACCTAATCATGTGGAAAATATTTCCTGAGAATAATGCCATGGCCATGTGCGTTGTCTGCAGTGTCTCACATGGGGGCATGAACAAGAGGGGTTTAGGGAGGTCGTTCATTTTCCCTTCAAGGCCATCAGCTTTCTATTTTCCTTCTAGTTTTTCTGCTGTTTTTAAAATTATAAAGTTGCAGAACAGCTACCTCCATTTATATACATTTTTCAAGAAAGATACCTTTCATTCTTGACATGCAACATCTTGAATTAAACTGTACTTCATCTATTTGAACAATACACACCTTCTCTTTCGATAGTCAAAAAAAATACTTGGTGAGTGGGACAACCTACTTCTTTTCTCTCAAATGTCCCAGCTCAAGCTGTTAGAAGATCTGCACATGTTAGTCTCTAGTCCTCTCAGCCCCACAGCTAGGTCATCTCTGGTCCTTTTCCACACGTGCACTGGAACTAGTGGGTCTGCAGGGCTTTGGACATGCTTTGAATGGCTTTGCCTTCCTGTTCAAATCTCCTGCCTGGAACAGCCCAGTCTCACTGATGTCAGGAAGACCCGTGCTGGTTTCAGTACAGGTCTTTAAGATGCTGAGCATGGCTGTAGTGGAACTATTATCTAAGTTTTATGCCTTCATCTGTTTCCCTCTGTACATACTTTTGCCTTTATCAAATACTCAATTTTATCTCTCTGGACTTTTTTTATCATTTATCTTTGAATAAACACATGTGTATATGCATGAATATACATGTATGTGTATTTGGATGTATATAGCATACAGAGTAATGAATAAGTTTACATAATTTGGTTTTGATGGGGAAAAGTACAAAAGGAGGAAGTTTTTACATCAAAGGTGGAAATTACAAAGAAAATTAATACAACTTCCCATCCCTACACATTTGTGTTTTGAAGATGCTCTTATCTTTAGGAGTTTTTGCCCAGCTCTGTCAGCTTTAAACATCTCTTATCTTAACATTTTGAAATTGAGTGTGAATATTTATTTGGAACAAATAATTATGAATTACCATTCTGCAGGATTGGTAAGGAAACTTATTCTTTGCAATACTTTTATTAGTGTGGCCAATTTTGTTAGTGCTCCAGCATCATCAATAAATTCAATATAATTTTTTGAAGTATGTTTGTTAATACAGATACATAAAGGGGCCAGCCAGTAGAGGGGGCACAGAAGCCAAAACACTGTTTTGATGATGTATCAGAGATGGGCATTTTCTCCTGCGTGTGTTTGCGTGTGTTGTGTGTGTGTGCACATCCAGAAAATAGAAGAGAAACATTTTCTTATTCCTTAATCTACCTTTACTAATTTACCCTCAGTGAAAATGTGTTCTGTCTTAATTACAAACACTCTTAAAGACTGTGTTTCATTAAATATGTTGAAAGTGCATTTGCAGAGGCTGTAGAGCATTTGCCGTCTGATGGTTTGCATCATGAATGTAATTTTTCAATAACAGAGATAGAAATTGTCTGTGTGTGCCTCCTAACAAGAAGAACAGAAGGGATAGAAGGATTCTAAATATTTGGGGGTCCCAGGCTCCTGACTGGCAGAACACCATGCTTTTATGAGTTGAAATTTAGGGAACAAGCAGCTCCATAGTCTGCACTGCTTGTGCTGGGTGTGTGGGGTTGCAGGGGCAGTCAGGGTGACAGGCAGAGGCAGACCCAGCGATGCCCAGCTGCTGCAGCCGGATGGAACACGGACGGCTGCCGGAGAGCAGAGAACAAAAGTAAAGCAGATGCCCAGAAGCCATACATGCAGGGAGGTCAGGAAGGGAGAGATAAAGGATTTCACTACTTAAAAGGGAGAGAGAGAGACACTTGGAGGACAAACAGGAACACCAGCCACAGAGAGGAAATCCATGCAAGCACTGAGTCCATCAGACAGGCTGCTCCACAGCAAACCAAAGGCAGGAGGATGAAAGGGGTTAAGATGGAAGAAACTTCTAATGTAACACTTCCTTGAGAGGGAAAGCCAAGGAATACAGGGGCAAAAGGGGGAACTTCATATTCTTACACAAATGACACTTTGTTGTGTACCTTGGGAGTCTGGTGCGCATGAGGAGCAGCCACAGATGGTGCTCTCTAAAGCCGACTTAGTGAGGTAGACACGCCGGCCGAAGGCCCATCGGAAGTCCTCCGCTAATCTCACAGGAGAATTAAGCTCTGAACAGCAGACTTTGAGTCTACATAAGGAATCCAACTGCCTTAAAAGACCAGAGTGTTTCCATCCCTGTTTTGATTTTGGCCTATCTCCATCTTTTTTTCCTGCCAAATTCCCATTTACTTCAATAGATGTTTTGCTTGAGTGAGTCATGAGGTAAGGGCTGGACCTGAGACCACAAAACATTGTAATATGCAAGTCTGCAAGGGACGTATTATTTTGTGATGTTTTTAGGAATTTTAATGGTGGCCTTAAGAGTAAATTTAAGTGCGTAGCGTGTGACAGTGACACTAGGTTTAAATATTCATGACAGCAGATGATAGTTTCTGGTATGACATTTTCTTGTGTCTTTTTTGATAGGCAACTCGTTCAACACTCTGCAAATGTAAAGATTTTAATCTCTGGAGTACACTACAAACTGGATTTACCACTGATATGAATTTACTATAAACATAATCCATTACAGCAAAGCAAAGGTGTATGGCTGAGAGAGGCAGTAATGCCTCCCTCATCACTTCTGCTGTGCTACCAGTGCCATAGATATGAGCATTTTTGATGATATTCAGCTTGTTTTTAAATTCCTGGTTCCAGAAATTATTTGAATATGAGATAATTCAAGCTTCTATTTCTTTTTAAAAGTAAGTAGTTAGCTCTCAGGCCTGTGAAAAATAAATTGGGAACACAATCCTGGCACAGTCCTGAAAGTTTGAGAGCTAGCTGTTGAAGAACAAATACTTTTTAAGAGCTTCCATATGACTTTTTGTGTGACTTTTTCATGCGCCATATTAACAGTACTGCCACTGATTATTTCCAACAACTCTCCATGGATTTTTTCTGCTCCATCTCCTGCTTGATGCATAGAGCCAACACCATGGTCACCAGCTGATAGTCTGTCCCTAGAGTTTTTATTGAGGGGTGTTGCACGAAGGCAGAGCAATATTCACAATTGCTGTTGTGTAAAGGAGAAAAGCAGTCAACAGGGGGGGAGAAGGTGATCTGGAACAGGGTATACACCCCAATCCCAAAGTAAATGTACTAATTATGCAACAGAGCCCCCTGTCCAGGGAGAAATTGGTTAAAATAGAGCATGGTACTGACTACTCCCTGCATAAACTTCAACAGACTCTTTCCACCCTGTGAGGAAAGTCTACTTATTTCTCAGTGATTACATTAAGTACAATGAAGAAGTCTGATTTTTGACTGATACTTGACCTGATACCTCTCTTTTTCCCTAATATAATAAAAAATGCTTACAATATAATAGTTTTGCAATGTTCCTCTGCTTCCTTCTCTCAGTAATGACAACCAGGTATATTCCTAATTCTCTAGACACTACATCTAGCTTAAATGCTCTCTGCAAGATCAGTAGGAGAAACCATACTTGTGGGAGTTGCCACCCATTTTAGTCTTATAAGTATTTAGTATTTCATATTTAAAGAGTTCATAGTCATAGGGTAGATTTCTTCACTGAAATGTCATAATCACAATTGGCTAAGCCAGGCCGTGGGGCAGGAGCGCTGTCAGTGTCCCTCACTGACAGTACACGTAGGTGTGCTGTGGTGGACAGGGAGGGCTCTCTGACAGAAAGCACTTGTTGTCCAGAGGAGTCTCTTCTGTCCGGACAGACTGTGATGCCAATGACTCCATCTCTCACTACCTTACTGAAAAAATGTTGCAGGCAGGAAGCCAGCATAAAACTAACGTAGTGTATTGTCTAAACAGCTGAGTATACCACGAACACACATCCTCTGCTTCTCAGTTCAGCCTCCTGTGGAGATTCCCTTCTACCCAGTTTTGCTATTCTGATGCACTGGGCCTCTCTGAAGACAGGGTGTAGCCTGCCAGGGAAGAGACAAAACTTTAAGGGCTGGCTGTGGCACAGACTAGCTGAGGAACAAAGGACTACCACAACGCACACCACGCTGCTGTCTGTGGCAAAGAACTTTTTTGATCTCGTTTTCCTGGAGAGAAACCAAAACAAAAATTGTCAGGGGAACAACAACTGACTATCCCAACATCAAGCCCTCCTCCTCACGCTCACAACTGCCCCGCGGAGAGAATGACAGGGTTACCAATGTAACAAAGTTAATTATGTAACAGGCATCAGAGCTGTGCTTGCACGGTGCAGCAGTTCTAATAAACACACCAGGAGAATCGAAGGCAGCAGACAATTGCAGGCGGTGTACCTGCTCCTCTCTGCTCTCACACCTCTGCTGTGCAGAGACTGGGCCTGTCCCAGCCTTCCTAAGTATCTGCAAGAATGGCAACTGTGCCGCTGGAGTTTGTTTCGATGTGTACCCCTCTTAGAAGGGCTCTCCCAGGTGGTTTCGCTTCCATTAAATACTTGTGTATGGAAAAACCCAAGAGGTGTGATGTTCCTCCTGGGTTTAATTTCTCCTGCTGTTGCATTAACCGGCTAGGTAACTTGTAGTAAGTTTGTAAACAAACGAAGACTAAGGACAGGAGGGCTTGCTCGGGCAGACAGAGGAGGATGGGGTGGCAACGCCTGGACCCCGCACCCTTCGCTTGCCCTTGCAGGGGCCGGCGGGTACAGGTGAGCTCGCCCAGCCCTGCCCGGGGCACCGCCGGGGCTGGCATGTCCCCCAGCCCGGCAGCCTCCGCCGCTCGGACACGACTCCCGTCCCGCCGGTACCAGCCCAGCCCGGGGAACCGCGGGGCGGGACCGGGCGCTCCGGACCGCCGCCCCCGCCCCTGCTGGAGGGAGGGAGCGAGGGAGAGAGGGGCGGGCGGATGGACGGACGGACGGACGGACGGAGCGGGAGGGGAAAGCGTCGCTGTGGCTGCGAGGAGCGAAGTAGGGGCAGAAACTTGTCCGCTGGCAGCCGGGCGCGCTGCGGCGGCGAAGTCCTCGGGGCTGCTCCGCGCCCGCGGACAGGTAANCGCGCCCCGCGCAGCGCTGGGGCGCCCGGGGAGCGGGGCTGCGGCCGCGGGGGTCGCCGGCTCCGGGCGTGATCCCCGCGCCGGTGGCTACCGACGGGATAGCCGGGCTCCTCCGGAGCCCCTGCAGGCAGTCCGGCAGCTGGCACACGCTTGTGCCGTGCCCGGCACTTCGCGGGGTGCTCGCACGGGAACCTCGCTCCCGCAGTGCCGCGCTGGGCTCAGCAGCTTCAGAAAACGCCCGTCAGGATTTTAGCGAAATGGAAAGGGTCGCTGGCGCGGATCTTGGTTTAAAGATGATCGCGGGGGGTGAGCTTTCAAAGTAAGAGGTGAAAAGGGAAACAGTGGCTTGAACAATGACAATTTCAAAAGGTCGGGGTTTATGGAAACAATTTTAAGCCTGGTGCAGATCGTTTGACGATTTTTGTGCCGAGTTCTAGTAACGTGGAGTAAAATTCGCCTTTTCGTATGTCTGAGTTCTTGTCATTTCCCAAGAGAGCAATGTGTATGAATCTGAGAGTATCATGCTGGGTTTTGTACATGGCCAGAACTCCCACTGAAATTAATTTAACGTTTTGTTTTAAGTTACTAGTGGGATTAATGATCATTTTCTTTAATCAGCTTTCAGTAAGGCTATACAGGAAAATCCTCCTGGAACCGTTGGGATCTTTGTATATGCAAAGAATGTGAAAGGAAACCAGTACTTTGTATGACCTTTTTTTATCTAACTAAACTTACAATAATGTGCTTCTATGTTTTTGGCTGAGACTTAGAATCCTGCAAATGGATTTACTTCTGTGGCTGTTCCCTGTGGGAGGCAGCGGTTCGTCCTGGCCAGGCTTGCTCTCTGTAGTTGGGAAAAATACAGACATCTTGCTCTGGGTGCTCGGCTGTGGACCCAGTGCACCCTCTCCTTTATGCCAGTTCATCCAACACTGTGGAAAGCCAGTTCCAGGAGTCAATGTAGCAGAAACCTAATCCTGCCCCAGAGTTTTTGGGGGGGATTTCTTTGCAGCTCTACCTTTCCAGAGCAGTATCTGGGAGCGATGCTGAGTCCCAGTGCTGTGGGGAGAGGGAAGGGGGGGACCACCCTTATTGCTCTATTTCAGTGTCAGGTAACTGTAGCAGAGCTGAAACTACAGAGTTGGGCTATGGTTGTGCTTTGAGTGGTTTAAACCGCTGCAACATGGGGTTGCCCTGGCAGCCCCCGCCTAGCTCTGGCTCTTTTCCCCATCCATAGCAGCACAAACACTTATGCCGTCCTGTGGCGATCTGGATCTAGGCACTGAGCAAAAAACAGATGTAATTTTAATCTGGATCAATTCCATTTGGTTCATTAGGGGGTAAGAGACGAGGAAAGAGGGAGTGGAGAATGTAGCTTTTTTTAAGCTGGCAAGACTTGTTACTGCTGCCAAAACTGCTTGTGGAGCTGCAATTTGACTGTAGATACTCCCAGGTGCCTTTCACCCTCCCTGCCTCCCCCTGGGAGCCGGTCCCGTGACTCTGCATGTAGCCTTGGGAGCCTCCACTCTCTGGGTAAAAATGAGCCTTTGGTAATTAATCCATTAAGTGTAATGGAGTAGTTTGTAACAGAAGAATTAAGCAAGTGCCCAAGTGTTTGCATAATTGCTGCTTTGGACAACTGTAAACACTGTAGGTAGAAGAGCACAACATGCAGGGGTTTTATAAAAAGTGTGTGAGTTTGTAAGCACTCACTGGATTTTGCTGCTCTCTGCAGTGTCTGTCTAGCACTTAATGCACAGGGTGAGCCAGATGTTTTACAGTCAGTCATGACACTTGTATTAGTAAGTGATTATCACATGGGCTTGTGACAGGAATGGGTGCTAATCAGCCAGATGAAATAAGATGACTGTTTCTCAATCCTGGGGCTGATAGAAAAGGAGAAACTGAATCCCAGTGTAAGCCAGCAGAGTCTTTGCTGCAGCAGAAGATGGGGAATCTGTTCTTTCTGCTCCTGGTTACACCATCCCCACGCGTTGCTTATGCCGGCTCTGCTGACTGTGAGTTGGATCAGATCACTGATCAGGCTGAAAATAAGTGCTCAAAATTGGGAAAAAAACATCAGCATGCTGACTGCTGTCCTGTTTCAACACTTGCAATAGCGTCATCGGAAGGCAGGAGGTGGCAATTGATGGCCAGAGACGGAGGAAGCTGTGAGACTTCCCCTTTGCGTAGCAGTGTAGTTTTAGCTGATGTTGAGTTGATGGTGCAGTTGCTTCTTCCATTCCCGTTATTGCAGTCCCTTGAGGAGCTGGCAGAAAGTATTCACGTGGTGCTCAGGACCTGGGCATCCCTCACTGTCTCACGTTAGATCCCTGCTGAAGGTGTTCTGAGTGTCTGGAAGTAATGAATTGCAGCAAGTGCAAGTGTTAATTGTCAGTTTTTACGTACAGAAGAGAGGCAGCCCACTTTGCCCATGGCCATGGGATTGAAGTGGATGATCTTTAAGGTTTTCCCAACCCAAACCATTTTATGATTCTATGATATATTTGCCTCCAGGACTTGATGGTATTGATTTGTGGGATTTAGATATGCTTCCTCTTGGGTCACAGTACGGCTCATCAAGGAGCGGACCAAGACTTGGTTGAAAGACAGGTTTTTGTTTGTTTTTAATAGCAGATGCGCTTCTGAAACCTGCATTTGTTGGCCAGATCTGAGCTCTTCCATGTTGTTAAAAACATATTATAAGAGTCCTTTCTTCTGTGTGTAGACCACGACGATACTTCCATGCTCAGCTAATGATGTTACCATCAAGCACTGCTGAAGGCCTCACTGAATTGCCTTCAGTGGGATGTCTGCAGAGGTCATGTGAGTGCCCTGCCCACTGACTGCACAGGTGAGCTCCACGTGCTGTCTATTCACATTTGCAGTGGCAGCTTTACTCTGACCTTGCCTTTGGTAGTGCCTGGGCACATTGATAAGGATCCTTCATGCTGCTGTGGAACACCCTTATGGATTAATAGTGTTGCCTTACCACTTAGAGCCAAAGGTGAGATTCTCATGGTGCCAAAGTGAAGTCATTGCTTCTGAAAATTCAAGAATAGTAATGGTATAATAATAGTTGATGGGAAAAGTTTCAACAGTTTCTGTATATACTCTTAAATTCTCTGTGGGATTTTTTCCCTTTCTGCAAAGTAAATTGCAGTGACACAAAGTAATGCACTGGAAAAGTTTGGACAAATGCTACCAAAGAGATTATATAATACAATAGTGAAGGAATTTATTATGAAGCCTGCTCTTGATTCAAAGAAGAAAGATTTTCCCTGGTGGATTGTGGATAGTTTATAATTTCCTCTCCCATCCCAAAAGTGTATGTGTCATATTGTGCAACTAGAGAAATATATGCTTGCTCCTCTTCAGCAAATAGTTTGTGAGGACTTTTATAGCAGTTTCAAAGCTTGTAGCTCATTGCTTGGGATAGCATAGCTGAGAATAGCGTTTACTGTTGATAGTAATTAAAATATGAGCACTTTTTTGGCTTTGTTTCTCTCTTTTTTCTGGACCGTGTTAAATGCTGGGGTGTCTAAATTTAGAAGCGTTTCTAATGTCTATAGATGTTGAGACAACAATTTCCTAGGTGGTCTCACTGCGTTCTTTCTCTCTTTAGTATTGTGTATGTTTTTCTTTATTTTAAACCAAGTTATTTGAAAAAGAGTTATCAAGTAAGAGTAATAAATAGGCTGTGCGTCGTTTTTTTTATCACATTTGGCATTGTATCAAGTATGCTGTGATACCCCATTTGCAAAGCAAATAGGTGCTATTGAGCAGCCTTGAAAGTTTTGATCAAGGGGGAAGATGACAGCAAAGGAAGCAAGTTTGCTTTGCTTTATATGTAATCCTTATCGTTTAATTTTTAACTTTTTCTTTTTTTCTTGGTTTGTTTAGTTTGGTTTTTCTTTCTTCTTTAGTACAGTGTTTCTTATTCGTGGCATCTGTGTGCTTATATCCCAAATGTCACAGAAGTGTGTTTCTCCACAAGCAACAGCATTCCAAGGAATGAAGGGTGAGAAAAACACCCGCAGCACGTGATCACCTTGTGAGAAAATCATCTTTTCTGTTGTGGGCACTTGGTGCCTTGCTGTGGGGACATAGTCAGACTCTGCCTGGGCACAGCACCGTGGAGCAGCACTCGGGCTCGTCGTTGCTCACCCACGAGCTCCTTTTCCCTGAGTGGTGCTGTGGCTGGCTCAGAGCACTGTGGGGTTCTGCAGTCGCTCACCGCTCGTGTGTCCGACTCGATGTTGACAAAGGAGCCAGCGCTGCGACATGCCAGCTTGCCAATGACTCCAAGAGAGGCTCGATTTTGAACATGCCAGGAGGCCCCTTGGCTGCCTTGGTGCCTGGTTGTGCTGTGTCATTTGCTGATGTGGTTTCTTTCTTGCTGGCCTGCATCTTAATGGAGTTCTTCAACCACGCTAACTGATTGTAATAACTTTTGCCTGTCTAGACAGGGCCTTACTGTGTCTGATTAGATCCCAGCCTTGTGGTGTGCATCACTGCCTGTTTCTTATAAATGTGATGAAAAAAAAAAAAGGTGCACATTAAAGGGGCTTTGTCTGTTTTTTTTTTTTTTTGCTTTGCAGTGTTGGTATAAAATATTTATAGATGTTTACTTTTTGCCTGGAGGAAAAAAGTTTTAGTCAAATGTCCCTAGGATGCAATTTAGAAGGGAACCTCTTATCTCCAGTAAGGAAAGAGCAGACAAATGTTCTCTTTGAGGATATTAATTGGGGTTCTACTGAAGTCAGCTGAGGAAATTTATTGCTCACTGAAGTCAGCAAATTTCTCATATAGGTAAAAAAAAGAATTTCTCTGAATCATTAATGAAAATCAAAAGCAGGAAAACTGGTCTTCCTGCCTGGTTTTAGTTCCTTACTGCTTTTTGGAAGTGTAGTAAGTTAAATTCACCTTTGGTACTCTCAATATTTAAGCACTCAAGAGGAAACGTTGTATAAACAGTTTTCTACTGTAATTAAAAATATTTTTTAAAATTGGTATCCTATTTTAGAGAACCCAATAATTACAAAGTATAGGGTTTGAGATAAATTTGGGTTGGTAGTAGTCTGTCTTGTCTTTTTCTTCCATGCATTCCCCAGAAAAAGAATGATTCAGATTTTAAAGTCTCTTAATTAAAAAAGAAAAACTGCTTTGGCAGAAGAAATGAACTTCTGGTTTTGATTTGAAAAGTAAATCAGAAGATAGTACAAATGTGCACGCTCTTCAGTAGCTCTTATTAGTGTTTTAAACTCTGTGTCATGGTAACAACTGCTTCTGTTTTCCTTGTACTGTTAGGGTGGATTTAGAGTGAGTGAAGAAGGGAAACTTGAAAGAAGTTAGCAGACCATTCTGGTGTCTCACAGGACTGGGGAGTAAGACTACATTTTTTTGGAGCTGGGACAAGCAGTCACAGCTTGGTTTGTGTGCTGTGCCTGCCCAGAGGAAATTCCTACTTTATAGTGAGAGAGTGGCCAAGGACTAGAGCATATTATTCTAATTAAATCATTTAAATTCCATTGCTGTCATTTGAAAGGCCCTGTGCATCTTCTGAGTTATAGATGGCTTCTGCAGGGACACTGTGAACAATTTGTGTACTTACATGCCAAAATGTCATCTTCAATTGATGCTGTAAAGTTTAAATTGCTGATTTATTTTGATATTAGTCACTTCAAAACGCTCTTACAAAACCTACATCTCTTCAGAGGTATAAGGCATGTTTATATGTGTTAACCATATACTGAATTTGTTTCCTTTGTGACGCACCACAATGTTATTAAAATAGCTTTTAGAAGGAAACATTTAATGCAGCCCTATAAAAATAGGCCATTCACCTCTCTTTCTGATTCAAGAAACTAGACTACTGAAGAAAGACTGAGTCCAGGATCTGGAGCTGATTGGTGTAGCCATGCTGCCACTGCAGAGTAGTCCCTTAGATCAGATGGTACAAATTTGATCTTGACTGCCCATAGATGTGATCTGCCTGTAGATAAAGAGATCACACTTAAACATGGTAGGGGTACCAATAATGAGTGGTTTTTTTGTGATTTCTGATAGAATTCTATCACCATTTTAGTGTGGATGCTTGGCAGAGTTAACTCTCTATAATTAACTTGTGTGATCATTGTATATTTGACAGTAGAAATAAGAGAACCTTGAACCACTAAGATACTTTTTTGTTTGGAATACAAAGCTTGTTAAGCAATTATCAACTTTCAGGCTTTACCAGCTGACTGCAAGGCAACTTGTTTGAAAAAAGAAACTGTTAAAATAATTTATTTTTTTCCCTGTGGTTTTAAACCAACAGGAATGTTTTATTTGAACTAAAATACTTTGTGTATATATCACTTTATCAGATCTCCAGGGGAAAATATTTGCTTAAAGATGTTTAAGTTTTCAGATGAGTAACTGGCTAAAGCCAGAAACTGATGGTGGAAGAGTTATGGGGCTGCTTTTTTTGAGATTAATTTTCACTGACAAATAGTGATTATGGTGTAGCTATTTACCTGTGTAATTGTGGTCCCAATTTGCCATGCTGTACCTATAAAATGCTTCCTGTATGGAAAAAAGTTAGATGGAGCTAAGTGCTACTGGGCTCTTTCATTATCACAGAGCACAAATAACACCTGAAAAGCTAAGTCACCATAAATAATTGTAACGGTTTTTTAACAATAATATAATTACTCATGCTGATGTTTTTGTGACCTCATGATCATGGTCTTGTTAGGAATCTTTGTCCCTTCCCTTTGTGTATTTTATTTAATGATAGCATTGATTTGGTTACTGAAAGTAAAAGAAGCTTTGCCTTTGCTAAGTGGATTGGACTCATGTAGTTGCAAATTAGGGGACAATTTTAAAGTTGTATCACAATCTAATAGGGAACAACAGTAAAGGGAAATATCTGTGCAACACTCACAATACTCTCCCACCCATAAGGTGTATTTGTTCATAAAATGCCAGTAATGCATTAGATTTTGGACAAAAAGGAGATGCTGCTTGTAGGCAGCTTAATCTAGAAATATTCCCTAAGGGTAGTATAGATTGCAATGGGTAGTAGGGATTGAACAGGGCTTTAATGTGTCATACCATGGCTGTGATTTTTATTGTTTGTAATTACTCTGTGGGCTTCTGGTTTTCTCTGTGTTTGTGACTAGTCTCAAGCCTGATCAAGGTCAGCACAACTAAGATTATTGGGAATTGTCCTATGACTGGCAAAGTGATAAAACTATTGTTTTTAAATTTGCAATTGAGTTGACATTTCAGGGACATAACATGATGTGAGCTTTGATTCTTGACAATCGCTATGTAGGCTACTGATGTGTGTTGTCACTCCCTTCTTGTAGAGCACATTTGTTGTAGTTGGCATATTATTGCTGATAGTTCTCAAATTCCTTGCAGTAGTCCTGTCCTCCCATTGCTCTTTTTAGGAACAACCGGTTGGGAGGCTGGCAGCAGGGAGGGGAATTGTGGGGTAGGGGGCAGGTAAAGGTTACATGAGCTGCTTGTGAGTGTGCAGCAGATATGGGCAAGGCCAAATTAACAGCTACAATTGCACCACTGGGAAGTATCTACATGCACAGAGGAGTCATGCAGTCTGCTCAGAGTAGCCTTGATTATTTTACTGTGTCTTCTGGACACTTGAACCCCGGTAAAAATGTTGTCTATCTGATTGTTTCTCCAGAATCAGTCCCTTAATAGCCATTGCATATATTTAAATGCTGTGTGTCTTCCTGAGGACCAGATCAGATGAGGTTTGAATTCAGATGATGAAATCTGTGTCTTTTTTTCTTTTTTTTTTTCCTCTGGTCCAAAAAGAAGTAGGAAAAGGAAAGCTGTGCTCCTTTTCCATTATTGAGAGAGAGACTTCAGCAAAGTACCTGTCTGAAGTAGTTTGTCCATATTGATTGTTTTTCAAATTCTGGTTTGGGAACGTCATTTCATCAGTGGTGAAGACTTTTACCTGTCTAATTACCCTTTATTCTTATGAACAAAATGATGTTGCTTTTGTTGCCTGATAGGAGCCTAAAACAGCAATGAAGTGTTGAGAGGAATATAGAACAAAATAGGAAACTCGGGAAAAGTGCTTATATACTGCTTCATTTGCTAAGGCGCAGAGCTCAGGTATCACTTATTTGCAGTGTTTGTTTCTTCAGTAATGGGAGGGGGGCTTTTCTAAGGTGATGAAGTCTGTTTCATTTTGTAAAACAGTAGAAGGCCCTGAGAAGAAAGATACCAGATGTATATATTGTTGCTTAATCTTCCTATGGAGATATGCAACAACATTATCATCAGTGCTACCTAGTGAAGGGAGAGAAAAATTTTTGTATTATAGTGCTGTAATTGATGCCCAACAATTAATTATAGCATCCTTGAAGTAATTTTTTCCATAGTATTTCGCTTTTTCATGGTGCTCCCAAAACTGGGTCTTTGAGAAATGTTTTCTTTCTCCTTTTTTCTCTGTTGGGAGATACCTTCTAGACATCATCTTTCTGCCCACTATTTCTTTTGGATCCTGACAGCTTCCACATTTGGTCATGGAAAAGACATTTCCCATAGTAGAGAACTACATTAGAAAAACAAATCACCGAACAGTTGCGGTTCTCTTGTTTGACAGTTTATGGAGCAAATGCTGGCTATGCACCATTTAGCATTCTCCAAGACAAAGTACCCACACAGTGCTGCCAATTTCATTAGAGAGCTACACCAGCTACTTTTAAAATTTGGTCCTGTTTACATAGGAATTACAGTTTTACTACCATACCCATCAAAAGGTTATTGTCTGCACACAGAGTCACTGTTTTTAGCAAATCTGCCTATAAATCTAAGTAACCAGTAATTAAATGGAAGTCTGAATACCAGGCAAGGAATAAAACTAAGGGTCTCCCTGTGGACTATGAAGTTATGGTTAGCATGGGCAGGTTTTAAGCACCAATCAGCCAAAAAAATATATTGTAATTCATCATTAGGACTTACTTTTCCAAAACCCAAAAGTTAAATTTCAACAAAAGGCCAGAGATTACTCAAGGAAGAAAATGGTCACCATGAAGTGATGATTTCTTTTTCCTCTCAAAGAAAGGTAGCTGGAATTGGTGCTGCTTTTCCAGTTCATTTTACAAATGGGAATAAAAGCTGGGTGCCTGGGGATGGCGTTGAGAGAAGTCCAATTTTTTTGCTGTTGTCTCAGCTACACACTGGTCCTCCATGTCTGTCTGCTCTCTCCCTTTGCTCCCATTTCCATGGCCCGAGATCCACAACAGGACCTCAGCAGGTTAAGCAGGGTCCAGAGTTCACATACTAGACACATGAATTATATGTCCACAGTGTATCAATCTCTGCCAGAATGTGTCTACAGCCAAGACATAATGTATAGCAACACTTTTTTAATGAGGAACATGCATCTGTTACACGTTTAGCAGAGGATATTTCTGGAGGAGTGTTAAGAAAATATGCTTTGGTTTTACAACCCCATACCCCTCTGTCTGTAGAGATGTCATTTTTGAGTCAAAGACCAGACATAAGGGCTTTCAAAGGCTGTATGTCTTAAAACTGGATAGAAGCCTGGCAGCTCTACCCACTGTAAACAATGTGTGAGTCTCATCATTCCCTTTTCTGCTCCCCCACCCAACCCAGTAAGATGCCCTCTTCAGAGGGTTGAGGAAGCACTCCAAAGAAACACTTGCATAAAAATGCTGTTTTGTTTAAGAAGCCTTGTGCAAATGTGTAAATTCCTAATTTTCAACAGAAAAAGCTGTTGTAAAACAGTGTAATTCAACACAAAAGCCAAATGTGTTGGTTTAGTTAGACTCTCATTGCATCACTTTTCATCACCTTCAGGTGAAAAACATGTCCATGTCAAAATATTGACACTTGAGTCAAAAACTGGCCTAAAATGTCTTTTGTTGGATGGATAATGTAGAAAAATAAGTATGAATGTCCCCAAGATTGAAGTCAGGGCTTGAAGACAAAGCTGTGATTGTGGTGGCATTTCCCTCTCCATGCTGTGGTGAAGGCAGTCAGGAATGAGCTCTGCCTGTGGTTTGCACCAGCACAAAGCACCATGAGCATTGCCAGCTGTGCGAGCCCGAGGTACTGGCACAGAGATGTCCCTGAGGCTCAGCAGAGTTTATTAGCTTGGCCCAGAGCCATGCTTAGTGTTCAAAAGACTTTTGGTTATCTCCAAGTGTGGGCAGGGATTTCTTGTGTCTGTTCAGAACAAGTTTGAACCTGCTGGCGTTACAACCTATAGATATATCTCGTGGATGTGTGTCTTTGATGAAAGGAAACTGGCATGGTTTAGCATCTTGACTCTCTTTGACTGCCTTTGAGTTTGTTAATGATTTTTTTTTAACTTTGCAAAACTTGCCTCACTGTATAGAAAAATTAAAAGAGGAGGAAGCAATTACAGAATCATTAAGGTTGGAGGAGACCTCCAAGATTGAGTCCAACCTTTGACTGAACATCACCTTGTCAAGACCATAGCACTCAGTGCCTTGTCCAGTCATTTCTTGAACACCTCTGGAGACAGTGACTCCACCACCTCCCAAAGCAGCGCATTCCAATGCTCAGCCTCCCTCTCAGTGAAAAAATTCTTCCTTGTGTCCAACCAAAATCTCTTCTGAGATTTAGGTTGGACACAAGATTGGTTTAAGATTATGTCCTCTTGTCCTGTTGCCGTTTCCCTGGGAGAAGAGGCCAAATGTCACCTGGCTACAGCCTCAATTCAGGCCATTGTAGAGAGCAATAAAGTCTCTCCTGGGCCTCCTTTTCTCCAGACTAAAAACCCCCAGCTCCCTCAAGTGCTCATGGTAGGACTTGTGCTCCAGGCCCTTCACCACATCCATTGCCCTTCTCTGGGCACAATACAGCATCTCAATGTTCTTAATGAATTGGGAAAACTGAACACAGTACTCGAGGTGTGGCCTCACCAGTGCCGAGTACAGGGGACAATCCCTGCCCTCTCCTGCTGGCCACGCTATTGTTGATCCAAGCCAGAATGCCATTGGCCTTCTTGGCTAGCTGGGCACACACTGGCTCATGGTCAGCTGGCTGTCAACCAGCACCCCCAGGTTCTTTTCTGTTGGGCCACTTTCCAGCCAGTTCCCAAGATGGTGGCCAGCTAAGTCAAAAATACCAAAAAAACTTTTTGGTATTTTTCTGCACTGTTTCACCTTCTTCATCAAGCCTTCTTTTTTTTGAGCCCTGTACTTGTGGAGTCTGCAGTCTTCAGTGTAAAGCTTATCAGAAGCAGCGTTTCCATGTAGGAAGGTTACCAGAGGTGAAAATTTTGAAATGATGCAATCATTCCCTTCCCCTTGTGTGAAGGGGAATGAAGGGCTCCTTTATTTCCCCTGCTACTTTGGTCTGGCTTTGAAAGAGCATTTGGAGAAAGATAGATAAAATGGAATAAGCAATTTTTCTGGTGTTTATGTCTAGCCATTTTGTGCTTCAGGCCCTGTCTGCTTCAGCTGTGCTTGTACAGCATGCTGTAGGTTCCTGTCAGAACAGTTGCCAGATGACCTGGAGAGGAAGAGGTGCCAAGATCTCCTTAGCTGTGCAGTGGAAAGTTGCATTGAGGGAACGGTAACTTAGAGTGAGTTACAGGCAGAGGTGTCATCCTCATCAGGAGTACTAGTCAAAGGCACTTGAAGCCAAGAATTAAATGATGCAGAATTCACGTGTACTCAGGATTTCCATAGCTCTGTCAATTAAACAGCTGCAGAGAAGAGCCCTAACAGAATGATGGCACTGAAGGTT
This sequence comes from Leptocoma aspasia, assembly GCA_013399835.1. Taxonomy (NCBI): domain Eukaryota; kingdom Metazoa; phylum Chordata; class Aves; order Passeriformes; family Nectariniidae; genus Leptocoma; species Leptocoma aspasia. The sequence continues at coordinate 63,916 of VXAX01000398.1, read as the reverse complement.
TTCCCATGAGGCATTCTACTTGGATGACTCACATGACTTGCATAAAGCAGCCATCTCCATTGTGTCAGGAAGAAAGAGTTTTACCTGACATAGTTACCTAGGTCCTTGGTGTGACAGTGTATCTCTGGTTAGGCAGTAGAAGGCATGGTGCTGTACATGGAGAATAGGAGGGAAGTTGTGTTCCTGTCTATAAGAGGTGTTGGGAGTGAATCTCCCTTTTACTCTTGTTCACAGTTTGTGTACGACTTTTAGGGATCACTTCTTTGTATCTCAGCTCCATGGTATCTCAGCTCCCAGCTCTGTGACTACTCTCAGTTTGCATTCGGGTAGTGGGAAACTGTTGGTTCCACAATACACATCAGAAAAAGTTAGAAAAAATCACTGCAGGCTGACAAAGGTTTGTTTTAAAATGGAGAGGGGACCTTCTCACGTAACCTCCAAAACATGTCATTTAAATTTGTTTTCAGAAGATGAACAAGGGAGCAGTGATTAACTACAGTTCCTGCTGTCTTCCTGTCTAGCCCATACAGCAAGAGGAGTAGGATGAGATGTGTGGAGAGCTTGTGTCAACAGTGCTTGTCACTGCCCTTTGGTCTTGGGGCTAAAAGAAAGAATCTCAGGCTAAAAACTGAGCATTTATGTGAGCTGCTGGTGTGCCCATGTGAGGAATGGGCTGTTCTCTAGCAACAAAGTAACTCAACATGCATGCAGGATGCTGTTTCAGAATACCTTACAGTATTTTGCTCTACTTTATATTTTAAGACTTTTACACTTTGGCCTGTGTTAGCATAAAAATAAGTACAGGACTATCAGACTTTCCCCACAGGACAAAAATTCCATTTTCCAACCACCTCTAATTATTTCCATTCTGCTGTCTGGAAAGGATCTGGAGACAATTTAGGAAGCCAATTTAAAATTGACTTGGGAAAAAAATAATTTACCCTCCTGAGCCTCCTTAGATGTGCAGCCAGTGGCATGTGATCAATAGGAAATCTCATGCTCAATGATTTTGATGCTCACAGAAGGACCTTAAGACCATGAAATTCAGCCTGAGAACTGCTTACCTGTATGTGAGATTTTTGTAGATGTGGGGGACCAAACAGCTCACTTGTTGAAGAGCTTTGTGTGGTGGGGGAAGTGACAAAGAGCCATTAAAAACAGGCAGAGGGTGGCTGTGCTCTTGGAAATGCCTTGTCATGAGGCACATGGCCAGCCATTCCCTGCTTTCTTCCCGTGGGAGCTTGGGTGGTGTTGCAGCTTCTGAGCCCAGCAGTGATATCTCCAGCCTGCAGTCCTGAGGGTGCCTGTGGGCAGCATCTGTAGCTCCAACAACAGCGGGAGGGAGGCACCAGGAAAAGGGCGTGTGCGCATCTGGTACCAAAGTACCGCTCCTCCCAGAGCTTTGTCCCACCCTGGCTCCATGGATAGATGCAGATTTTTCTTCAGCTTTTCTTGCATACCAGGTCTACATACATCATCCTGAATGTCTCTTTAATCCTATTAGGGCTGTGTTCTGCTGGGATTTGGATTTGTCACTAATGAGTGCTTGAGGTTAGTAATTTTTCAATTACACTTTTCTAGCTCTCAATTAAAAAGGTGGTTGACATTTTATACGGAGAAGTTAAAAAACTCTTGTTTTTCATTTAGACTGGCTGCAAATTATAAAATCAGGACTCATGGGTGTACAAAATGAACATTCTTTAGGAATATTGTAAAAAGTGGTCTTCACGGTTAACATTTAGGATTTTATTTTAAGATTTTTTTAATGTGCTTTATGCTATGTTGGCAAATTGAAAAAAGATTGGATCCTTATATGGAGAACCAGCAATTTCCCACAGCCCTGCTTTTACAGTGCTGAATGCATTTCATTTTGTGTGTGATTTTCCCTATTTGCCAACTGACTACATCATACAGTTTTTTTGGCATATTCTTTCTGTCTTGTGACCATCAGCAGATATTTTGAGTAGCATATTATAAAGCCACACATCCTTTTTGCTGCCTTGTATTTTGCCTGTTGCCACTGGGAATGGAAAAGGTTTTATTAATTTTGTGGCGTCAGATGAGGCTTCAGTAGAGTCTCTGTGCCTGACCCCAACACCCGGTGCTGGTTTCCCTCCCTGTTGGCAATGGAGGGACGTGCCTGATGGTCTCCAGTGTGTTCTTCAAAAGTAGCACAAGATTATTCTGGAGAGGTATGAGGAAAATGATTGATACTTGTAAATGCTTCAAGATGCTCTGCAAATCCTTCAGGATGATCTAAGTGTCAAAGAGATGGAGCTGAATTTGAGGCATGCTGCTGAAATGGAGAATAACTGGAGCAAGGAGAAAATGGGACCAGGCAGAGGTCTGGCAGTAGTGGTCGCAGAGATGTGGAATATTCTTGCACAGCAAACTAGTGTTTTATGAAAATATAGACTGACCACCAGAAATTGAATTACAGAAGTCATGGAGGGTGTAACACTACTGGGTGCTGCAGTTGTTGTAGGACTCCATGAGGATTTTTGTCTTCAGGTCTGGACGTTGCAGCAGTAGGAAGGAATATGGTGTATATAAACTATCAGGCACTTCACAACAGTCTAAAAATTTGTGCTGTTTAGGACATTGTGTTTATTTTGGGCAGCATTTGTGAGGAGAGTAACAGATGATTGCATACTGGAGGCTGGTTCAAGTGGTGTGAAGTAAGATGTGAATGTGGGTTAGCTTAGCTTAGTAGGCATGGGGAGAGAGAGCTAACATGCTAATCATCATCCCTCAAAGCTGTAACTCTTGTGTGTAGGGGGTATTACTTAAAACACTGTGAGGGATTATGAATGGTAAAAATTGAAAGTAGTAAGCTTAGTAGGAAGTGTAATCTGAATAAAAAGATCATCTTTACAGTCAGACCTCATAAATAGTAGAACATTTCTTTGGGGAAGGGATGGCTGCCCTGTCCCTGGAGTTTAAATTTAGGCTAGGCAGGAGATCAGAATATGCATTGCTGGGAGGCAACTCTTCACTGGCAGGATCAGTATTGGCTTCAGTATTTGGCCATCAGCAATGTTGTTATTGTGAAATGTTTCCTGGAATGATACATGGGGGGTTGGTACCATAAAGTAGTTCAGTTTTTGTTCATATATTTCTAAGGGTGAAAATATCTGTGATGAATTGTCACTGTCAAATCTCTGAGCCAACATTTTTATTAGAGAACATGTCCTGCAAGATGTCCACGTGCACAATTATCTCTGTAGGAGAGGGTGCCACCCAAGGCCGATACAGATAGATCATTCACTAAGCCCTGTATTGTAAATGACTGCGTATTCAGAGCTAAGAACGCGTGAAAAGGGTGGAGTTTTATTGCTGCTTTCAAGTTTGACTTTAGTAAATTACATTTGTCTCTTTCACTTTATGAATGATAAGTCCCAGACATAAAGGAGGGGATATATTCCATTCACTGAATTCAGACTGATTTTTAATCAGTTGCTACTTCTTAATTGTATAAAACTGGTGTAGAAATTAAGACTTACAGCTTGCCAGCTATGAAGAGTAACAAATGGGGCTAAATCATCAAAAAAGTGTCCAGATTATTTAAAATACTTACTTTTACTTCTACTTTTCCCCCACCACAAAATCGTAGTACAAGGTTTTTCCAGTGTCTGAGCTATGCTTGATCAATAGGCCCATTTAAACATTTTGTTTCTTTTATAAAAATTTACTTCAGTTTGGAACAGTGCTTTATTTTCTCTAGCCCACATGCTGATAGTTTCTTTTTATTTCTTGCAGTATTTTACATTTCAGTGGGATTTGTGTGTTATAGGGAGGACACTCTCCCAAATAAAACTTGTTTGGTAAATGCTTCAAGCAGCTATGTGGAGTTAATTGCTTTTAGATCTCAGGATGAGAGCTTGACATGAACTTTTTGTTCACTTGTATTCTCTATATCCTCTTGAGATAGGAAGTTCTTATTGTGCAGTTATCTTCCTCAGACAAAGATCTTTTCATGGGGAACTTTTATGTTTTGCTGTCGGATTTTTGCTTTCGTCTGTATGAATTTATTTGTAGAATTGTTGTAGTTGAGGTTGTTTGTAGAAACTGAATCTATAATACATTATTTGCCATATTTCACTTAGTATTATGGTACAGAGATTGTTCATAATTATTCATTATTGGTTTAAATTTTTTCCATTAATTCTTGGCATTTTATAATAAGTATATGTATTTTTTATTTATTCTTGTATGTATTATTGTTATATACACTTTTTGGTATATACACACATATATATATATATATATATATAAAGTTTTGCAGAGAAAAGGTAGGAATTATTAAATGGTATCTTCAAAAGTTCATGGGAAGTTTATAGAGAAGCCATGTCTGTAAAGATACACTAAAGTTCTCTTTACTGTATCTTATCCTGGTTCCTGCTGTGCTTTCTGAACTGGTTTTGGATCAGGAGCCATAATCTCTGAAGCTTTAAGTGCTAAACCCTGAAAAGCTCCAAGTTCGTGGTTCAGCTATGTGAGGTCTTTGCTATCACATGGATAATAGACATTCCCTTTTGCATTCCCTGAATAAAAAGTGAATCAACTAGAAGCATGTTTGTACTAAGCCACATCAGAGTTATCCTCTGAATTAAGGCTATATAATAGGTCCTTTAAAACTAAATTTGTACAAAAAGGTCTGAACGTTTTGTTGTTAGCCCAGATATAATTTGACAGCTCTAGTTTTATCACTATTAAATTTACAGTTTTATTTTATCTGAATGAATTGGAGTGTGGTTAATTTGTATGCAATTTTATATACCACTAAAATCTTCCATATGGAATTTAGATTAGATAAGGTTCCAGGAAATTAGAGTCTTAGATGTGAATGACTGTAAACATGCTTAAAAGAGTTATTCTGTAAGGATTAAATAACATTTAGAGTTAATTCTCCTGATTTCTTTTCTGTTAGAGAGCACAATAAACAGTGTAAGTCAAGTTCTAAATTCAGATGCATATCATTATGATAATTTGCTGACTCATAGTATTTAATGGGCTATGCTACTTTACATGGTAGTGCAATGGATGATGATGGGCAAGAAACAGTCAGCAAAACAAGAATCTCTGACTAATACAAGCCTACATTTTTGATACCATTTAATTGGTTTATGGTGCCTTCTTAGCGCATCATGTTGCATTTTCTTGTCTCGGGGATATCACAAGATGGCTGAATTTGGGTAAACTAGGAAGACTGGCAAGCTGAAGCTATCATCTGATTTTTCTGAAATCTCTGTGGCTAAGATAATCAAATCAAACTTTCCCATGTCTTCTTGTTAAAGATCAAGAAAATAGTGAAATGTTTTCCTGCTGTTCCCACCCACATATAATACATGTATGTGCAGTGTGTGTGGAAACCTCCCCTCTGTGCCTCTCATAGGAGTCACTGACTTCTAGAATACAACTTCTCCAGAGTAGTTAATGAACTTTGGGTGTGTTTTTTTGTTTGTTTGTTTGGTTTTTTTTTAATAACTTAATAATACTAATCCTTTTTTCCCCCTCTCACCACTGCCAACAAGATTTTAGGATGTTTTCTGTCCCCTGGTAATCCTGTCAGTTTTGAGAGGTTTTCAAAAGACCTCTGAGGACTTGTTCTGAACCTCCTGGTTTTTATGCCCTGTTGGTCATTGGTACATCATTCCTTAGGAAAAAACCCCTCCAGAGGGTTCATTGTGCAGTTTATCGGACCATTAAAATAAATAATAATAATGTGTAAAAAACAGTGAAAGGCGGTGTGGGAGGGGCTGGGATGTGGGACTAACTACAGAACAAAGTGAATTTCACTGATACATCTTTTGCAGATACTCTAACTTGCTTTGAGAGGAACGGATCATGTAAAGTAGCCTTCCTCTGGGCTTACCTTCTGGTGCAGAGCTCATAAAAATCAATGGAAGTCTTTTCATCGGTCTCTTGATGAGTGATGCCTGCAATCTTCTTGTAGGCACAACTAGGTACATGCTGCTTATGTTTCTGTTGCTATTAGGTAGAGATTATGGGACAATCAGAGCTGAGATAAAAATAGTTAGCAGTAGTAGCAGCAGTCCTGTGCCAATATCCTGGTGCTTCCACCACACAGCAGCCCGGGCAGTGGCAGAAGGAGAGAGTGGTGGTTGTGTGAGCCTGCCGGGCTTCACCCAGCCCTCAGCCCCTTCTCACTCCTCTCCTGGCCTGCCATCCAGGTTGGCTGGGGAATGGTAAAGTATAGAGGGAGTTTAGGGATCAAATGGGGGAGGGACCTCTCACATTTACATTGATTTAGGCACTGCTGTGATATGAATACCAAGTGTTTAAAAGCAATTAAATAGTTAAGTTCAAAGTTCTTTGTGCACCGAGCAGTGTCTAGATGGTTTATAGCTGCAAGTAAGCAAAAGGTTTACTTACAAAATTGATTTATATGTTCACTTATGTTCTTGAATATTGAGAACAGGGAGGGAATTAGCAGTGTTGCGTGAGCTACACTAGCACATTTTTCACCTTATATGGAGAATTGCCTGCCACTTATCAAGCGGGGTTAGATGTGCTGTTATTGTCACATTCCTTAAAGTTGGAAGAAATCTTGTTTCTCTGACTAAAGATTCAACTCATAAGCTGATGATTTTGTTGTTTGAATATTGTTTTTTTTCATCCAGGAATTGTGGCAGTGCTTCTTGAGAAAAGTAGCAGCGTGCACATTTTCACTGCTGTGTTGTGGAGTTCATTCCTCAGCTCGGGTGGAGAAACTTAGATGCTTGGAAGGGAAAATATGTTTCTGTTTGGAGTCATCTGGAGTTCCTCCTGGCTGGCTTCTCTGGTCCTGAAGAACACAACAGGAGGGAAGGTCCCGGGAAATGAGGGCAAAGACCTGCAAATCATGTACACGTGGTATTTAAGGGGGTAGACTTCAGTTTCGTTTTTTCTTTATCCCTGTTAAAGTGGCTGATGTTTGAAACAGCCTTTTCATGGTCTTGTTGAAATTATAGTGACTGACAACTGCTGGCTGTGAAGTCATTGACCTGCTGGTGATTTGAGTATGATATGGAATAAGTGGAAATATGGAAGTGGAGACAAATTGCTTGTTTAGTCATTGATATCCTGGATTACAGAAGCCTGACAAAAGACTGAATACTTGAAAGGTTAAGAAGGTGACAATTATCAAATTTCCTTTTATGATAATGTGCCATTGATGGTTGCATTCACTGAAATACTTGCATTTGAAAAGTGGCAGATCAGGTCTGGCTTAGTGTAAATTCTTATAATTAAAGGACTGCTTTCTATTTGTAATATTTCTGGGGTTGTGGCATTCAGTAGGGCAGTAAGTCTCACCTACTGCTGCTTCTTGGTTTTTTGGGTACCTAGACTATTATAAGTTTTTTAGCGTGTGCTCTCCCACTCTTGTGACTTGAGTTTGTGTTGTGATTGCAGAGATTTTTCTGTGGTGCAGCCTGGGAAATAAAATACTTCAAAAAGTAGTGATTAGGTGCAGTGGTTAGCAAACCTGGCTTAAAATTGCTGTTGCTGATTTCACTTTCATGCAGATCCAGAAGAGTTAACTGCAAAATGATACTCAGGTTTTTCTTTCTCCATAAAGGCGGTGTTGGCTGTATTTTTTTGAATAATAAGACGTAAGGAAGAATTCATGAGCCTAGTAATATTTGAAGCCAACAGAAACAAAAGGGAAGTTTATATGGCTAAAGACTTTGAAAAACCAACATCTGAAATGTTTAGTCAAATGGTTGCATTGAAGTATCCATGCAATTTTGAAAGGGTAGAGCAAAAGATACAGATTTTTATTTTCTGTTTTCCTGTTTGTGGTTTTATCATTCTTCCCTTTTTATGGCTCACCAGACTAGTACCAGATTTCTTATCATGTATGGATGTAAAATAACTTAAACTACATATATTTATTTTTAGGAGTCCACCCTTGGGCTTTGGATTTTGTGAATAGCTATTTCAGTAAATTTACATCTATATGTGGAAACTGGCAAATTGAATACTGTGCAAAGCCACATTTTAAAAAAAGCAACTGCTATTATAGAAGGTAAATGATATCATAAGAAAGCCAAGTAAAAAAGATTGCATTTTTTTTTGCTGCTAAAGGGATGATCAATGCTTCCTGCTGGCTTTTGCACCCTACAATTGGAGACTCTGGTGTGCAAATGGTTTAAATAATGCTGGGGTTTGTGTCTGGTTGGTGCTGTGTAATGCTGGGGCTGAGGTGACTTAAATATAGAGTGTGGGTCAATCTCAAAGCCCTTTCTCAGGCAGAACACCCATTGAAATCACATTTAAGTGTCGTCAGTGAAAGCTTTGCCAAACAAATCATTATGGATTTGACCCCAAAGTTATTACTACTAAATTTCATATGTAAGCCTTTCATTATAGTATTTTTTAAGAATGGAGTACTTGAATGAATCCTGGAATTCATTATGAGTCTATGTTTTTAACAGGGTATCAGCCTCCTTAATTACATATTCATTACTACAACCAGTTTCTTCTTTGTTTCTTTCTCCTTTTTTTGTTGCTCAGAAAGAAGTAGAAGAGATACTCTGTGGCTCAGAATTATTTTACCTCAGGCAAGCAACCTACTGAGGTGCCTAAATTAGGAGCTTAGTCTTCCAGCCTCTCCATGTGTGTAGTAGAGAGGGTTATATCCAGAGGGGATTTTGCTCAATGTCATCTTTTGGATGTGACTCCGTTATGCCCAGGGTGGTGTAAGCTGCACTGATTTAGGAACCCAGAGGGATGTGGTTGGTTGGCAAAGGACCTCTATGATTTATGATGTGAGTTGTATATAATTGGTTTCAAAATTCCTTTTTAGGAGTTAGCAGGTTAATTTTTTGTCTGTCTTTGCTCCATGAATGATGAGGATTGGCAATCAAGCTGTGTTCTTCTGTACAGAAAATCTCACATTGTGGTGGTACCTTTCTGAAACCTTCAGTTTCTCTTGCTCTCTTGTACACTTCGTGTCTCTGGCCTTGGTCCCCTTCTGAAGGCTGCAGGTTTCATTCAGATCTCATGAAGTGTTTTCTGAGTCATGATGTGGACTGATGGATTATGTGACCAGATGTCTGCAGTGCCTGGCTGCTTGTAGCAGGACTGGCTGAACCAGGTGGTCCCTTCCTGGCCTCAGATCCTAAGGGAGAGATTTTCAGGACAGAATCTGGATGTTTCATACTTTATATAGCTAAAACTGCAGTAATCCAGCCTTTCCCTGCTTAAAATACTGATAACAACTTTCTCTGTTTAAAATACTAATAACAACAGAAGGGTCAGGCCATTAGGGTTTTAAAGCTATTTTAATGTCTTTTCGCTTCCAACTTCATTGCACATTATTAGATATAAAATATGGTTGATAGAGGTAGTAGGAGCACCCTTAAGCACACCTCCCATATTCTAGCATCATATTTTCACCTGTGTTTACTTCTGGCTAGCCTTCAGTCATTCAGAAAAAAAAAATTCCAGAGTGTTTTTTCTGCTTCAGGCAGAAACCTCTTGGAAAGATTTTCAACAGAAGAACTCCAACTGTTTTTAAAAGAATGCATTACAGAAATTTAGAGAGATTTGTCAACTTTATTTAGCTAGTCACTCCTTCAAAACATTGTTATACCTTCAGGGAGTAGAGGGGAGAGTCAGGGTGCTTTTTGCAGCCTGATGGAAATTAATACAGATCTACCAACCTGCTAGAGTTGGCAAAAATTGTTATCTGCACGTGCTCGAAAGAGCAGCTTGGAGGTTTGCTGATACAATCACTGAACACTCCCACTTTATAAAATGGGCTTCTGCCTCATCAGCCTCTGTCTGTGCCTGGGGTGATGATGATGATGGGTGGTACTGAACACCCAGCTGGGTAGGTCCATGATCCCCGCCGCCTCTGCTTTGTTGGAGGAAAAGGTATCTGGGTGTTTAATAGCCTTCCAAATTCATTAAAGCTTTATGCCAAGGTATACTTGAGGCAATAATTGAAAAATTACTACTTTTTTACTAGTCATCATTCATGCAGTTAGCTCCAATAAAGCTGAGAGTAGAATTTATACTGTAGTCCTTAGTGGGGGTTAAGAGGTGTGATGCCCAAAGTTCGGGAAAAGGTTCAAAACATAACTTTTGTCTTCTACTTTTTTTTTTCTCCCAGATTGCAAGAGACTCTATAGGATTGTACTGATAATTCTTTGTTACTCTAAAGGAGCAAGTGCTGGAATCATGACTTCCATAGAAGGGATGGATCTCTCTGCTTTGTTTAAAAACAGCTAAGCATAAATTACTACTGGGGAATTTTATGAAGGTTGCAATAAACCAACAAAACCAAGAATTTAATGCATGACATCTTCAAGCTGTTTAAGAAATCAGGATAACATAGGTTGATGACTTGAGGGTGATGGCAAGACTAAAGTCATGTCTTAGTTATTCTGCAGGGTGGGAATAGAGTTGCTGCTGATATATTAGAGTCTAAAGGCTTCATAGAGTTTGGGTTACCTCCTCTTGTTTTCTTGTTCCTTCACATTTATAAGGACATTGAGAACTCTTGCTTCTGCCTATCTCAAGCCCCTTTAAAATATTAATCTTGCTCAGACAACACAAAATACTCCTCTTAGTGAGAAATGTTTTAGATCTTTGCCTTCTCAGTCATGATCCCCGAGAGGCACTAGGAGCTTTTCTGAAAGGGAAAATTTATATTTGCTCAAGTAAGGTGGAAAGGAAGAGGGAAGCACTTGCCAGCCTCTAGAGTTGGCCAAGTTAGCAGGCCAAGAAGATCAGATTGCAGCAAATAGGTAATTGTTTGCAGAATATAAATAGCTAGGTTGTTCTTACGATCTTTCTGCTAATTTGTTGTGCTAACCATGGTAAAGAACAGTATTTTACCACCCTTCAAACATGCATTCACATTTCACACCCAAAGGTGGATGTTGCCGTGGATGTCCTTGCAGTATTCGTGATACACTATTCAGCATTTTCAGCCTCTTCAGATTATTAGGATAGCATGTAAAGATTGTCCCTTAACACAATGACTGCCCATCTCAAAGCACTCCCAACAAAAATGCCACTAATTGAAACTTGTGTGGGTGGAAACATTGTCATCTGCATCAACTTCAGTCTCTTTATTTTGAAGAAAAATGTAAGGGTTGTTAGAACCCTTTTGTGAACTAAAACAATTAAGCAGTTCAGGACCTGTGTTGTAAAATCTTAGATAAGAGTTAATCAATGTGGCAAATTATAGGTTTGTCTGGCTGTCAAATGGAACTAATGGTGGGTGACCGAGAGAGTTTGGGTGCTGAGGTGAGAAGGAAGAGTTCCAGTGTTTCACTTTATTCTTGTCTTGATGTGCTGAATTTTTTCAAAACATTTAAACAAAAGAGACTGAATTTGGGTCTATATTTCAGGTTAATGCTTTGAAGCTGTTTTCCCCCACCATTTCTGTTGCTTTTAATCAATTATGAATGTTCTGATGTAAATGCAGAATTAAAATACTAGGCTATTTTCTTGTGCATGATGTAAGATCCAAAAATTTATACCAGATGACTGTTCTGGAAGAGGGAAAATAAAATACTTGGGAAAATGTAAAAGAGATTTTTTCTGAAGCATATCTTCCTGAATGTGATCTGTAAAATGTAGATATCTAATTGTTAAATATGGTATCTATCACCAAATGTTAATAATGAGCTGTTGATAATGTTGGTAGGTAGTTTACAGAAAATATGAGGCTTGCCTTTCTATATGTGCAATTTTTTGCTGTTTTTTGTTAGCTTCATGGAGAACCCCACAGAAATCCCCAGCTTTTTTCAGTTTTCAGTTCTTTTGAAGGGTTTCTTTTGGGAGGGGGGCAGGGCAACGGGAGGGATGGTTTTTGGAGGGTTTTGTTTGTAGGTTTTATTATTTTTTACTTCGAGTTAGTTGGGGTTTTTTTGGGCTTTTTTCTTTTTTGGCCCTGAACATTACCAGATATTGTGTGTCTTTCCTGGGGTGTTCAGCCTGAGCTCTGACAGAATAATGCCACTGTTGCTTTAAGCCCATAGTATTGCTTTATATAGATCTGGCCTGATTTATAGTGTTGCTTTAAATAACAATGAGAGAGTTCATCTCCCTTTCAGAAAAGGTTTATGACTGATCTCTGCCTGGCTAGGAATGTTTATTTTTCTTAAATTGCCTCACTGCAAAAGTGTTTTGAAATTGAGAGTCCCAAGCTGGTGATGGGGTTTATGCATCTATCGCTTGTGCTCCATGCAGCTTGAATCCCTTTAGTACTAGAAAGCTGTGGTTTGTGATGGATCTCACATAGATCAGGCTCAATTCTCAGTTTCTCTGTCCTTTCCCTATTGGTCATCCTATTTTCAAAACAGTCATTGAAGTGATCTATGGGTGTTGGCAAAACCATCAGAAGCCTCAGTAAGATTTAGTTACTGCTCCTAGTCCTTTGCAATGACACAGGCTTATTTTCTTTCCTCCATAGCTGATGATGAAATAACTTTGAAAGAAACAATTTGAGAAAAAAACCTTTCCACCACCAGGAATAATGGCAGAAGGGGAGGGATTCACACTGGATTGCTTCTAGATGCTCTTAAAATGGCATGCATAAGCTTTCTTAAAAATGTAAATTTTAAATGTAAATCTTAAAATGCAACATTGGCTTTCTTGCTTGACTTTTGCTGGAGCTGTGTATTGATTAAATTGACAGAGGTCGATTGAAAAATCCTTTCTAACCCAGTACCAGGAGTCTGTGGGGCTGTGTTGTATCCTGTGTGGTAGCTTGTGCTTTGAAAGTGACTAAATAATGCCAAGTATGGGAAGAAGCATGCACAAGAGAAGAGATGGTATGAAGCATGTAATTTAGGACATGGAAGGGAAGGCTCTGCTCTTCCCTTTCTGCCTAGCCTGGTTTTCTGGTTTGCCCCATGTCTGCCTTCCTAGTGTCACCTTCTGGTGACCAGGAGAAGGAGTAGGCTGCTCCTAAAGCTGAGTCACCAACTCTACCTGCCACTTTTCAGGAGACCTTCCTGGACAAAGGGAGACAGAGCAGCAGGAGGATTATTTGCTTGAAATCACCTGGGGTTTTTGTCGCTCAATCTGCGGTAAGGAAGTGGTGCCTACCTTGGTCTCAGTGCAGTGGGCAAGGAGAAGGTCATGATATGGGAATGACTTCTATTCACGTGTAGAGACCAGGAGAGGATTTTCATGGAAAGAGAAAAGTTAGCCAGTCCTTGAGGCTGCTCAGAGCACCTGCAGACAGAAGTGTGGCTCTAAGGGCAGATGAAGCATGAGTTTTTCCAGACCAAGGGCAGTGTGAGTTATGGTGCAGAGCTACAGTCAAGAAAGGCGTATCTGCTTTTCAGGGCTAAAAGTCTCATGATCAGGCTGTAGACCAGCCTGTGGCTGGAGGAATTTTAGTGAGATCTTTAAAAAGAGTGAGGAAACCTTTAAATAAAGTTTTCTCTTTGACTGTCTTCCTAGGTGTGGACACTGAAACCACTGGCTGGCTGGGAGTATACCTGGTTTCAGTTGTGGTATGCACTTAATGCTGTGCACATTCCCGTCAAGTATCAGTGTCATTCCTACTTCCTTGCCTGAGCCAACTAATTCAAGACTGCAGGTCTTTGGCAGAGCTTTGCAAATGCATATTGAACCTCCAGGCTTGATGTGTTTATTTTGTAAAATTACAATAATTTAAAAAAAAAAAGAAAAAGTAGATGACTATGAAATTCAAGGCAAGAAAATGTGAGACTTCCTAAAGAATGAAGTAAAATAAAAGTTATCTCAGAAGTTTAGACTTGAAACTTGGTGTTTGGTGCTGTGTTGTGGGGTTTTGCTCCTTCTTTTGAAGTTGAATGAAGAAGAAAGCAGTTTAGTGCAGAACTAATTAATGTACATTTCTCTCGGGTTGAGTGATCTGTGTTCAGTCACACCTTCTTCAGGTAACTCAAGTGCATTAATCAATGATCATCTTTCTAATTAAACTGCTGAGTAGAAAGAGGATTTAGAGGATGATCATTAGTTTTATGTAGAATCGGTGTATTAAGGGAACGTAGCGTTAACAAGATGTTCCTTTTTTCTCATATGATCAGTCAAAGGTTAAGAAAAAGGTCAGAACTTTTGCTCGTGTGCTGCCTCCGAAATGCAAATCATCAACAAAAATAAGAAAAAAAAATTCAAGTGCTTTCAGAAATACATTTTAAAAATAGCAGGAAAGATGGGGAAATAAACACTTTGGATCATCCCAAACATACATATCTGCTTGTCTCTGTTCTGCATCTGACAGAGCAGTTAGGGTAGATCCTGACACTTGGCTTGGGAATGGGAGATTTCCTGAAACAAACACCTAGGCACAGGGAAGTGAATTCCAGCTTTCCTTGTGCAGACACCTTCTGCCCTGTGGGCAGAGCCGCATGCTGTGGCACTGCCCTGCCTTTGTGGGCAGGCTGAAGGGATGTGCTCCGTCAGTGGTCCCTTCCCAAGGACTGGAGGACTTGCTGCCCCTGAGCAGAGCTGAAGCTCAGTGTGTCACTGGGCAGCCTGGGCTCCCAGGAGTTGATTATATGCTGAATGTGTGAATATACTCTGTTGTGTCCAGTATGACACGTGGTGCATTTAGAGTTGTTCAATGGGGCTGAAAAAGTTGCGGGATTTTTGTTTGTTTATTTGTTTTCTGTAAGCAGGAGCAGCTTTCCAGCAGGATCTGCAGACTATCCCCAAATTTCTCTAGGGGAAAGGGGAGGGATGTCAACCCAGGAAAACCATGTGGAGAAAACTGATGGACTGCTGCAGAAAGCTGCAACAGCTGCCACAAGCTATTCACCGGTGGTTGGTTGAACACAGATGCCAGAGACGAAGTTAAAATCTCTCTCTGGTGATTGACGAGGCGAGGTCTGGATGTATGTCCTGTAGAGCTGCTTGCAGTGCATTTTGTAGGAGGGTGCTGTGCTGTACTTGGTTCATCCACCAGTGGCTAACCCTGCAGGGAACCACATGAATAATAAGCGTCACTTCTCTGCTCCCTAATTGCCAGACCGGCTGAGGTTTGGTAGCAGCTCACAGCTGCCTTTCGACACACAGGGAACGGAGGTGTCTGTAGAGTTGTCTTCCTGAATT
Source organism: Leptocoma aspasia (assembly GCA_013399835.1). Taxonomy (NCBI): domain Eukaryota; kingdom Metazoa; phylum Chordata; class Aves; order Passeriformes; family Nectariniidae; genus Leptocoma; species Leptocoma aspasia. The sequence continues at coordinate 48,847 of VXAX01000398.1, read as the reverse complement.
GCTCAGTGCCTTGTCACTGTACACTGGCTTTAACCAGGGGCTATAGTTTTTAGTGATGATCCCTGGCAACCCAGGAAAAAACCCCAAAAAAGCCATCAGTCGGTGTTTGCTTCCTGTTAAGATCCAAAATACAAAAAATTCTCAAAACTTTAAACATATAAACCAAAGCTTAAAATTAAACACAAAGTTTAATTTAAAACCTTAAAAAAAACCTTCCAAACTTAAGTACTAAAACCAAAAATAAGAATTAATGATTTAAAGCAAAAACATATTAAACTAAATAAAAAATTAAAATTTAAAAGTTAAAAATATAAAAAATAAAATTACTACAAAAATAAACAAAAAATTGAAAATGCAATACTATAAGTTTGTATATCATAACATAATTAACTAAAAACTTATACTGTAACATAAATCCATAAAACAAAATATTTACAGATTAAATCAAAAGCATAAATATCCTTATTAACAATATTTTATTAGCCAGTAACTCCTTAAAAAGTCTTATAACTAAAAGTCTTACAACCTTCTAAACCATACTATAACAATATAAACCTAAGTCACCCTTCCTATCTGTATAAAAAATCAATAACATCATCTAAAAAACTCCAAAATCCCATCTCTAACTCATTCAAAACTCCTTC
>VXAX01000398.1:0-47870 GCA_013399835.1 Leptocoma aspasia | reverse complement strand
AATTAAAATTTAAAAGTTAAAAATATAAAAAATAAAATTACTACAAAAATAAACAAAAAATTGAAAATGCAATACTATAAGTTTGTATATCATAACATAATTAACTAAAAACTTATACTGTAACATAAATCCATAAAACAAAATATTTACAGATTAAATCAAAAGCATAAATATCCTTATTAACAATATTTTATTAGCCAGTAACTCCTTAAAAAGTCTTATAACGAAAAGTCTTACAACCTTCTAAACCATACTATAACAATATAAACCTAAGTCACCCTTCCTATCTGTATAAAAAATCAATAACATCATCTAAAAAACTCCAAAATCCCATCTCTAACTCATTCAAAACTCCTTCAAAAATCCCCATAGCTCCCTGCTTGTTCAGACAGCACCTGCCCTGAGTTAGTTTCCTAGATCAAGGCTGAGAAACTAGGTCTGTGACTTAAGTGTTGCTGTTGTGTGTATAATGTAATTCACTCTTTGTTTACAGTAGAGCTGGAAGGGCCCATGGTAGCTTTGCACTAAGGAGTTTGCTTCAGTGCCATGCCTGCTAGCCATTTGCTGGTGTTTATTTTTGTGTGCCCCCCTGTTCAGCAGGAAAATGAAAATGTGAGTGCAAGATGAATGACAAACCAAGGTTGTTACCATAGCACATACTGCCTAATCTATGCTGTTAAGACTTTCACAGCTATGCCTACCTGTCTGTCCTTAACTAAATAACAGAGCCTAGGGTGCTGTATATGCCATATTTAGTGTATGGGATTTTTGTCCTTGTTAGTTGGTGGGAGGCAAAAATCTCAGTCTGGGATGTGGGAGGTTTATATGACTATTACTTTAGTACAGCAGTTCTTTATGTTTTAAGTACTACTTCATCTTTTTTTTTTTTTTTTGACACATGAAAGATGATTTTTTTAGATTGATTCTTTCAGAAGTGCTTTGCCCTTGGTAGGCAAGCATTCTATTGATGGGAGTCGTTGGTATTAAAGACATTTTGGGGAAAGGAAAAAGAGAGGAGTAAGATCACAGGTAGAAGATGTCCATTTCCTCCTAGCCTGCTAGAAGAAGATACCTGAATGTGTAAAGGTCTGTATGTATGAAGCAATATTCTACCCTATAGATTTTTCTTATGTTAAGCCTTATTATTCAAGATTGTGCAGATCCAGAGAGATGGGTACTGCAGATCTGGCAGAGCATTGCTGGGAAATTTGTATTCACCATGGCAAACTTCCTTCAATATTTGATGGACTGCTTGCTAGGGGGGCATTGTGACCTCCCTAAGAGGTAGATTACTGAGAGTGCTGGAAGCACTTCAAAAAACTTGGCCCTCTACCCTGGCCTGGAAGTTTTCTTCAAAGAGAGCGAGGCATCATCCTTAGTAAATGTTCAAGTAAGACCTGACTGATAGGGAGGGACTCTTGGGATACTTTGCCATAAATCAGTTCCTTTATATTCCATCTGCCTGCTATAAATGATATGTTCTTGTTTCTGCCCGTTCCAATGCAGATAGAAATGTTTTAGCTTTACAAATCTCTGATGACTGAGTACTGTGAGGTCACCCTGGCTGTATTAGCTAAGAGCTAGCTGCATTCCCCTATAGGTACGGGCCAGCAAAAATCCAGGAGGGTCAGGTTTGCCTGTGAGGGCAGAGTATAATGCTGCATTGTTGAAATTACATGTAAATCCTGACACAGATTTTACATTTAGCTCTGTACTAGATGTCACTCCATGTCTATCAAACCATTAGTAAAGAAGCTGTGTCTGTGAAGAGCTGGAAATATGGTTCTAGCCGGAAAGGAAAATGCTCAAGCAACACTCTCCAGTGAGCTGGAACATGGGAGGAAAAGGGGCACTTTTCAGTTCAGGGGTTTTGCAGATGAGAGCAGGCTATTGCCCCAGGTTTTGAGTCTTATGCGCTGGTGCTCAGGAACTGAACCCCATGGTGAAGGAAGCCCTGTGTAGCTTTGAGGAGTGGAGCCATGCTGTGCCATTGTGTAGGAAAAGGAAGTATGACAAAAAATAAAGGTCGGGCATGGTAGCAGTGCTATGAGCTTTGGGAAAGAAAACATCTGTGATACATGGATCTTGGCAGTGTTATGTGAATGCCATAATCATGGCACTTGCAGCCTTGTCCTGCAGCTCTTGGCTCTGTGTCTCTTACAGCCATGATTAGGAGGGCTTTGGTAGTCTGTGGTTCTGTGTAGATAGATACACCTTTCACCAACCAGCAAAGCAGTTCTGTGTATTGTATTTGGAGCTTAATAAGTAGGTTTTTTTGTGTAACAACTAAGAATTATTAGTTGCATTTTATTAGTTACATTTTATTACTCACATTTCCTCTTGGATGTAACTTGCAGCCTGATGCTGCTTTTTACTTTGCTGGCCTGCTGTTAATTCGTCCATTTTGTATGGTGGTTTTGCAGTGTGTATTATTTGGTATTTTGTTTGCATTTTAATTTTAATGGAACAGCCTTTTTTTCAGTGAAGTCAGTTGAGGACTTTGCTCTAACTCCACTGCCTTTGGAAACATGAGTATGATAAAATTCTTGTGTTAGTTTTAATTATGTTATATGTCAGCTTAACCGCTGTAGAGATCAGGATATTTTTATGACAAGGTGCTTTGTGCTGTGAAGAAGCTGTTTAAAATCAGCTGTGCCAATTTGAACATCAGAGAAAATATTATAATACAGTCTGACACTTTGCAGAATGAAAATGACAGACTTTGTAGAGCATGAAGTTCTCCTCGCCAGCTTTTGGGAGCTCACTTAGTCACTCTACTTGTTCACTGCACGTACACTGAGGATGGTTGGTGTCTGTCTTAACATTCTCAGATTACATGGGCAAAGGAGCAGCTGATTGCTCCACATCAGTCTCCTCAAAGGCAGTGCCTGGCTTTTCAGAGCCTGGCTTGGTTAGTGCAAGAGAACCTCTATGGGAGATCTTTGTACCTGATGTGCAGATATTTTGCAGAGGTCCTGGCTGGGATTTGATAGAAGCTTTAAATATGAGCATGTGGAAATAGGCAATCCTGTTGTGGTACAGGCACAGTTTGTGGTTAGGGCCACCACTGTAGAAAAGGGACTGTGATGGTGCTGGCCTGTTTCAAGCCACCTTTCCTGGTTGAGTGCTTCCTAGATGGAAACCTGAACAGCTTTACAACATCTCTTCTTGAAGCACATGGTTGTAATGTGTTGTTTGCTGGTTTCTATTTTCCATTTGTACGTAGAAAGAAGTTTTTAGCTGTGAGCAGTCAGTGCAGAATGCATAAGTGAGGTATGAATTGAGTGATGTTTCTAGCTGGTTTTTTTTGTGCGTGACAGCTGTTGGCTTGTTCACAGGAGGGGTTAATGATGTAGTTGGCAGCGGTTCAGAACAAACCTTATTTCTATTTTCTGTATCTAAGGATACAAGTGTTAACAAAACAATTTTTGTTTTTCAGATTGCCAGCACTACGAAAATAGGGACTTCCAACAAGAAGTTCTTCAGCTCTTGAAGCCACAAGGACACCTCAGCCCCTTTCTGTGCTTTCAGTCATGATGCAAAGGGAAAGAAGATATTTAGAGAGCAAATAACTTATGCAAGGTTTGTTTGTTTTTATTTTGTTGGTTTGTTTATTTCTGAGTGGGTAAATTGCATTATGAAACATTATAGGCCAAGAGCCAGATAGAACCAGTTTAAAATTTGTTTTAGTCCCTGAGTCTTAATGTTTCATATTGGTTGGGTGTTTTTGAGGCTTTAGAATCAACCAATAGAGAGCATCAGCACAGGGAGAAATGTAGGCTATGTGAACTGTTTCTTTCAAGGCATTAATCCAAATATTAATGCTCGTGACTTCAAAATAGATTGTATTTACAGAACTTCAGTCCAGACAAGCCTCCAAATCTGTAAACAGCAGAGATACAGTTTTCTATACTTAGCAGGGAAAGGGAGGGGTTTAGGCTTTTTTCTGCTTAGCTCACAAGAGCGTTATGATGTGGTAAATTTATCAAAGGAGAGGGAAGGGATGAGCAGTTTCTGGTGTAGAGTGTATTGTTCCAGAATTAGACAAAAAATTATCAGCAAAGAGAGCCCTGCTCCTGATGTCTCACCTAAAGGAGAGAGTGGCATTGCAGTTTAATTCCAGAGATGATCAGATGTCTGTCTGCTGTAGTTAGAAATGTGAATGGCACGAGAAAGAGAGAGAAGGAGAGGTGCTTTGGTTGAGGGTTTGAAGGACCTGGTGCAACTGAGCTTATGATTGGGCAAGTTTCCTCCATCCCGTTTAGTTTTGTCATCTAAAATAATTGTTTAGAGTTATTTTAGAGATTTAAAAATACTTAAAAATGATGTTTTATGAAAAGGTGATGAGAGCTTTATTCAACTTTTCGTTATTTTTAATTGCTTCAGCATTGTTTGCTGTTACTAACAGAAAAAACTTCATGTTGTTGTCCATACTGTGCTACCTACTACACCATGTATGCTACTAGTTATCACAAAATCCAGACTTGTTTGCACTTTGTAGCAGGAATCCACTGCACAACCCTGACAAAGCCACTTTTTAGGAAGTTTAGGCCTCTGGGCAGTTTGCACATCACAGGGAAGGAAAATGGTTAGACCTCAACGCATCCTGTTCATTCTCATTCCCCAGGAGTTTGCCCGATGCGATCACATCCACTGGCAAGGGATGCAGTTCCAGAGGGATTGGGTCTCATTCCATGCTAGGACAGAATTCATTTTTTTCCCTGACAAAATACTTTGGGGCAAAATTGTGCTGAATAAACAAGGGCACTCTGTTGCAGAGTTACACGTTTTTTCCCCCAAATGGACACATACCAGGCTAGTGATTATTATTCTTGATTGTTATATAGTATTCAAAACTTAAAAATTAATACCTGTGTTCTCAGTTTACTTTGTAACCTACTCACCTGTTTTAAAATCAGTACCTAATGGAGCATTGCTACATATTGTAATAACTTAAAGTTTTGCCACATGCAAGGGATTTAGGGCACTGCTGCCACAGAAGTAAATATGCAGAAGCTCTGTGTTTGCTGTTGTTTGGCTAGCGGAGTATTTGGCCCGTTCTTCTCTAAAACAGGCTATTTTTAATACTAGCTTATGCATTCAGGATCTATTATAAGATGAAAATGGATTTGGAGGTGTGGTCAGTGTTCTGCTGAGCATGATTACAACAGGTCTAGAAGGTCTCCTGAATTCTGGAGTTTCCCTCCTCAGAAAGGTAAAGTAATACAAAGAAACAACTGAAAAATAGTCAACTTCTAACTGATTTTGATAAAAGGACAGCTGTGAAACCGTGCCATTGATTGATACAATTAGACTTACTGTTCCAGTGTGTTGTGCCATTCTTTATTGCCATAGTTTAAAAGTGTCACTGAGATTTTATGCACTGCAGCACTCATAAAAGTCCTAATTTTCTGTATTAGTCAATCTGTTGGTAGCTCGTGTTTTTGGGGGGTTTTTTTTGGGTGTTTTTTGTTTGTTTGATTGGTTTTGTTTGACCTGTGTTGATAAAAGGAACTATTGAACCTGATTCTAAAATTTAATGACACTACTGTCTGTTGGGTTGTTTGTTCCCACAGCCATTGGAGTCTGCTGGTGCTTTTTGCCATGTTTCAGTGCTTTGGGAGGGATGTTTATTCCCTTGCAAATTCTTAAGCTTTTTAGCAGTCACTATGTTTTGTTTCATTTTGTTTCATTGTGCCCACATGCAGCTTTCCAAAAAAGCAGTGAAAACCCAGGGTCAGCTTGTCAGGGGCAGAAGGTGAATTTGTGAACCACGTGAAGTCGTGAAGAAGAAAATTATGGCATACAGATTCCTAATGATAAACATTCCAAAAGCATCCTAAAATTATAAAGCAGTGTGGTGCATTAAAGCTCTAATTTGCATTTTGGCTAAGGCGTAGCTGCATTTTTGGACTATCCCTTTAATTTGGTTCTTTTAATTACCTGCTGATGAGCTCCTGTGGTGGAAGCAGCAGGAGCTGTGCCTGCAGCAGTTTCCTGGCATAGTGGTTTCTATCAGACAGAGCAATGGGATTCCTAAGGTTACTTTGAAATCTGGGGTCTCCTGCTGTAAACCAGCAGACTGACACGGACAGCAATCTAATTAAAAAGTCCAAGGTATTGAATAAAGCTCACAAATGCCATCTGTTCAGCTTTTCAACCTGAAATTACTCTATTAATTGCAGTAACAAGTTTGATTGTTCCTGCATTTTTGTAGCTGAATTTTGTTACAGCAGCCACCCATACAGGCAGAGTTGTGCAGGCTCTGTTGGTGTTAGTAACTGCTTGGACCTCTTGAAGTATTCCAGCAAAGTATGCTTGGGCAATAGTGCTGGATTAAAACTTAATCTCATGAGGAAGGCATTGATACCCTGCAAAGCTAGCACTGATTTACTAGCCTAGAGAATGCCTGGAAAGGGGCAGCACTCCATCTGTAGACTTTTGCAACAAATTGTTCCCAGGTTAATGTAATTAAAGCAAGGCCTGGTTATTTACCTCCTTTGCAAGTGAAAGTGTTACTCATGTGGTTGATTGAAGGAGGAAATGCCAAACAAGTTTGCAGGCTGAGGAGGGAAAAAAACTCCACCAAGTTTGTGATAGAATGATTGGGAAGCAAATCAAATATGAGAAGACCCACCAATGTCTTGATGAAAACTATGGAATGGAGTAATCTTAAAAACTCTTTCAGTGATATGTAATGTTGGTACCAACAGTGTGCATCCAGTGTTCATACAAAAATGAAATAGGGACATTGCAGAAAGAAGCTTTGTGGCTATTTGGGCAAGCTCCTGTGCCTGTTCATGTGTAGTATACAAGAGGAAATGTTCAAAACAGTCTGAGGAAGCAGAAGAAAACTTTAGTGTACTGATGGAAGTCTTGTGGTCTTCTGTTAAGCTCTGTATCCAGGAAACAATTTATTATTTACAGACAACAGTTATCAACTCAGTAATTTACTAAGAAACTTATTTCCTAAGAAAATCAATCTGGTGTATGCATTTTTTACAGTATTATTCCATAAGAAATATATAAGGCCCTAAAGGCTTCAAGGTGAGATAATATTACTGTCTCCAAAGCTAGTTATCTGTAATTACTGCCTACCCTTATTTCCTAGTTGTACATTGCTTTCCCTGTTTCCTTGGTGTTCTCTGTCACAACCTCGTGCACTGTGGCCTACACATGCCTGTGCATATCCACAGCTGGTCTACACCATCAGCAAGCATCACCAGCCTTACTAAAGATGACGCTAAGAAGTTAGGCATGCCTGAAAAAGTTTAAGGATGCTAACCTCCGTCCACAGGGCAGCTCTCCCTGTTACATGTATCCAGTTTGACACCTCTGTGAGCTAGTACTGCTGGGATGAAAGGATCAAAGTGTCACCTTTTCCCTGTGGAGCTGTTGGGACTATGGTCCATGGACCATGGTACCATGGGAGGGGGAACACTACTTCCCAGGAGATCACACAGGGTGCTGACCTGTGACCCCACTGGCATAATTAGCAGTGTGCCTGCTCTCACTCTGCAGCCAGAGAGATGTAGCCCATCCATCAGTCTGGAGAGCCCATCCTCCCCTGCTGTAACGCAAGGTGACAGGGCCAAGGTGTGTGCTGGTAGTGCAGCTGATATACAGACAGCATTATCCCAGGTTTTTCCTGGTCTGTATGGCCAGGCCTTCAGTAGAAAGAGTGGTGCTCTGTGTGTGAGCACAGGAGCAGAAGGAGTATTTGTGTTTATATTTCTCTGAGAGGCATTTTACTGAGGTCACTGCTAGTCTGGATAGATGCTTGTTCTCCCACCTGAGCCTTAGCACTCTTATCAGCAGTCTGTGGTCATCCTTGTCATCAGCAGTCTGTGGACATCCTTGCTCAGTGTTCTCACAGCTGCTGCTCTTTCTCTGCTCAGAGATGTACATCCCTGATTGAGGATGGACTCTCATTTGTGCTCCACCATTCCTGTGCCCTGTGAAATCTCACAGCGTGATCTACTGGTGTATTGTCTTCTACCCTGATATATCAGAGAGGTCTCTTTTTTTTTCTTAAAATGATGAACATCAAATATTCCCTACAATCACGAGCTGAATTTGCATATAGAGTAGCCTCTTGAAAATCATGTTATACTTTCATATTGAAGAATGACATTTTAAAATCATTGACTGTGTAATACAGGATAATATTAAATAGGATAGCAAAATGACCATGGAAATTGGAGATCCAGAAAAAAAAAAATCATGGGTAGTGGATATTGAGAATCTTCACTTCAAAAATGAGTCAGTATTTCTCCTTAGCATGCTCATGCATTGCAAAGCTTAGATGTCTTATAAGAGCATTGTGGACAGTATTAAAAAGAAATTTAAGGGGATTTCATTGCTAAGAAAACATTGCCTCTTTGTATTTGCTGTTGCAAGCAAACTTGGTGCTTAGTCCAGTGCAAATGTTGCATGCATTTGTGTGAACTGAAATTTTAATTTCTGTTCTATCTGCCTGCTGTTGGCATGGAAAAAATAATTATTGATTGAATTGAATAGAACAGGTGTGCCACATTTGAAGTTTTTTTAAACCTAGTTTAAAATACTTTTTATTTTTCAGAAAGGAAAATATAATGCATAATAATTCACTAGTACTGGAGTTCACTGCAATTCCCTGTAGTGGTGCTAATCTGGTAGATATTCCTACAGTGTTGCAGAAGTTGGTTTTCAGGTAACTGGGCCAGTAAATGTTGCCTCAACTTATACACTGAGGTCTTGTGTGAAAGCTCTGCTCTTCATACACGGATACAGCTGCTGTTCAGGTTGCCCAGAGTGGGTAGTTTGTCTATAAACAACGGTTGTCACTGGAGTCCTGTATCTCATCAAAGATATTTGGCCATTCTCCCGTTGGACTTATCGAGCCATTTGATTTCTGGAAGTGCTGTTCCTTTGAAGTCTCTGCAGCGTATCTGAAGAGGTGACAATATAGTTGCAAAACACCCTTTGACTTGGGACCAGAGCCAAATGGTGCCACCCACTCTCCTGCAAGATCCCTTGCACACTGATCATTGAGGAACTTACCTCAAACCTTAAAAAAACCCAACCAACCAAACAAAAAACCTCCAAAGCCACCCCAGTTTTAGGCAGTACAGTGCTCTTGACTGAGTCACTGCAAAATTGAGTTTTAATGCTGCAGGTCTTTTCCTGCACTATTAAAATGCAGCTGGTGCAAGAGCTGCTGTATTGTGTTTTGCTGGGCATGGAACAGTGGGAAGGGCAATGTCCAAAGCTTTGTCACAGGGAGTGATAAATCAACTACCCAGACACTGAACCTTCAGCTTGTTGGCATAGCAGGGGGAGGGGCAGAAATGGCATGGTCAAAGACCTCAGAAGTAGTGATTAAAGCAATCTTATTTATTGTTTTAGTTTTCTATCTCCAAGCCTTTTCTTCTATCTCAGCTGGCACAATGGATGAAATTCTGTTGATGTTAGCGGGAAGTTTGGCATCAGCTTTAATGGGACCAAGATTTCACCCACAGTGATTTAAGGTAGTTTGAGCGTTAATGCAGCATTTGTGTGTTTTACAATTCCTTGACTTGTAGACAATAGTGTATAGGTATCTTTCTTCAGTTACCTTAAGAAAATATTTATTACAGCAAATTTTGTACTGATTTTTCTCAAAAGTTCCTAATTTCCTTTTTTTTTTTTTAAATGCTGTACAGGAAAGGGCATTTTTACTGCAGACTAACTAACTTAAGAGAAAAATTAACAGTATCTTGACTTAAGTTATACAGTCATAAAACAGGTATTATTTATGAATAATGAAAACTTTGGAGGAAAACACCTGTCTGAAAAAAAAGTGTTATGGAATGACATGGATGTTCTCCTGATTGCAGTCTTGAAACAGCTCTGCTAATTTCTTTAGTGGATAAGAAAAAGAATTACAATAAATAATTTCATTTAAAGTCAGTGTAATCTGCTTGTGTAGACCCCTGTGTATTCAAATTAGTGTGGAATGGTTCTGCTCTATTTTCCATAGAAAATAATAGTCTAGGGATGCCTCATAGATTCTTAGCCTATGACACCAATGTCAGATATGTTTTTTAATATGCTATATAAAGATCTGCATATGTGACTTTCTTATATATTATTTTCCATTAAAAAAGGCTGTATCATTAAGGGTGGGTGGGAATAGTACAATATTGAATAATAATGAAATAGTATGCTGAGATATTTCTTCATTTTCTGGCTATTTTTAACTGGCAAAATTTGCTTGGATAGAAAGCAGTTTTCTATACTATGTCTTCAGTTAAACCCTCATGAGGTATATGCTAGCATTCCTTAATAAAATTCATGTTAAAATGTTATTGAGTTCATCTGGTTTCCAGGATATGCTCTTCTGTTGCACATTGGCAAACCTGACTGAAACACAATTATTTCTTTGCATCTGTTGATATCTTTCTGTAACTTGAATTAATAAGTGCTGTTGAGGACAGGAACTGAATTTTTACTCTATCCATTACCTGACAGAGTTGGAGCTTGTGGGAAGGGAACAGATGCTTTTGAGCCTTAGGAGAATAACACAGGCTAACAGGATGTTATGTGAATTGTGCTAGGGTTAGTTCATAGAATCATAGAATGATGGAAATGTTTGGGTTGAAAGAGACCTTTAGAGATCACCCTTAAAACTCTACCCCTCTGCAATTGAGCAGGGACATCCTCAACTAGATCCAGTTGCTCAGATCTCTGTCCAAGCCTGGCCTTGAATGTTGCCAGGGATGAGGCATCTACCAGCTCTCTGGGCAGTCCAGTGTTTTACCACCCTCATCATAGGAAATTTCTTCCTTATATCTAGTCTGACTCTGTCCTTTGGGTTAAAACAGATAGCCCTTGTCCGATCAGTGCAGGACCTGCTAAAGTCTGTTTTCATTTTTCCTATAAGCCTCGTATCATGAGGGAGGAAGGAGAGAAAACTTTGGCATGAGGCTCACTACAACTTTGCCTCCATATGGCCTTTTTTCCCCCAGCCATTACATGAGCCTTCACCACATATTAATCTTCAGTTTTCTTGTTTTCACAGCCGTTGCAGGCCTCCCCCGTCTGTCCATACCCACCGTAGATGAACCATGGCAGGACTGAGCAGCTAGTACCCAATAAAGCATATTTCCAGGTCGCAAATAACCAACTATTCCATACCTTGTTGCCTCGTTCATCCTTTTCTCCTCTTGGGACCCAGATGCCTGGGAAGAGGGAAGCCTTTTTGGTGCTTGTTCATTCTTTGCGTCAGCAGCATCTGGGTTGTTTCAGGAGCTCAGCAGATTGCTGTGCTGGAGCTTAGGAAATGATTGTAAGATGTCTGTGTTGGTTTATTTCCTGTGTGTCATTTCCTGTGATATTTCTACAGAATAGCCCTTTCTGTTGCACAGACATAAATCACCTGTGCCATAATGATTCCATAGAAAATGGAGCAGTGTGTTACACATGCAGTGAGGCTGTAGTGCTGTCTACTAATGCTATTAAATATACTTTATATAGTGTTAGATTTCTGGAAAATCAAGAGTGAATTCCTGTGGGAGTAACAAAATAACAAATGTATGGACGTTTGTGTCTTATTTTGTGATAACTCTATATGGATTTCAGTCTTTTGAAATGCTTTTGGAACAAGTTGAATTTTTAGCTAATGTACGTATTCTCTAGCATTTACACGCTGTAAATATCTTTACTGTTGCCTTTTTCCTCACCAGAATATTTTTCATTTCTTCTTAATATAATGTGAAATTAGATCAAAGTATTAGCAAATAGCACAGGATTGGCTGTATACCCGGTATCGCAGACTCAGTGTTTATCCAGACTATATATAGCTGATTGATTAAAGTGGTTTCAGGTTTTGTGCAAGTCAAGAAACTATTTATGTGTGTTGGAATAAAAGCCATAGTGTTGAACAAAGTTTTGATTATTCCCAGAAGTTGGAAATAAAAAGATACTTCATTTCCAAGACTTCTGTAGAATCAGTAAAGAAAGATGTACAGTAAAATCCAGGAGATGAAGGGTGGGTTTCGTAAGTTTCTTGGACTTTATGGGGAAAAACATAGAGAATGACAATATTTTAAAAATTAATATATTGTGAGGCCAGAAGTGATCACTGTGATCATCTAGTTTGATTTCCTGAATAACACAGCTTGTGTGACCAATTTTTTTTCTTTCTAAAGAATGATTAGTTTCCATATTTTTATAAAGAAAAAAAGGCTTCAGTCCTTGATAGACCACTTCATGACTGCTGTATTTCTGCAATTTCCCCCAAACTTTGTTTCTGCTGCTGTTGGTCAGTGCTGGAGGCTGGCTCTCCTAACTGGATCAGTGAACCTGGCCCACTGTGTCCCCTTCCAAGTTCACAAGCAGAATGTGATGAAATAAGAAATATATGGTACTTTACCAGCTTCTGCTTTTCTGCATGTGTTTTGACAGACAATGCACCCCATGAAATCCTTTCCTGATGAAATAGTTATGCAGCCTATAAGAGAAGATGCAGCAATAGTGCTTAGGGGAGCTGAGCCGTCCCCACCTTGGCCGTCATTGTGCCTGGAGAAGCTCTCTTGTCCATGCACCCATCTCTCTTCTCGTTGTCTTTCCTCCTGCCTTTGACTGGGGATAAGCCTCTGGGTTTGTAAATGAAAGCTCCTGTTTGTTATGATAATATGCCCTGTGTGATTGTTTGGATGTACTTTGCCAGGCAGTAGCAGGTGGCATTCTGCAGTAAACAGCCTGATTTTGTAACTAGTTACCATAGCAGAAAACTGTAATAATTTCCCTAGACAAAGTCTTGGTATCACTGAACACTGTGGGGATTTTACCACCATCAAAGGGATGTGGTGGTGATTTATCCACTGCTTTTTTTTTTCTTTCTCCCTCTGACCTTGGCAACTTTGAGGAAGATTTGCCCTCCTGGGGCAGAAATGCCAATCTGATTGTATTGCTGAGTATTGCCTCCTGCAACAAATAGTTGGGGTTATTAATAGTCCTGGTCAGAACCATTTCATTGGTTAAAATGTTGTGAAATTTGAATACCGAGGTTTTATAACTGAAAGGATTTGGAAACCTTAGTTACAGAGTCACTGCTTCTGTCTAGACTGTGGAAGGAAAAGAGTGAGTGTTACACTGTGAAGTGGTAGCTTAGTTTTTGGCACCAAGTAACAAAATGTCCTAAGAAAACTGTCTTTGTCATGAAGATCAGTTCATATATAAATGCACAACTGTACTGTCAGCTAGTGGATGTTCATTCCAAATACTTCTACCAGGAGTGTATGGAAAATTTATACTATGGATTTTCCCAAAATGTAGTCTAAATCTGAGAAGGCTATTTTAAAGCAAATACAATATTAAAAAGTTTCAAAGCCATTAGTTTTAAACTGTGCATTATTTATATGGAAAATATTGTTTTTGCCTATTTCATGTAAAAATTAATCCAACCTGCTGACACTTGCAACAATCATTTTTTGTTTCAATTTGGCACAGTCAGTTACTGGAGGCTTTTAGCACCATTGTAAGGGATAATGAGGTCATTTTCCTCCCACATTGCTATTTTTTGCTAATTTATCTGTATATGTAACCTTCCTAAAGTAGCTTGGCAGTAGCTGTCCTTATGCTTAGAAAGCTTTCCATGACATCTATACAAAAGTTTCCTTACTGAAAATCAAGCTAATTTATTTCTCATGTATTCTTGATGAGTCTGGCCAACAGCTGATCCAAAATCTCTTTATACAAGCCTTTTATATACTGAAAGAATATTCTGTGTTCCATTTTTCTTCTCTTTTTCCAAAGAGGTTTGTCCTTCCTTTTTTGTTTCTTCAAAGTGTCTTATGTCTTTTTTTTAACAAAGTAATTCTGGAAAAAAGTAATTTTGTAAAAGTTCTAACAATATTGATGAAAGTATTATTGTATTTGAACATTTTAACAAATTAAAGAATATTTTATTTTTGTTTAAAAATTGCTGATTTATACTGTTCGGTGGCTGTATCTCTTTAGTTGTAGTGTCATTCCTACTTTCCTCGTGTGTACCTGGAAAAAATATACTAAAAGGAAAAAAAAAACCTAACAACACAAAAGTTATTATTTGCACCAGGAGAAGAAATGGGAATTAATTGCTACTTATTTAAGGAAACTATTTGATCCACTCTCAGAGCTCATTATTTTTTCCATACCTGCTGTCATCATTATGTTTTATTCTGTGACTTATTTGTAAGGCCTGCTTTTCAGCCAAATAGAAAAATGTGAACTTTGTTTTGCTTCACAGTTGCACCAACGTGAAAAATAAGGGGTGGATCTGTTGTTTTTCTGGTAAAGATCAAAAATGTGCCACATCTTCAGAGGACTTTATCACCTAAAATCAGCAACTTAATGTGCAAGTGGGGATATTGCTGGATAAAGAATGAAAGATGGTAAATTAATGAAGTTACATAAAGTTGTAGTGCATTGTCTGTTTAATTAGATGATGGGGCTTACATTTCTGCACCAGACTTCTGCAAATCAAATCTCCCTCCTTGCGCTTTTGAGGAGGCGAGTGTGGCTTTTGGACATTGTGCTGGTGTAGAGTTTCCACATGAAGATGCATTCAGACTTTTGGTTAAGATAATGGAGCGTTTGGAGACAGGCAGTGCAGTATCGGGTGTGCCAGGGAGCAGCAGTGGTGCTGGGTGGGGTTCCTGTTGGAGCTGCAGCCAGTGCCAGAGCTGGCCTGGGTCACTAGATAGCAGCCAGGAGCCATTGGAGCATCTGCAGGAAAGGGGTTCCCTCCCAGCTTTGCCCCTCTGGTGCTGACATGTGCTGGAGTGCCTGTCGGAGGGGCTGGGCTGATGGGAAGATAATGCTCTTTGGAAAGTCGGGTGCCCAAATACATGAAGCGTTGTCTTTTGAGTGAACTACTCTTAATGTCCTTAGAAAAGGCTGTGGCCTTCTCCAAAGTTCAAATCTTTGAAATGGTTGCAGAAGAGTGTAAGGGGTGCAGGCAGGGCAGACAGGCAGCACCTTGCTCTCTTCTCCTGTATGACACAGTTGCATGATGGTTTGCATCACCTCCAGAGCTCCTCTGCTCCTCTCAGCTGGTGTTTAGGACATATTTGTACTTGTCCTCTCTCTTTTCAGGGTGGCAAACACGCATCAACTTGGGTGTCATGAGTGCATTTAGCCTAGGAGACTTTCTGAAGCTGGGAGGCAGCTAGCTACAAATGACCTTGTTGTAGGGGAAACTGATATTGACTTATTGTCTGATTTCAGAGCATCAGTGCTACCTCCATAGTAACTAGTTTATATTTATGCTGCATTTTGTTTTCTTTTCCACTGTTTCTCTTCCACTGTTAAAGTGAAAGAAAACCTAGCTGTTCACAGACTGCTCCAAGCTAGTTTTGATGCCATGGCACAGGTAGAATAAAGAAACGGAACAGAAGTCGAAGTTCCACTAGTTGGGGTGGGCGGAGGAACTTGGAAGTCCAAGGATGTGAGTGGGAGAAAGCAGGATAAACCTGAAGGATGGCAGCATGGCCATCTGTCTGTCTCACAGGCATGGACCCAGGACATGCTCAGCTCTCCTTGTCCAGGAGATTGGTAGCAGGCAGCTGTAGCAGACAATGTTGTCCATCTCCTGAGGGCCAGGTCACACAAACTGGGATGCAGAGCGATGCAGTGAGATAAGGGAGTGGGGAGAGTGAGGCAGGTGTGATGGCTGGGCATGTGTGACAGAGCAGCTCCCCTTTGACAGAATCTAACCCCACTTGCAGCTCATGTTCCTGAGCATCCAGCTTCAAAATAATCCCTGCAGTAGAAAGCCACTCCAGGTGAAGCAAGTGGGGCATGACCTGATCTGCCTCACATGGATAACTGGGTGGGTTTTGGGGACTCATCATTGGGCTGCAGTCAGGACAGGAACAGGTAGCTGGAGAGTGGGTGTATAGCAGTAATTGTGTAGCAGATAAAATTTGATTATGTGATCTTGATGTGAGAATAATGAAAGATAGGAAGAGGAGAAGTGATAGAAAAAAAAATAGCTAGAGAAAGAATACGGGAGGCACAGGAAAGAAAATAAATATATAGTATAGTTTATGTTTTATAATTACTTGGTGAGAAAAAGGTAACTGTGATTTGTCTCTGAGAGACAGCTCTTGCATGTAATTTGGACAGCTTGACGGCACCCCCTCGTTGCTCAGGTTGTAACATACCTACCTGCATTGCTACACCAGGTTATGTCCGTGAGGTATAGCAATTATTTGAATTTTCAATTAGGCTTTTCCTTGCAGAAAGGTAGCTTTTGTGTAGTAATGCATGTATGCAGATGTTTCTTATCTTCTTGGAAAAGGAAGTAGCAAACTTATTTCAAGGCAGGATGCACTTATCTGGTGCTGTCCTTGTTTCAATTACTGCAAGATGTGCAGCTTGTCGCTAAAGAGGAAAGTAGCAGTTGAAAATGTCAATGAGTTATTTGGATTAAAAAAAACAAACCTGAAGCAACCACGTAGAATAGCTTGTGTCTTGTATTTTCATGGCAAGAGAGGAGGCATGCGTATGTTCTGACTGCAAGAAGAGAGCTGTTAATATGAGCACCCTGCTATCTCTGACACTTACTGAAAAGGGGGTGAATTGGTCTCTGATATGCCTGGGTCATACCATAACTGCAGCAGGAACTTGGAGTACTGGTTAATTTACTAAGTTAGCTCTGATCAGAGAATGTGAATCCCACCTTCTTCTTGCCTGTAGGTGCCCAGCACACAAGAGCCATCTGGTGGGTGCCCAGGCAGTGCTTTTGCAAGGTTTGTATTGTGTGGCAGAGCTGCTGTCTCTTGAGTGGGAGTGAATACTGGCTCTTGTGCGCTGTTTGGTTGCTGCATGGATGGAGTCAAAATGGCATCTCAGGCTGACTTCTCCGTGGTTGTTTATGGCTTGTAGTGGTTTCAGGAAACGCTGCACTAGTAAGGTTCCTGAAATTCTTGGATAATGCCATTTCCGTCACTTCAGGAGCCATTGTTACGGTGTGTGAAGGGCTGTAAAGCATTTGTCTGATGCAGAGACAGCACAGAAATGGTGCTAAGATGTAGTGGGTTTGGGGTTTTTGTTAATGTGTTAGCAGCAAACATAAGACTGCACATAGTGTAAAGAGCCTGATTATTAGAAAAGATCCAGGAGGTTCATACATTTGTGGTGGACTCAGAAGAGGAAATCTCTCCCTTTTATAATTGCAGAAAACTCCTCTAGTATTACTATGCACTGCCTTCCTGCAAGTTATTCTCAGTAGCAATACAATTATCAACATTCAAAGTGATAGCAAAAATCTTCCCCCAGTATTCCTGTGAAGTTGTGAATCACACTTCTGCTGAGATGCCTCTTGAGAGACTGCATGAACTATTGTAGTTAGAGATATTTAACATATCTGTTAGTTAGCATAGTATGAATATGAACACAGTGTGAATTATGAGTTATATTTGATTTGCAGAATATGTTGTGTCTAGTGAACTAATGCTGGCACAGAGAAGGGCTTACCTGTTGTATTTACAAGAGATGGTCTTGTCCAGTTATCTGTCTGGACTTGCCAGACCTGCTTATTAATTGAACTGTTTTAACAACCCCTCCCAGACAGATTAAGTAATATTCTTTTCATTTGATGTTGGAGAAGGTTAATATAATCAAAGATGCAAAACAGTGGTATTGAATCTGGTATTTGAAGGCAAGAGCTGCTTCCTTCATAGGCAGGATTTTTAGCAAGCCCTTATTATTTCATTTGTGTTTTCCACTTTTGTAACTATGGTTTCTCAAATCTAAGTCCTTTAAAGTGAAATTAATCTAAACCCAGAATGTGGGTGGTTGTTGTAGGACACTGATATTTTCTCATTTGCCTGCCCAGAAGTGGCTGTGTGCAAGGCAGCCCCCGCTGCCTGCTGCGGCTGCATATTTAAGCAGGCATGCGGGAACTGGATGTTTCTTCTGAATTGTTTGGAAACTGACAAGGACATCATGAGTCTGAACAGATGACGTGGCTTTATCATTTACTTCTGTGAAATACTGATCAAAGTGATTGCTTTAACTGTTGCAGGATGTGTCTGTCTTTCTCCTTACCTCATAAGATCCTTGAGCAGGATTAAATGATGTAGTTATGATGCTCAGAGGCACAGTACTTGGTTGGTGGAGTAGTGTGTCTTCAGCTCTTGTTTTTCACAGTCTGGTTTATAGTGCAATTCCCAGGATGTTTTTGTGCAGCTTGGATAGAAGTCTGGGTGGGCTGCTTGGCCACCCCCATGGTGCAAGAAGTGGAGGGGTAACGAGGTGTAGAGGAGCAATCCTTGCCTCAGAGTGGTCTGACAGGCTTCTCCCTTGCATTTTGCTGCAGTCAGGAGTTGGACATCTGCCACTGTGGCCTTGCTGCTTCTAGGCCCAGCCTGGGGAGGTCTGCACTGTGCCAACAGCTTCTGCTTTCCTTTCCAAAAGCCAGCTCTTCGGTTCAGGTATTCGTGTAATTGTGGCTGTGGCTGTAGCCGATGTTCAGCTGGTGACCATCCTTGCTTGGAGGTTGCTGCCTGTTCCTTGAATTGGCCTGGCTCCTGACCACTGGGAACCATGGTCCTCCTGCTGTGGGGCTGCTCAATCAGACTGCAGAGGACCAGAGAGGAGGAGGGGTGGGGAACAGCAAGTTTCAATGGAAGTTGGACTTGAACGTTGTTGCACACGTAATGAAGGGATGAACAAAAAGAACAGTTTCATTCTTAGCGGCGTAGCTTGTGATGCTGCCAGAGGTGAACATGGACTCCTGTTGCCACAGCAAACATATAGCAGGAGCACAGCCCTGTGGTCCCATGGGAGCAGCAGGTGAGTGCTGTGCCAGTCACAGGGCTTGGTGCCACCAAGGGCTTGATGTTCAGCTGACAGTGTGTCTCAGCTGGGTCCCAGGTCACACCCACAGTCTCTTTTCTCTTTCTTCATCTCCTCTATCTCCTCATTAGTTCTTCCTTTCTTTCTCTAGTATGTGGGCACAGGTGTTTGTTTTAGTGATTACTTTTTTTTGCAGGCAATGGGCAAGACACTGTTGCCCTTTCTGTGGGCTAACTCAAAAGTCAGCTGCAGGCAGTGTGTTCTTGTAGCCCTGCTTAGGGGAGAAAACCTCAATCTGTTCTTAGTACCTTTTGATTAGACAATGTCACCATCTTCACTGCTCAGCACAAGGCTTGACTGGTGGGCTGCATCCCCACACCAACTGGGGAAAAT
This sequence comes from Leptocoma aspasia, assembly GCA_013399835.1. NCBI lineage: Eukaryota > Metazoa > Chordata > Aves > Passeriformes > Nectariniidae > Leptocoma > Leptocoma aspasia. The sequence continues at coordinate 28,670 of VXAX01000398.1, read as the reverse complement.
GGCAACTCTGCCCCAGGACAGAATATGGTGTTTTCTTTCATATATTATTTGTACTTCACAGATACTTCTCTTCTGCACCATGTTGTTTTGTTGTCATGCTTTCTTCTGACTTAGTCAAATGTTTATGTGTAAGACTTGATTAGTTAAAGCACTCAGGCAAAATTAACTGAAGTAGAGCTTGCCTTTTCCAATGGCAAAACGAATCATGAGGCAGTTTGGAGTCAGCGTTTGTCTTGCTCACAAGTGAAGAGTCAGATTAATACTTGGCATATTGTTATGGTTTTCTTTCCTGAGTGGTTTTGGATGCATCAAATGCCTTAATATACAGCAGGCACCATCAAAAGCTAGCCAGATAAGTTGAGTGATTTCAGCAACAGGTTTCCAGAAGACTCTGGATTGCCTTTAGATGCCTGTTATATGTATTCAACACATTTTTCCTCTGCTTCTCACCTGGCAGCTGAGAATGTATTTTGCTTCTGGTTACCTCTGCAATCTGGCTGCTTAAAGGAGGGCATCTAACTGGCAACATTAGCTCTGTAATCATGTCACCTCTGTAATTATCATTGCTGCTCATTAACTCTCAATAGCACTAATTGTTCTCTTCTAGTATTTTGTGGTGGGTAAGTTACCTGTCAGCCCAGTCTGCCTTAAAGCAGAGCACCCCAGCTTCTTCCCTCCCCTGGACATAAGCAAGACAAGAGCCAACCCCTCCCCATGGTGGGGAGTAGGGGTCCCTGCAAGGTAGGCATGAGGGGATTTTCTCCCTGCAAAGGTTGTGGCAGGTCTTCAGCTGAAGGCCGTCTAGCCTTGTGCCTACATGCTCCCCTTCAGTATTTCTGGGCTTAGGCCCAGGGTGATCAGGGAGGACATGTTACCTCTGGTAAGAAATTGGTAGTGTGTATATTTTTTAAAATATCAAAACAAGAATTGCAGTGGGACAAATCAGTTTGGAAACTGTCCTCACTATAGATGTGATCCTAGGTCTCTGTTGCCTGTAAAATGTACCATGTCCATTTCTCACCTCTTTTTTATGTCAAAGTAACAGACTGCATTTTTATTCCACCAATTTATTTTAATCTTTGGAAAAACAGAGATTTCTAGCTTTTTTTTTGTTCTTTTTCACTTAAGAATTCAGCGGAACAGTCTTTTTGTGACACTGATCATGACCCAAGCTCTGCATTTACCTGCAAACATCTGCAGCGTTTTCTGGTCCCCGTGCCCGTTGCAGGCTCAGTAGCTGTGTCAACATGGATTATATAGAAGTAGGTTTGGTTAGAGCCCTGCAGAGACCTGCTGCCTCGGGTCCCTGCTATCCACAGGGATGCAGCCAGCAATGCTGGCTCTCGGGGTGACACAGCCATGCCCTCTGCCGCCAGGGTCTCAGGGCTTTGCTCTTGGGATGAACCCTGAGAAAGGGCAAACCACTTGGGGTTGGTCAGGTCAGACCCTTAAAAACTCAGGGGGTGGTCTAGGCTGTAAATTCTAGTTAATAAACACTCTGCTTTAGTGGTTGAATAATGCACGAGACCTTTAAAAACCTTTATTTGCCATACCAGTTGTACTACAAGTCAGTGTCACCTTTCTGTTTTTATTTTCTTCTCTTTCATCCTCAGATTATTCCTGCAAACAAAGAGGAAATAATTCTGACAATCCTTTGTCAAAGGTAGCTAATAAAACAATGGGAGGATGTAGGCTGAAGCATAAATGGCATATTGTGGCAGATGTAGATGATTATTAACCAGCCAATGTTTCCGCAAGGGATTCTAATCATAAACACAGCATGGAGTGAATCTGGGTGTATTAGTAGCAGAGGTTTTATGGAAAATCAGAATGTGGCTTTTTTTTAAACATTCCATTTCCTGCTTTAATTGATAGAGTGTGAAGCTTTCATGCAAATAATTTGGAAAAGATTATTTTGTATCTCTGACATTAAGTACATGATACAGGCCAGGAACAATATGTTGTAGAAGGATTTATTGAAAAGGATTCTTACAGTGATGCTTTTTTAGAGGTGTGACTAGTGACAAATGCTAAAGTCAGCAATATAAAAAAGCCAAGTGTCTGTGGTAGAGGAGTATCTACTTGTGTCTATGTAACCTATATTTTAATGTGACTTTGCAAGAAAAACAAAGATATCAGAGAGATCATTATGCTGCAAAACTTGTGGGCTATGCTTCCAGTTGTATCAATTGTCCTCTTAGTTTCAGTTTCATATTGTCCTGTGTTACATTTTGAGAAATAAAATGCTAGATATACTGTAATACTTAATCACTGGTTTAGCATTGAAATACTTTAAATATACACCTTTCTTTCTGCAGCTCTGCTACAAGTTTGGTCCATCACTCTCCTTTTCTGAATTTCTGAGGATAGAATAAAAAGGTTAAAGAGAAATCACCCAAGTAGAGTGATGAAAACTCTTCTTGACATGTTATATCTCAGCTCTGCAAATATTGAGTTCTAATACCATTTGCAAGCGTCAACAGTTTATTTGTCTTATAGCAGCTGATATTTTTGAAATGTAGGGTGTTGCTTACACTGGGATAGAAAATGCTAGAAATGCTATTATACTGTTGTAATACATTAAAAAGACAATATAATTGTCAGGTTTTTTTAATAATAATTGGTACTCTGCCAGTATCAGCCAATATGTTTCAGAAATTTTGTGACAGGAAGGACCCCAGATTAACGTTTGAAAATAACGGAAAATAGCAGAATCAAAAGGTATGGACAGGAACCTGTTTCTCCACTGGTCCTCCCCAGCTCTCCAGGAAAATTGTATAAACTGTAAAGCTGAAAGGGAACAGCAGTATTGACCTCATGGAGGTTCCTCTTGCTGCAGTGTATTTTCTGCAGGAACACCAACGGGTCTGTCCACAGCAATGTATTCTACTTACTGCATGTGGTCTCTGGTAGCTTTGGAGCCTGTTTTCTGGTGGCTAATTAAAAAAAAAAAAACTTCATTATTCTTGATCTTAATTTTTCTCTTTCTTTTTCTTTTTTCTTATTTTTCTTTTTTCCCACCCTCAAAGCTGTTTCTCTGCTAAAGAAATTTGCTTAAATTAAGCAGTCGGTGCCAAGCGAAATCATTCAATTATTGGCACTTTTGGTCTTTCCTTTGAATAAACAGAGCCTTCCTGAGGCAGGGCAGTTCCTCAGGAATTCCTTTATGGTGAATTAAGCAGAGCAGTGATGAATAACTGGGAGCAAAGGACAGTCTGAGCAGCAGACCAAATTGATTATCTAAGTCCTCAGCTAACTACTTCAGGGCAATTTTGGATGGGACCGATATGCCCCTAAGGCTTAGGTGGAGCCTAATCTCACCCCAGGGACCTGCTGTTAATGTGTCCTGCCCTGTTATCTGCCCTGCCTGTGTGCAGCTGGGGAGGGCCAGAGCTGTGTCATGAATTAAGGGTTTACAGGAAAGACCAGGAGCTGTCATCTTTACTCATGGACCCCTGGTGCACGTGGGGTGGTGGTGACAGGACATTCCTGTGGCACACCCAGCCCTTTGTCACCCTCTGGCTGCCTCTTCATCCTCTGCTCCTCTGTGAGTGTATTCCTGCCGGGCAGCCAGTGCTGCTGATGGTTGGACGTGGTGACCTTTGCTCTTGGCAATTCCAATTTGTGACACTTCCAGCAGGCACTGCCCTTGCCACACAGCCATTCCCTGTCCAGGGGCCTGAGGGGTCCAGCAGCTGAAGAGTCTGGTCCAACCTGCCCATGCCTTCAGCTACTCCTGTGCCCCAGCACGGAGCATGCACCTACCAGGGGAACACAGCAACACTATTTCCCCATCCTGCAGTGCTGCTCTGGGAGAGATTAAAGCTTCTGTCAAAAAACCTAGAAAGAGCCTTTACCAGTATTTTCTGTCTACAGCAAACCTGTGACCTGACATATCTTGATATAAAAGAGAACAAAGCATCATAGCACAGACTAGTTTTAAGTGCACTTTACTTGGTAACAGCCTAATGTGCTCCCTACCATCTTGAGAGACTTGTCATTCCCAGCAGTCCTTTCTTTTATTTTTTCTTTAACTCATTCTGGCTACTGAGGCTATCATGTTAAGATCAGAACATCAAATCTGTCTGTAGGAGGTAGAGCATCATCTCCCCCCACTGTGTCGTGTAAAAACTAGCATCCAGTCTGATCACTGTCTTGAAAGGCTAAGGTGAATCAGAGATTGTTTACTGCACACATTTTTTTTTCCACTGTCCTTCTGAATGGCTTTCTTTAGGTTAATTTATAATACCACCCATTATTATCCATCTGATTACATTTGAAGAGGTTCTGTGTTTAATATTGAGTGCTTTTCCCTGATGAGCACATTGGGGACATGATTGAAGACAGAATGAGGAAATGGGATGTGGAACTCAGGATGAGAACAGGAGAGAGTAATGATTTCAGCTGCTCCTGTTTGCACTGCCAGTTCAGTGTCCTGCTAAAAAGCTACTCCAGAACTGTGGTATTTTCAAAGTTAAGATGATTATAAAATATGCGGCCTCTCCAGGAAGCCATACAGACTTAACGTGAAATAAGCTTTGAAATGGATTTAGGAGCATCCTCACTGTTGCTTTCCAAGGAGGATAGGCTTGGATGGGTACATCTTGCTTCCTGTGCCACTAGAGCGGAGCAGCACTGGAAGTGGCAGCAGCCAGGCTGGGGATGTTTCCAGGCAGTGGCAGCAGCCCCTTCTTCCGTACCTTTCTCTGAAAGAAGAAAATTCAAAGGATGCCAAGCTTCGAGGGTAACCTGAGCTCACAAGATTTAATCAGATCTGCACCTCAGGTGCCTGTATACCACAGAAATGTAGTACCTGCTTTGGAATGATTTTGTTTCCTGATTATTTATTTTTCAAAATTTTGTTTCTGGGTGAAAAAGGAGCAGGAGTAGATGGACAATACACAGGGCACAGCAGTTAAAGCTTCTCTCTTCCTCAGCTCACTGGTAGCAGATTGGCATGCACCACTTGGATGTGGTCTGGATTTTCAATCTCTTGCAGGCAATTGCTGCTTCCAGTGGCAACTGCCAATATAGCTAGCAAAGGTAGCTGAAAGAGTTACTTTTCCCTTGGAGGACAGAGGAAGGGAGAGGGTTGTGAGAAGCTGTATTTCATTATCTTGGATATATTGGACAGAAGTAAATTGTGACACTGGCCTCTGCCTGTTTCTGGGATTAAGTTCTCAAAAATATTCTCTGGGGCAGTATGCTTCCCTCCAGTAAATATTTAACTAGCTGCATCTTCATCAGAATTGAACAAGGAACTACCCCACTGTAGGTGGCGCATACTTAACATGGAATCTGTGCTTGTTGTTCATTCAGATTGTGCAGAAATGGTAGATAATGTGTGGATATATGGGAAGAGGAGAAATACTGGGTGGGAAATAAAGTTCATAGACTGTCCAAATCTATTTTTCTTTCTCCTTGTCATGCCCTTATGCATCAAGTCAGTCTGATGTAGATTTTCAGGTCGCCTGGTACAGAGGTCACACATGGAAGAGTTTGTCACATGCTAAATTTTGTATTCAGTTTCTTTGCTTCTTAGCACTATTTGTTGGAGAAACTTATAGAAGGAGCATGTGAAGCTTGGCTGGGCTCTGGCCAAGGAGTTGCAGCTGGTCTCCTAATTAAAGAAAAAGAAAATGATATATAGGCCTGTGGGGATCTGTCAGACACAGATTTATTGGGCAGGATGGAAGGGACTTAAAGCTATTGCCTCCACTCTGTCAGCCCCTCCCCACACAGTGCACGTGCACTGAGTTTCATGATACTTTTGCAGCCTTGCAAAAATCATCATCTGGGCCACTCTTATCTCCAAGCTCCCCACTTCCTTTCCTGTTTGCAGCTCCTCCAAGTTAATGGATGCAAAATGCAGGAAATAATGTGTAAGATAAATTTATCCATATCAAAATAAGGGATTTTGCTGGTTATGGTTGTTAAGTGATAATCTGATTACCTTTGCTGTCTCCTAGTCCTCCTCAGACATCAGTAAGGAAAAATACATCAAGATTGCTGTTGATGAAAAGGAGAAGCTGCAGCACCAGTTAGTTGGAATATTTAAAAATAATTTTAAAAACAAAACGTTTTTCAAAAGTGAAATGTGTTGATTTATACTGATTTTTGCCGTGTTTGGGTCCCCGGTTCTTGCGACATTGCCTGGAGAGGATGAGGAAGAGTGACCAGTTCGTCCCAAGAGTCTCTGCACTCTTCTCTTGAAAAACTTCCCACATGATCTTTGTTACTGGGGAAAAAAAAGACAGGGGGCCGGAACCTTACAAACAAGGATGACAAAAACCTGCTCATCATTCATTTGTACAGTTGATGTGCTTTAGCTACCATCCTTTGGACTTCTTGATGATATTGCCCTCCCTGCATAGTCCAACCCTTCCACAGGGGCTGCAGGCAGAGGTATGCAGAGAAGGCACAGGTTTTGTACTGGTTACCTAATAATCTCACAAGTGTAGGAACACAGTTTGTGCCAGGCTAACCTGAAGAAAATTCATAGTTGGAAGTGAAATCCTGGCTCTGCAGAAAGTGATCTCATGCCAACTTTGGTCTTGTTTGGTCTATGAAATCTCTGGATTTCATCTTCAGGAATGTGAAAGAAAATTTTTTAAAAAGTGCTTTTTGAAGGGAATAAGTGTGAGTTAAGCCTTAAGCAGTAGTTCAAGGTACAGGACCTCAGTGGGATAAAGATGTGTTAAAAGTTAAGCTTGAGCTTAAAATGCTTTTCTAATACTTTTTGCATGTAGAAACCCAAATGCTCCAGTTGTGTGCTCTGGCTGCAATATTCTGCAGTGTATGCACCACCCTAACATATGTTTCTCAAAGCTGGGAGAACTATTGCATATTGTGTCATTCTTCATTTCATGACACTGTTGATGCAAACCAGGACAGGAAGCTGTCTGGGGTAACGATACATCACTTATTTCTGTTTACTTTTTTACCTTTTCTCCTTGCTCACTGGAAGTTAGAAAGCATTAGAGCAAAAAAGTAAGAACATAGAAGTGGATAAATGCTTCCCTTTTGCAAGAAACTGTACACATTTTCTTTAGTCTTCTGTATAATGTACCTCTTAAAACCAAAAAACAATAAACAGATAAAAGTAGTGTTAAAAATTGTTTTATAGGTAGTTTCCTTTTTGACCTTGCTGCCTGACTATGCTTACAGGGGAAGCTGATCAAGAGATCTCGAGTTGCAGCTTCCTGGGATTGTCTGTCAGAGGAATGAAGAGCAAAAGAATAATTTTCCATCATGAAGTATGTGCTACTATATTTTTGAGTGTCCTTAAAAGACTTTTCTTTGGACATAATCGAGTGTATTCAGGGTCCCAAGAGGTCAGACCAACAAATAGATATCAGTCCTTAAGCTGTCTGGGTTTTTTAAATGAAAGTCAGCAGTTGATCTCAGTAACATTTCCTGTGTTAAATACTGGCATGCCTTTTGGTGCTGGTTTGCTATTTGGGTTATTTACATTAGGAAGTAGAGTGACCTTTAGAATTAAGTATTTCTTTTAAGAAGAATTGTTCCTTTGTGGTGAATATATAGAGTCCTCCCTCCAGCAAGCAGCTGGAATCCAGCAGCAGGAGGCAGTAGGATTGATCTTCTACTTTTCCTTAACATGTCAGTCCACTTTTCAACTATGACTTTACTGAGACAGCGCTGTCTTGATTTATCTCAGGGCCAGGATAAAAGCATTTCCCTCAATGACCTTGAATTTCTTCAGACTCCTCCATCTGCTGTTTCAGGCCTGATGTGCTTGTCTTCCCAGCAAAAGCAGAGCCTAGCCACTGACTGGCTTTGCTAAATAGTCTCTGTTTGCAGTCCTGGCAGCTCAAATGCTTTGCTCCAAGAGCTGTGCATGGATGGAGGGCAATTATGTTCAGCAATTTCGACAATATTTTTATTTCCTTAGTTTTGGCAGGTTCATTGTCATGTAAAAGCTGGTGTATGTGCTTCACTGAAAGCTAAATTGGTTCCTAGGGTATCAAGATGGAGCCCTTGAATGTTCTTTTCTCTGCTGCTGTGGTATCTCATCTGTATTTGAGTAGTTAGCTGCATTTGAAGATGTTTGTTTTCAACTAGAAAGTTAATTTGCAAGTAGTAGTGCCACGAATTCATCACTTCCCTTGCTGTATGAATGGACATAAAGAGACTGTACCCTGCCCTTGGGGGTTGTGTGCAGTCTTCCCTTCTATTTTCAAAATTGTGTTTATTCTATTCTGGAAAAATGACAACAATAAAAATTAGTCTACTTTTCAGGTGGGTATAAGATACCTCAGAGTTAAGTGGCATTGCATATAACTGCCCCTGTGAGAGGAACAGCCTTGGAAAAAGAGGGGTTTGGGGTTTCCTCCTCATGCCGTGCCTGTGCAAGGAGGCCCTTGTCTGAGTGCAGCTATTGTACAAACATGAAGCAGTAAATGGCATTTTGTCTGATTCTTATTATGCATTCTCATTACCTTCATGTGTGGCCTGAGAGGGAAGTGGGAAGGGGGGCCAGAACAAACCAACCCACTTCCCTCCCTGGTGGTAAACCAGAGTTTTAAATGTGAACTGATTTGGGGTAGGAGAAAAACAGACCAGCATCTGGTGTGTCTGACTGCAGGCTTTTTCTCTGTTCAAATCCTGTAAGTTTGTGGAAACTGGGCTTCCTCAGCATGGGAGGAGGGTTTAGAGTGGCTTGTGCTGCCATCCTAAAAGTCACCTATGTATGGTAGTAGTGAGTGTATTAAACTCATTTTGTACTGGGTACAAGTTCTCTTCCTAGAGCTGGGTTGGTTCTCCAGAGTTATTTACCACGTTAAATTTTGTTTTGCAACTGAGAAGCTGTCACAGTTACCTTTTCTGCACATCAGTAAGTCACATTATATGGAATCATTCCTATTGAATCGTTTGTGTGATTGTAATTAATTTTAGCAAATTCTAAATTTGGCACTTTTTTGTGTACATTTACACATGGCATTTTCATGGCTTCATAATTTAAGTGTCAAGTTTTATATTTTTTTGAGATTCGAGTTATATATAAAATGGATAAATAACGTATTTACTCTATTTTGTTGTCCAGAATGTCTTAAATGTGGTGGCTACAAGAGAGAATGGAGAAAATTCATCAAAATACACAATTATTTAGTGGAACCAACAGAAATGGATTCAAAAGCTTCATGGGAGTGTGACTTGGCTGCCCTTCTCCCTAGCCCCTTCCATGCCACCCAGTCAGGCTGCTGCCAGTGGGCAGAGAAGCTAGAAATCAGCAGAGCCCTAGTGCTCCAGGACCACTATCCATAGATATTGAAGATGTCCTAGCCTCCAGCCCCTTATGAAAAGTCTAAGTGACAAGTGTGGTATGATACCTGGAAGCTATGTGATATTGGTCAAAAAAGGAATTTATTGTGAGAGAAAAGGAGCAAGTAGGACAGTGATGAATATTTGGGGAAAGAGCTGAATAAAAAAAAGTCAAAATTTGCCAGGTGGAAAATGTTTTTTAAGTAAATAAAAAGGAGGCACACTAAGATACACATGTATCTTAGTTTTTTTGGGTTTTCATAACATAATCTTGGCAAAATCAATTGTCTTAAGTGCTCTAGACTCCCCCCACCCCACATTGTTACAGATGTTTGGTGAAAACTTTGTGAACACCGAACAGTCTGGGAATTTTGTCCAGGTCTTGACAATAATTTTATGGTCTGATTAATGACCTATGTTTCTGTAGTTGCAGGTTTCCTCTTCTGTCTGTTGTTGTTGTTGTAAGTAAAACAGATACAGATTTTGCAAAAAACAAACCAAAAACCCAACAAACAAACAAATCACAAAAAAATCCCACTAAAAGACAAACCCCAAAACCCAGGGATGCATTCTCTTAAGGGACTACTTCAGAAGATGAAGTAAAGTGGAAAAGTTTTCTCCCAAAAGCTGGGGGAGAAAGAATATTTAAGTTATATGATCTGTAGGGTAATGTCTTGTGGCCTTTAAGAACTGCTTATCTTGAGTGCTTAAAGCAAGGAAAAGCAGAGTAGATACCTCCCAGTGAACCAGCAGAGGAAGGAGAGCTGTGCTAGTTGTTTTAACTATAGGATTAGCCATGGGGGATTAAAATGATCAGATCTGAATTTTATTTTAATATAAGTAGGACCATATGTCTTTGGGAAACCCCATCTGGTTTCAGGCAATCTTAGTGAGAAAATGAGACAATTTCAATACTTTTGTCATTTGTTGTGGGGTTTTTTTTGGATGAGTAGGGGGTTGTCACAGTTTCAATTTGTGCAGTTCATGAAGTTCCTGCTGGATTAATCCTCTGTAAGTGAAATGCTTTGTTTTTGTTTTCCCACTTGCCAGCTTACACTGTGTTTTCTAAAGGGAGAGAGACAGCTTGAAAATAGAATGCTCTAGTAAAGATAAAAAGACACCTTATAGTCCATCACTTCACATAGCTTTCATTGTCTTCAGAAAAATCTGGTGTGACCATTTTTTGGAAGGAAATAGGAAACAGTGGCAATAGTGAATAAGGTTACATGAGTGAATAAGTGAATAAGTTACATAAATAATGAACATCTTCAATGTGTTCTTGAAATGCAGGTTTCTTAGCTCCCTTCTGTTCCAGGGTGGTCACAGGTTCAGTCTTCATCTAATATACAGGGAAAACACAGAAACAGATGAAACTGTGTGAAATTGGTGATTTAAACTCAGCAAAACAGCTTGGTTTTCCTTTTTTCCCAACATTTCCTTATTTTCTTCAGAATAATTGCATTGATTTCATTGAAGTTACTCCTGATGTGGGGATGACAGTCTGGCATTATTGTGGTTTTCTTTCTTTGTCCTGCAGCTGGGCTTTTAGGTGCTACAAGCCAGTTTGTTTTAAAGTAGTACAGAAAGTTAGTTGTTGGTTTGTTTGGGTTTCTGTTTTTTGGTTGGTTTTTTTTTTCTTTTTTTTTTCTTTTAAAGAATAGCCTAATATTAATTTAAAAGGAAAATCTTATGTATGACCTTATGGTTTAGAGTCAGCCAAATATGACTTCATAAGGTTTTGCACTTAGTTTTTCTGAGAAGGGGTTCATCTTTTCACTGTCGTAGCCACACCCAGCTCTACTGTGGACCTGGAGCTTGCAGGATGAAGTTACTGTTTCATCTGCCACCTCATTTGGATCCTGAATGGCTACATCACTTCATAGAGTACAAAACAGCAACATAAACCAGAAAAAACAATATTGAGCAAGACTTGTATTATAAGAGAAAGTGAGAGAACCTGATGATTCTAGTCCCTGGGGAGGGGAGAGGAAAAAGCAGTACAATGGCTGAGCAGTACAAGCCAAGTACAGGAAGAAAATTGCTGTTTATGGGCTTCCTAAGAGTGCCTACTTTAAGCTTGGTGTAGTATGAGAAATGCAATAATACAGAAAGAAAGGGAAAATTAATAGTTCTAAATATAAATCTCTGCATAGCCAAAGAGCCACACAGTACTTTTCTCCATGAAAATTGCATTTCCTGGGTAATAAATGGTACTTCTGGGGTCATAAGAAATTCTGTTTCCCAGAGTAACAACACAGTGTGTGTTTCTTAGTCTATGTTGTACGCATGCCAGAAATGCCATCCTCTGAGTCAGTGCTCTGAACTCAGGTGTTTAATTAAAACAACTTCCAGTATTTTGGAAAGACTGCTCTCCCTGCCGATTGTACTTGAGACAAGCTTTATTATAAGTGTTTCTTATTTCCTCTACCAATAGGAATGAATGACAGAGGCATGAGTAGATCTGCTGTTTGCACTACACCCTTGAACAAAAAGTGGTAGGAGCAGGGAACATCTTTCAAGATCCTTCTGTCTTGTGCATTCGTTTATGTTGGTACAAAGCAGGGGAAAAGTGCTACATGCTGTAATAGGTCAAGTTTGATGCTCAGCCTGTACTTGCAGAATAAGAGAGTTTTCTGTAGAGACTGCTTGAAAGGGAGATGTGTTTCCTTCACAGGAACAAAGTTTGATTTGTAATTCAGTCCTTAGGAAATGCACATGCATCCATTTGTGCTTGTTTGTAATTCCTTGTATTTCAGAGCCAAGGAGAGAAGGCCTGTTCCTGCCAAAGGATGTAAATAAAGCAGCTGCTTTTTTTCACCATCTATAATGGCCATCGTAGAAACCTCTAGGAAGCAGGCATGATAAAGGGCCCCAAATGAGCCAATGAGCTACATTTACTAGCTTTGGTTTTCAGTGATGCCGAGCTTTTCTCCATGCCAAGGCAGAGGGGCTCTAGCCTTGTGGGGAGCTTTTCAGCTCAGCTCTTGGCCAGAAAGCTCTAGTCAGACTCCTGCAGTGGAATTGGCCAACATCTCCATTTTCCCATCAGCCTGTGGCTAGCAAATGGTGGTAGGCATTTGGCTTAAGAGCTTCTCAGCCTCTGCTACCAGAAAGTTCGAAGGTTAATTTCTGGTTCCCCTCCTTCTCTTTCATGTTTGTGTAAGTAGTTCTGAACCTCACCTCTTCTGCAGTAACAGTTTTCCTAAGCAGTGGTAGCAAAAGAAAAACCACAAAAAACCAAAAAAGTCCCAAAAAAAAAAAAAAACCCAAAACACCAGACCAGCAGTTCTCCTGCTTTTCTGTCTCTAAGTTCTGGTGAGGCCACATCTGAGATACTGTGTTCACATTTGGGCTCCCCAATACAAAAGAGAAATAAAGGTACTGGGGAGAGTCTGATGAAGGGCCATAAGGATGATGGACCTTTTGGATGAGAAAAGGCTGAGAACTGGCATTGTTCAGTCTGGAGAAGAGAAGGCTCAGGGGGATGTCAGCGACATGTAGAAATACCTGAGGGGAGGGTACAAAGAAGATGAAGTCAGGCTTTTTTCAGTGGTGCCTGGCATCAAGACCAGAGGCAATGTGCACAATCTGAAGCCACAGGAGGTTGTCTCTGAGGATTAGGAACCACTTTTTACAATGAGGCATGACCATTGGTTAATTGGCCATTCTCATTTCCTAGTAATGGAATTGCTCATAGTTAAAATTGTTTATTTGCGTGTACCTTGACAAAGTAACAAGGAACAAACTCAAAAATATTTGCAGTCTCTGCAAGGGTCACTCCTGAGTTTTCACTTTTGTTCATGTTGAGGTGTTAGCTGTAACAGCTACAAACTTTATAACTGGGACTGGGCATGTTGAAGGCACTGTACTGTTGTCACACTATTGTGGTTTTACTCAGTTCTTCAGATGCTGGTGGGCCAAACAAGTGTGCCCACTAGAAAGGGCTTGCTGTCAGTGTCAGGGACATTGAGCTATGACAGTTCATCTTAACATTGCAAATACAGACTACCACGTGGAAAATGAGGTGCTCTGCATTTTTTTTCTCTGTGTATGTGTTCATTTATGAAATTCAGAGTTGTCAGCTGTAGAAGTTTGTTGTGGAAAACTGAAAAATGGTAAGTTATCAAAATACGTTGCAGAATTTTATATGGACTTCCCCCTCTCCACCAACTTCACATTTCAACAAAATTATTTTATCAAACATATGCTTTTAAAAAACTTTTTACTGTCTCCACTTACTAAAAATAGTGATTTGACCAGATTAAAATATTACTCTGGAAGCACTTTGGAAATGCAGAGCTGAAGTGCAAGCTAGGCTGTGGATTTGATTTATCCCAGACACAATTAAGTAAAACCTCAAGATCCAGACATTCCTTGTTTTTGAATGCTGTTCAAAATCTAGGTCCAGACATGAATCTTGCATTGGAAGGTTGACCAATTTATATATATCTTTGGGGGGTATTTAATAAGATTTGATTGTACCTGGAAAGTAATGACTACTTAATATTTTTGATGAATAGAGAGGAGTTAAGGATTTCCTGGGGATGGTTTTGAGGTCATCTTGCATTTCACAAATACATCCTGTGAGAAGAGGTTGCAGACTGTCCCATGTGTATTGCAAAACTAATGCCAGTATTTATAAACTCAGTACGTAGTGAGTGTGTTTGGTGAACAGAGTATTCTTTTTCTGTATTTAGCACAGTTAAACAGGGTGACAGTTTGCTTAATGTAATATTTTCTTGATCTGATTTTTTAATCTACTTTATTTTTCTGCAAATTTAAGACAGTAAAGATGCAATAATCTGAATTTAAGATGGGGGATGTATTTCAGTATGTTGCCTCACTGTACCTTAGCAGCCTGCCGTAAGGTTGAGAATAAAATACCTAGAGTAAGGCATATTTTAAGGACTATTCTGAAATGAAAAGCAGGGACTTCTTCCTCTGGGAATGACTTTCACTGCTTTTGCCCTGATCCAAAGCCCAGAAAAGTCTTTCTATTGTATGTGGTTGGCTTGGATTGGGCTCTATCTTAACAATGCCATTATGTCAGCAATAAAGTTTCAGGAAGCTGAAAAGGCAGCTTGATAAGGAGGGAGAGAGCAGTCAGGACTCAGAAACTGCTGCCACACAGTAGACTGTTCACACAGCATGAGTGTTGTTTAGAAAGTGTTGAGCACTTTGGAAAAACACATCTGCTGCAGCACATTGCTTAGGGATACTGAAGCTAAAGAGCATCCAAACATTGCTTTGTGAGTTGCCTTTACTGCAAATAGAGTTAATGTTTCATTATATTTGGAAAAATGCTATAGAATTACCTTCTGGGCCTCATGGAAAAAGTGAAACAACAGGAATGTTAGTTGTAACCCCCTTCTCAGATGCCAGGAAAGAGTGCTTGAGGCTGCCATAACCTAACAAGATATCCTGTTGAGGTCAAGAACGTTTTTTTTCTTCCCTGATCTTTCTACCTCAGGCAAGGAGAAAGGATCTTAAATTAGTTAGAGAAAATAGAAAACATAAAATCCTGATGTTCCACTTGTAATTCACATGAAACTGGGATACACGTGGGGAAGGGTTTGTGTCTTTCCAAGCATGGTTAGCACAGAAAAGCCCCCTGCTCTGTGCCTGGGAGATGGGTGGAAGTAGGGTGACTGTGCCTGGCTGACTCTGCTCTCGGGAATGCAAGAGGGGCTGGGCTGGGACAAGGGTATGCAGAATTTTACAATGACCCAGACATTATGAACTTCTGCACGTTGGGGTATTAAGGATTACATCCCTAAGTGGCTTAGCTTGGAAGGCAGTAAGTATGGGCAAAGAGGGCCTCAGAAACCACTGGTCCCTGATTCTCTTTTGTCCCTGAGCTGGGAATTAAGTCCAGCTCTGCTGCCCACCATGCAGCTCAGACTGGAAGCGGGAAAGGATGCCCAGCACAGCAAGGGGAAGAGGAAATCCCTGGCCACATGACTTCGTGCAGATGGTCTTGGGCTTCTCACATAATCCTCTGCTTTTGTTTCTTGGGAGAGACCCCACCTCTCCTTGGCCTGAGTGTAAGCTTGTGTAGGAGGCTCAGTGGGGGAATCTTGCTGATTTAATCATTCCTTACATGTTGTTTGCCTGTGTATGGGACAATTGAGCCTGTAACAATCAATCTTGCACGCTTTCAAATAGGAAAATGCTACATATGATCTAAGCTACATGCTGAAATGTGGTTATTGCAAATGAATTTTATGGCTGAATAGGCCAGCATCATGTTGTCTCTGCCTTTATGGACTTTTAGTTATTTAATCACAGTGTCATGCCGGCAGAAGATTTTATGTTTTTCTGTTTAGCTTGCTGACTTAATCTTCTGCTTCTGGAAATGTTTATATGCAGATGACAAAATAAAGATTTTGTAAGTAAACTGGTGGCTTACTTTTTGATCATATTAATTGAAAGCCTTATCTTTGTAGCATCTATTTAAAGAATAAGAAAGGAATTTCCTCAACTCCTATTATATGCATTAAGGTAATTAATTTTTGCTGTTTCTTGTTCATATTGTGGTTGCTTAAGAACAGAAGTAATAATGTTAATTTGGAAGTTTTCTCCTTCCACTTCTCCTTCCATCAAATTGGCAATTCTCTATAGCTGTTGTGCTCTGAATGGTAATCTACCAAATATTTACATGTCTTCCCTTATAGCTTTTGAAGGCATTTGTAAATCTCTTTCTTCTCACACATGGTCTGTGTTTTGGTAAAAGAAGTCTAATGCAGACATTCCTAATTACTGCACTAACATTCCTTATGAAGTTTACGTGAGGAACTCTATTCAGATCTTAGGTTTTGAAGTGGTTCCAAATTTTGGAGGCTGTGAAGAAAATAAGACAGTCCTGTTGATTGTAAGACTTGCATTTTTTCCCATGTTGAGAAAGGCTAGGATTAGGTGAGATAATTACTGCTGCAGAGCGTGTTTGATTGCTTCTAAGTGACTCAGAAATAATCCATCATAGGTAAAGCTGCCGTTACTAGTAGTGTTCCCCTTCATTTCTATGTATATTAGAGTGGGAATATGTTTGAAAGATCTGGCTTTTTAGCTATGAGTGTCACTTGTCTGTAACCTCTGTGCTGCTACTCTATTTTGTTTATACCTGTCATCTATCATACGGTAGATGAGAAGAAAAACATCAATAAACAGCTATTTTGCCTCCCCCTAACTTCCCATCTGTTGAGATGCTTACTGTTGCTCACTTAGCATTTGGGCTTCAAACTGTGTGTTTCAATTTTCTCTTTAATGTATTTTACTTCTCTACTTAGTTCGGTGGGTGTAGTGCTCAGCAGCAGCACACACCGCCTTTGCTCAGGCTGAAGGCTTAAAAAACATCGAGATGATGATAAACTGAGGTGCATGTTATTGTGGGAGCTGGTGCCCTCCATCTTTCGTTGTAGGGTGGGGATAATAGAAGCCTCTTGCCTGCTTAGCTCATGTGATTAGAATGGGACACATTGTGATGTTCTCCGCAATTAGCATGATCGGCTCCCGGGGAGCAAGGGAACGCTGGCTGGGGTGGTTCGAATTTTCCTCTCTAATGAGTAGAAAGAGTCTTTTGAGAATTGCTAAATAATTCAGGCCATTAGGAACCTGTCAACTTAAACAATGTCCCCTCTGACCAGAAAAATGGTTGTGAGCAGTTGGACACCCTGGCAGATGTTGAACTTGTTCTCATTGTTCACTCTGCTCCAGGCAAATAGCTTTGCAGGATTTGTGCGTGGCTCTGTTGAGGCAGTGCGTGTGGGTGTAAGCAACACATGTTAGCCAGACTTCATCTAGCTTTTAGACCCAAGAATTTCTTTTAATTAATTTAATGATACTGTAATAAGCTGCTAATATTGCCATTTACCACTTTTAGTATGTTTGCCAGCTAGCTATAATGAGAAACCACAATCAAGACTTAAAAGAAAAAAAAGGTAAACAACGTCCCCTCCCCAAATTTGACTTCTTTAACAGTCCTTCTGTCGTGTTAATTTCTTATTTTGCATTTTGAAGTGCTTCTCTACAAACAGAATGATTAGAGATATTGTTAAGCAGCATTTGCTGTATACTCATCTAACCCTAGGATCTGAAACTTCTGGGGAAACATTAATGTCTTGAAATATCCTATAAAATCATACACATATTCAGGACTACTTTAGTTGAAACTCATTGTGCAACAATCTATTTTATATGCCTTTTGGTTCATGCTATTGAAGTAAACAGTGTTTTGACACAATTTTCTTAGGGATTTTGCCATACTTATCTGTCTGTAACATTTATTTATGTCTGCACATTTTTCTAACTTAGTTGATGAACCCATGATTGTATTCTAAAGAAAAGTTATATAATAATTATTTAATAGGTTTGGTTAGAAACAACCCCTTAAAGCTTCCTACCCCCTGGCAACTGTTTGCTCTTCTGTCTTGAATGGATGACAGCAAATAGTCAATTTTGCACAAGCAATTAGCTGGTCTGTTGGATCAGTTAATGGAACAAGCAATGGTAGTAATGCAATGTGAAATAACATCTGTACTTTGTAAATATTTATGTTGCAAGATCTAGTATATTCTTGTGACTAATGACTCCACCTTCAAATATTTTTACATGTTTAATAGGCAAGTTTTTTTTAAATGGCATGTGTGAAGGCTTCAGCTCTCATTTTGTAACATAATGTGTTCCAAAAAGCTTTGCACTCATATTTTTATGAGATTTGTCCAAGCTTTAGATTTTTGTTCCCACAAATTAACTGTCCTAAATTGAGAACCTTTTTACATGTGTCTATTGCAGTAAAAGAGTTTTTAATTATAGCTTGGAAGATACAAATACCTATTTAATTAAAATTATTTGGCTAACTCAAATTTGTTACTGTTCATTGGATATTGAAAAAGTGTATTGTTGAAGTAGAATGCTTTTCAAGAAAAGATGCATCAGTTCTGCTCTGGTGATATTGGATGTAGCAAGTACTGTTTAGAATAGGTTCTGATTTTGGTCTTGTGTATCAGTGTTTCTCACCTTTTTTTCAAAAATTTGTCTTTTACTGTTAGTTCTAAAGAAAAAAAGATTATTGAAAAGTGTGAGCCTTTGAGGTAGTGCAGGATAAGCCTCTCTGTTTAAGTGGTGTGGGTACCGCTGCTTCTGAGGGAAGCCTTTGTCTCAGGGGTTAACCCTTGTGAGGGCCTTCTTGCTCTCAGATGTTGCAATGAGAACCCTGTCAAAACAGCCCCTCATTTTTATTACTGGGCATGACATTATATGGAGTGGGATTATGTGGTCTGTTGGGATCAGCTGTCCCAGCTGTGTCCTCTTGCCCACCCCAACCTGCTCCCTGGCAAGATGGAGTGAGAAATGGGGAAATCCTTGATGCTCTGCAGGCACTGTTCAGCAACAGTGTAAACAGTCATGTGCTGTCACCACTGTTCTGGTCACAAATCCAAACAGAGCACCATAGGGGCTACTGGGAAGAAAATTAGCTCTATCCCAGCCTGTCCCAAGTGCAGGATTACTGGTGGATCATTGCATGCCAGGCTTCCAGAATCCAGCATGCTTAGTTGTTGAAATTGAGGCTGCATAGTTCATCTTTTTTTCACGCCTATCTTGGCATTTTTCAGTAACGCTCATGCCACGTGCCTTGCCATCATGTGATCATGGTTTATCTTTTTTAGTTTAATTGTACTGAAAGAAATAAGACAGTAACTAGAGGCACTTCAATTCCCCAACTATTCTCTGAAAGCCTTGAAAATAGATCATAACCACAAATAGTAAGCTCTTATCTACAGCAGTGCTAAAGAACCGTGCAACATAAAAAGAAAGGAAAAATTCCATCTTGCTTTAAAAATCAAATGTGTTTTATTGCATGCCTTAAATGGCAGTGGAGTCTCACTGTTTCGGACACAAGATCTGTGTGGAGAGTATCTGTACAGCAAGCCCCTCTTCTCTGCTGAGCTGGGCAAGGGCACACTGACTCCACAGGGAGGTGGGGATGGGGGGAGTCCCTTTGATCTCTTTCATCACAGCATTTCCCAGAGAGAACAGGAGACTGACAGAAAACTAGTAGGCACTTAGGACATTGTCAGTCTCTGTGATAACTAAGGGTATAAAACTGTGCTCATGTACATCATGTTTTCGTTGCTTAACATCAATTCTGACCTATAGCCAGAGGTGTTAGACTTGCGTTGACCATCTCATTCAGTAGGTGAAATGGCCTGCTTTCTAGTGAGCAGGAATGGGCTAACACATAGGCTCCTGTTTAGTCTTTTCCCAAACTCCTCTGAATCAGAATTAAGTAATGAACGACTACAACAATTTTCTGTCATTTTGCATCTGATAAACATTTTGAGATGAGATCAGAAAGCTAAGTGTGTGAGCATTGGCTCGCAGAAGGTTGAGTTCTCAGAAATTGAGCTGATGTCTTCATGGAAGAATGTCCTGGGGTGCAAGGTTTGCCTTCACCGCTGGTTGAGTGGGAGACCCCTGTGTTTCTTCTGCGGTTCCACTTCAAGGCCAAAGATACCAGGAATGGATCTTAAGTACGGTTTAATGAGAATATTTCTTTAGCAGATGTTGCATGTTTCAGATGTTTCAGTCATGAGATCAGCAAGGCTTTGAAACTCATCTCTGGTTATTATCCTGTTGACAACAACATGCAATTATTTTTTAGCATTAGTTACACTTAGCACAGCGTAGATTCCCAGCTTTCTTGAGAGCTCCACTAGAGGTTTCTGATTTGAGAACCCAAATTTCCTACTTCAAAATTCTTTAATTCCTGCATAGATTCTGTTTCAGACAGCATGGGAACCTGTTTTGGATTTCATGGGAAGGCTCTGTACACATCTGTGTAGCAGTCTGTGGTTAAGCCATGACTGGCAAACACTGATAGCTTTTCACATGTGCCCATCCAGCACCCATCTGTTGAGTATTAGTCAGGGGACCTTATGGATCAGGGATTTTCACACAGCTCAGCTGTATCAATGTCAGGTGAGCCAGGCAGGAGAGGTCAAGAGGCAAAATGGAGAACTGGCATTTCAGAAACAGACTGGACTGTGTCTAGGAAAAGATATTTTATAGGTGTGGCATATAGATAGGAAAGTAGGCTGACTGTAGGGAAGGAGGTGTGTCATTGTCTCAGCACGAATGCTGAGGATAGGTGCCCTTTTCTATCTTTTTCTTCATGGATTTCCATTGCTTAGGAAACAAAACTGTGGTGACAGTGGGATTTCTTAGCACTTTTGAAGTAAAATCTAAGGTTTTGTTGTGTAAAAGTGAAATAAAAGATACATTAAAATACCCGTCTTTAATTTTGAAGATTTGTTTCTCTTAATCTATAAAATTAAGTGGCTTTAAAACATCTTTATAGATGGAGAGAAATGAATTCTCAAAATTAATACACACAACTTTATTTTATTTCCATTATGGACTTCTCTACACAAACTGCAGTTTGTTTTTATTGCAAAACAGAGACATTAAGAACTATCAAACTACCAGAGACGTACATTAACACAAGCTAGGGGGGTTCCTCTTGCTGTACTGAAATACCCCTTAATTTCCTGTGTGACCTAGCAGCTCTTTAGAAAATAAGGATAAAGACACCCTTCCCTTTCCCAGCAATATTGTGATGATAATACATTTGTGGAAGATTGTGAGGTGCGTAAATACTTCTCATAGTAGTAAGAGACTAATCTATTGTTTGCACTACTCATTGTTGATCTCCAGAGAATATTTCATTATCAGGTTGTCCCAAGTTGATAATGGCAAGGCAGTGGGTGAGAAAAGGGGGACAAGGTGGATCTGGAGAGTCAATTTTGGGAGTGTGATAAATAAGGGCTCTTATGTTGTAACCCACAAGCTAGACTGTGCCACATAAACCAAGCAGAGGTCAGAAAAGTATGCCTTTAACATGCAATGCCTGTGTGCTAAAACTAATCAGTTAGGCATATTACAGATTAAATTTTGAAAATAAAACTTATTTGAAAATGAACTCGGGGGTATCAACTGGAGTCTTAAGACCAAATTTAATGAATGTTAATTACCTTGTCACAGAGAGGGAATGCATTGATGGAACAGGCTAATAAAGAGTGAAAGGCATAGTGAATACACAGGTAGATTAGAAATAATATAGTAAGTAGCTGAATGACCCCTAGGACTGTAATGATTGCATGCACTGAACTTCAAGAAGAAGAAAGTACAGGGTTGAGCGTTCTGCACTAATAGCAGGAATATGTGTTGACATTTAGGGGCAACCCTCTGCAAATGGAAGGGAAAGGACAGCCTTATTACCTGTTACTGAAAGATTGTGAGGCATTAATGTGATTCAGCTGGGTCCTAGGTTATGTTGGTCTAGGTATATTTCATTGAGTTAAGGAAGAATCACTGTTTTTTGAAAAGGGTGCTGGAGAGACATCTTTGGGAATAGTATTTAGCCTTCTGAACATTCATCTTTAAGACAGATAAATTCAACAGAACAGCTGATGATGAAAGGTTTCTGGAGTGGTTGGGTAGTGATTTTATCTAAGGAATCATTTGAACATGGTTTTGTTAGTGACCCAAGAGATGGACTCAAGGGGGAAATGCTGTACTCTGTGTGAGAAGGGGCACAGGATCAGGGGCCAGCTGTTTCTCCTGAGAGAGACCTGGTACTTGGACTCGTGAGCTCTCCTTGCTTCCATGTTGGTCCTGGAACTTGGATCTGGCCTGTTACTGAAATAATGGACCACAGCAATGCTAAGTGAAAAGAATGTAACTGTACCAGGAACATGAAAAAGAAAATAGTCTGCTTTGCACAGGGGAAAAAGTTTTTACCAGAACAAGCAGATGTGAAGCCTGCAGACCTATTTTCAGTTGTAGAATTTAGGAGTATGGGCATAAGTATGCCCATACTTACAGAATGTAGAATTTAGGAGTATGGGCATAAGACTGCTCTCTTAGGTTTTACAAAAACTGGCTTATGGAATTTACATATGGAAAACTTGATGGAGGTCAATAGAATTCAGGAAAGGATTTGACCTTTGCTGTGATGACAAGAGTGTATTCAGTGCTAATATTGTTAACCTGTGAAATTTGAGAAGAGATCCAAGTTGTTGTTTTCCAGTAGATGACTTAGTTATAACTGGACTTTAGAGATTAAATAAAATTTTGCTCCAGATTATTTTAAAGTTGCTGGGTTCTTGAGTTTCCTCTGGAATGAGTCTGAATAATGGACACAGTGAAACAGGGGTCCACTTTTAGGTGGCAATTCCTCTGTTACTGTGCAAATCATTATTTCATTTTTGTGGGCCTACATATTGATTTGGGGCTTTTGTGGGTTACTAAAGCTTTTTATTATAGTGTTCACATATTTCTTTTCAAATGAACACGTCATCTGCAGTGTTACTTGGCTGTATTTTCACACTTGGCACTTGAATGTAACTCTGCAATTTTATTAGAATATTTGAATAAATGCATTGTTTTTTGGCCGAGTTTGTTCACCAACTGCTGCTGCAATCAGTGAAGTTTTGAGCTTTTCTGGTAATAAAGCAATTGTTCATGCACCTAACTACAGATTAATAGCCTAGCTCTGTATATTGAAACTTGGGTGATGCCATTTGCATGTGAAGAAACACATTTTATCTAAGGTCAGTTATTAAAAAACAGTTATTAAAAACGTTCTGGGGAAGGTAATTCTTTCCATGGGAAAGTGTAAATGTCTGACAAAAGTAAGTGGCAAGGAAGAGAGCGCCAGAGTTTGTGGTTATATCCGTGATGCTGTTGTGCAGAGTTGTTAAACACAACTGAGAGCTGCTCCTAAGAGTGTGTTTTCTTGACTACAGCGTTCCTGCTGTGGTTTGAGGAACTACATTTTTGCCAGGGTGCCTCACTCAAGGATGTTACCGTTACCTACTCCCTCCTAACAAGCTTAGGGAAAAAAAGTAAAAAAGCCAGGAAAAAACCCCACAAAAGACAAAAAAGAAAGAAAAAGAAAAAAGAAAAAAAAAAGAGGAGAAGACCCTGGAGCTACCTTCAGGCAGGCAAACGCCTTGCAATTCAGCAGATTTCCAAGCAGCTTTCCTGTGGAAGCAAGCCTGGAGGCTCAGGAATGTGGGGTCAGACAAGAGCTCAGTCACGGTGTATTCCCGGGCGGCTGCCCGGCATCGCGGCGGGCCGGCCCGCATAATCGTTCCAGGCGGCCCGTGGAAAACCAGCCTCTGGTTAAGCTGCATCATGCTGTTCCACCAATGGAAAAAATTGAACGGGAGGAGGGTGTGTAGCCTGCAGACGAAAATACATCCAAGCCTCGCGCAGGATCTGTTTTTAGTTCCCGACGGCTGTGCGTTCTGAAGTGTTAGGCACAGTTTCCTGGCGTGCCCAGGGCAGGGAGAGGCTGTGTCTGCGTGTCCCTGTTCCCGTGGCAGTCTCGGGGCGGCCGGGAGGCTGCAGGCAGCGCCCCGGGGAAGGTAAGCGCTGCTGGGGACCGGCAGGGAGATGCTGGGGGAGAGCAGTCAGTTCTCTGCTCTCCGGCTGCCGGCCGGAGTTGGAGCGCTGAAAGAAAAGTGGGGAAGGACTTGGGAAGCCTCTGCAAACGGAGGGCAGAGTGGGCTGCTGCGGTGCCAGGACTTGCAGCCCCTCTGCCGCCTCTGCTATGGGCGGCTGCACCCAAGGTGAATGGTTTTCCTCCAGAAAACAGTTCTTGGTGGTCATCTGTCAAACTCCATTGCCTGAATTGCTAAATAAACCGCTGCTGGGATCATTTTACATCTCTGCTGTGATGGGGCTGGATTTTTTTTTTTTAAGGCAAAGTATGACAAAGTGTGATTAATAGTACTACAGTTTCTGTTATGTTAAAGTGACTCTTCCAATACAGTGAATTCAATAATGCCTCTGAATATTTTTTTTTAATTGTCCTGTCTATTCTCAGTAATACTTAGAGTGACTTAAAATAAATAGTGTACCCAAGCAAGGACATAATGTTTGTGTAGTGTTAGAGGAAAAAATTTCAGTCAACACTGCTGAACTGGGATGGTATGGAAAACCAAAGATTCTGCATTTGCCAGAGGTAGGTCCGGCACAGGTTTTGATCTTTCCACGTAAATTTTTAATACACAATTGTACATAAATAGTGCAAATTCTATGTTCTGTGGCAGATAAAATAAAAATTAGGAAAATGCCCCAAAAAAAAGGAGAAGTGCCTTCAGCCCCTTGGTTTCCTTTTTTTTTTTTTTTTTTCCCCAGAGTGGTGATTAATTGCTTTTGCAATGCAATCAGAGTTTGCAACTTTGTTTGTGCTTGTTGCTGATGTGGTCACTGAGTTAATTTTGTACACTGGTGACTTCATTCTGGAAATCATGCATCTCTTTAGGGTGGATGATTTCTTATACAGTGTATAGTAAGTTACAATTTAGAGGCAAGAGCTGGAATTTTTTTATCTGATCACCTTCAGTGGGAAAGGGGTATCCAGGTACCATGGGAGGATGGACTCTGAATGGGGCAGTTTGCAGCTGTGACGCTACAAAGCAATTTTTTTAGTGAGGAAACCTAATCCTCAGTGTACTCTTTTTGTTCTTTTAATGTGTGAGTAACATGCTGGTACTGCAGGGGTACAAGAAAGGAAGACTTCAGCTGTGTTACTGCTGTAGAGCTCTTGGCATGCAAAAATCGAGGTCTGCTTTCAATTTTCCAAGGGACTGTGTCTCAAGTTTACTTTTGGTGTCTAACTCCCAGATCCTCTGTCTTCTTCAGGAAGTCCCAGGGCTGAAGGTAGGAAAGCATTTACTTTGGAATCTACACCCTCAGGTATTTATGAATGTGTAAACTGAGAATTGTGTACTATGGATGTGTAAACTGAGAAGCAGAAAAGACTATGCCAATTGTGGCCTGGTTTCCTCCTCCTGCCTGTGGAGCAAGCTGTGTAATAGGTGACAAGCAGGGAGTTTTGCAGCCACCCCAGCCCCTGTCCCTCAGCCTGAAACACGCTGTTCTGCCAGTTCCTAAAGGAGCCTTTTCTCTGATGCCATGGGTTAAGAGTTGTTCCAATAGACCGGGAATGTGTTATGCCAGAGGGTCTTTGTGGGCAGAATGTGCTAATGTTCCTGTCTTGGATTGTTCTTCCTTTCTGCCATTTGCTTCTCTTCTTTGGTAGGGCTGCTCATGGTGTTGTGAACTGTGTCCTAGTCCAAAAATAACCTTTATCCTGTGTTCTCCAAAGCTGATGTTTTGGCACCTACAGTTTCGGGGAGATATGTGTGAGTGAATATCCCTATAGCTTCCTGCTGACTGTGGTTGTATTTGATAGCATGAACTGGTTGCTACTGAAACAGACAAGAAAGGAGAAGGACAAATGTTCCTGGTTGAGAATTGGGAATCCCAGTTTGACCAGAAAGCCCAAGTCTCCCCTCCTGGTGTCACCATAGGTAAAGAGGCCTGAGGTAGAGACCTCTTCTGGAGTTTGTCTAAGTGAAGCCTGCAGACTTGGGCTCCGTCTCGAAAGTGCTGGGCAGCAATGCTGGAGCCCAGGCTCCCCTGCTTGGAGTGTCTTGGCTCCTTCTAGGTGCACCATCCTCCCCACCTGAGGCCTCAGGCCATGAAATCTCCTGGAAGCACCGTGTAATTCTGCACCAGGACCTGACAGTGTGCTTACAACCCGAGTAGGTGGAGAAGTCTTTCAGATCACTGAGTTAATTTCCCCTCCAAGGGCAGGAAATAGACCCTTAGACATATCAACTCTTTAACTACTGCAGCTACTGCATTAAGCCAAGATGTTAGCTAGTATTCCTGGTGGGTTCTTTGTTTTTTTTTTAACAAACTTAATGGCTTTTATTTAAATGGATGTGCACTTTAGCCATTGTGTATAAATTCAATAACATTTACAAATGGTGAAATTTGTTTTTCCTGCCAAAGAAAAATAAATCCCTAGAGATTTAGATTGTATCAGCACTGGTGTAATATGATAAGAATCTTCGGGCTTGATTCAGCCTTCCATATTGCACTAACTTGAAAGCTATAAAGGCTAATTCAATAAAGCTGCCAGTGTCTTGGACCAAGAGTGATGAGTTGAGCAAAAGAAGGGATCATGTCCCAGGTATGGGATGTTTAATTCTGATGTGATATTGATGTGAAGCACTGTAGATCTGTTGGAATTAATGTTATTTTAAGCGAAGAAACCAGAAAAGGAGAGTGTCCCTTTCTTGCTTAAACTGTGAAATTAGAAGTCCATCTGCAATGTTGGTATGATTCACAACATGAAAGAAGTGTCTAGGCTCATAAAGGCTACTTACTCTTAATGAGAAAAACAATTGACTTTAATTTGATGTATAAGCTACCAAACAGTTCCTAACACACGAGACAAGAACTCTACAGAGACTAATGAGTGAGTGAGGAATTCTGGCTTCAAATTAATTTTTAAGGCAAAATAGTCCTCTTTTTTTTTTTAAATACAGGCATACTTGTGGTGTTTTGGTTATTCATTCTTTGAATACAGTGGTATATAATGCAAAGTATCCTGCCAAGAATACTGTGGCATAAATAATATGGTATATTTTTATAATAGGAATGTGATTGAGATTGCAGGAATAAGAAATCTGCTTCTGATTTGTGGAAATATGTGACCAGAGTGTGTAGTTCAAAAAAATACAGTAAATTGTTTCCAGTAAGAAACTCCACTTTTAATCTGGCTACAGTGTTGTGCTAACCTGCCCCCTTCATTAATTTCACATATCCATCCATACACAGCCATGCAGGAAGGGGAGGGCAGGTTCACATTCTAGCATTTTGTATTACTTTCATATTAAAAACCAAAGTAGATTAAAAGTTAATTAAAGTTTCAAACCTGTAATTCTGTATCCCTGTAAGAATTCACAAAGCACAGTGATTCTTTGGAAAACTTATGGACACATTAATATCTGGAAGTTAGTTATATACAATCTCAAAGACTTTGTAAGCCATTTAAAATGGACAATGTTTTAACCATTAGGTGAAAGAGGATGTAAAAGTCATTTGAAAGAAAATACAGGATTTGCTCAGGCAATTCAAACAAACAAAAAATAACACAAAAAGCTTTTCCTGATGTAAAAAAACACCAGTGTGATTGCTGTACATCAAACCCTGCAACATTTCTAACTGGGTCCACTGTTAAAACAAATTGGTAATTTCTTATAAATCAGGGGATTTTAATTTCGTTTTTTATTGTTCTGAAATAGTTTCACATTCTCCATTATCCTGGCTGCTCCAGTTCTGATGACAGCCTCCTGGGGTGCACTTAGGGGCTGTGCACTGAGGGCAGCTGCCTGTGTAAGGACCCTGGTGCTGCCTTTTCTCCTCTCTGTGCCTCCCTGCTCCATGTGTACAGTCCAGAGATGACCACACTGGCCCCACTCTGTGGCTGGGAGCCCTTACCTGCCCTTGTAGAATTGAGGGCTTTAAACACAGCAGAAAGCACGTGACTCCTTTTGCTTCTGGAGAGTAGATGGTGGGATATACTCTGCCCTCAAAGGCCCTTTGTATAAGTCTTTTTATCACTGCAGAGTGCGTTGAAGCTCTGCCTTTCCTTGGCAGATGCTTATACCCGGGTAGGTGGCTGTGAGGAACTGCCCAATGGCAGGTGTTCCAGGATTGGTCCTATCCAAAGGAGCAGGCATTCCAGTATTGGTCCTATTTTGAAAGTAACTGCACTGGTGCAGGTAACAATCCCCCTGTTAGTGAAGAAAGTCTGATGAGTTTCATGCTTGCTGCTTAAGCTATAAGTAAAAATAAAATACTTGGTTAGTTTATTGCTTTCTTTCCTCAAGGAAAGATTTTCTTAAAAAGTTAAAACTACGTTCTGCTGTGTCATTGTGAAGAACTGAGAAGATGGAGGTTGCTCTTGTCTCCCAGGTAACAAGTGACGGGACCAAAGGAAATGACCTCAAGTTGTGCCAGGTGCAGCTTTATATTAGGTATTAGAAAAAATAATAGATCTTCACATGAAAGGGTGGTCAGGCATTGGAATAGGCTGCCCAGGGAAATGGTGGAATCACCATCCCTGGAAGGGTTCAAAGGCATGTGGATGTGACACTATGGATAAGTGGTGAACTGTGCTGGGTTTAGATCGTCTTAGACACCATTTCCAACCTTAAGAATTCTATGATTCTCTGTAGGATCTTTTTTATAGGGATGAGGCAGTTAGCTCTAGGTCTTGCCTATTTCATAGCTCTTAATCTAGCTCTCCTTATAAATGCTTTTTCCTTCTTAATGGTAGGAGGTTTTAAATTTAAGCTTTTCTGCTGTGCATGAAGAGTTTTGTACTTGGTAATGTTGAAGACTGTCAGGAGCTCCTGCATTTTTTAATGACCCCTCATTCAGTGGTGCCAATTTGATGGCATGATGTTAGCCTCATCTTCACTCATCCATACTGGTTTTTTTTTCTTATTTTATTTTATTTT
>VXAX01000397.1:27098-64921 GCA_013399835.1 Leptocoma aspasia | reverse complement strand
AAAAAAAAAAAAAAGTGAAATAAATCCACTTCTATGTACCCAAACAAGCATTGAAATGTGCAGATACCACACGCTTCCCTAGCTTGTTTCCAACAAACCTTCAATCCTAAAGAATCTGATTATGGAGATTCCATCATTCCTGCGAATTATGGTATCCTAGGTAATCCTATGGAATCCTAGGTAATTCCTGGGAATGAAACTTACAGGAACGCTGACGTTTCCAAACTATGCCAGATGCCATACACACACTCCCTGGGTAAATAATAACAGTAATTGATACTTAAAAGGGCTTACCCCGTGAGAGGTAGAAAGAAACACGAGAGATTCTCTTACAGAAAAGGCTGGGGACGGCCTCAGCCCTTGGCAGCGACACACAGTGCCTCTCTTCCTCCTTTTTCCTGGACAGAAGCCCAAGCCCACCCCCTGCTCCAATTCCCCTTAACAAAGGACAGAGCACAAATGCAGAAGACCACTGTGGGCTGATAATTTAGTTTGGTTTTGCTGGGAAAGAAAGCATTTTAAAGGAACAGAGACAATAAAGAGGAAAAAAAGTGTGATGTGAGGATGGGGGAAGGGGAACCAGCAGGATAAATGGGAGAAAGACTTTGGGGAAGAATAAATTCTATTTCTGTTCTCTTTGACTTTGCTTCGAGATGTGTACAGTAGGTATGGACATTTATAGAATCATTTCACACGAGTATGAAGCTAATATTGCTGCAGAAAGGAAGCCAGAACATTTTAACACAGGGGGATGAAGAAGGCGTTTCACCAATGTTTGTCTGCTTGGGGAAAAGACAAAATACACCAAAGAATTTCCTTCTCTTGGTGATCAGCCTGAAGAAAGAGACTTTCTGGGCTGGGAACCTGCAGGATGGATACACAGCTTTTTCTCTGGCAGGTCCATCAGAACACATAAGTTTTTTTGTATGCAGACTTGCAGAAAAAATTATTTTTATGGGAAAGTTTTTTTACTCTGTATAAGTTTTTATAAACAAATCTCTGAGTTGTGTTTTAAGGACAGAGAGTTTTTCTATCCTGTTTCTTAATAATAAGAGATAGAAGTTTTTCTTTTTTTCAATTTATGAAGTAAAAAGTTGTTAACTTTGTGTAAGCTATTTTAACATTCTTTAGACAGAACTTAAAACAACAACTTAGATACTCCAAACTGAGCAAATAATAACCCAATTCTTTAAATTATAAAATCATGTTAATAAATAATATTTAACCTTCTAATATTATTATCAAGATTTCTTTTTCACCACACAAGCCACAACAATACTGCAGCAAGCCCAGAGATTGAAGATTAGCTGCTGATACTGGAATTTCCACTCTCACTGAAAACAGACACCGCTGTATCCATAGAGTTTTCAGAAGAAAAATATACAAAGCAAGCCTGAGTTGTCTATTGATTTTAAAGCACGTGCAGCTCAATGAGAAACAGCAGAATTGTTCCTGATTTAGGTCATAAAAATGCAAGATAAACTCAGAGGAATCCACAGCAAATGAGAGAAACAAAACAGACTGGCTTTTTGGTCCATGCTGCTCCATTCTCCATGCTATGGAAAACAAAAACAACAAAAAAAATTGCAAGTACAGAAAAGATTTATTTGCTGCTTTAAAATTATAGAATATATTTTGCATCATGGCTAAACATGGTACTATCCATAAAACTATGCAAGTAAGAGGATTTGAAAAACAACCGTAGATGTTCTTCTAGTCTCAAAGTAATTTGCAATTTGATTGGGAGCTTCTTTTGGGTAGGGCTGGTTTTAAAGTATTCTGCTTAAATATGTCATGCTTTGTGCCATAAATATATGTGTACATAGACAATTTTTAGAAGACACCAAGTGAATGTGATTAATTGTTCTAAATTCAGATTTACTATTTGAGCAGCATATCTCTGAATAACATAATGACCTCAAAATTTGTGAGGTCTAAACATGTTCAGGACATTCTACACACTTCTACATTAATTAAGAAGCCGGGGTCTGCTATCCAAAAAATTACCTCTGGACAAAACTTGTAATGTGTTTGGGTTTGATTCCCCTGACCAGAAGAAAAAAAAAAAAAAAAAAAAAAGGGATTATTAAAAGACCTCCTCTCTCCTCATTAGTTGATTCCTTTATTGAAAAGCTTGTGATTAGTTGTTAATATGATAATTAGAGAAACTATTTGCAGTTTCTTGAATCACCTTTCTAAGGAAGATTGGTTCAGGCAAACAAAGTAAAGCAGATCGGAGTGCTACCCACAATCCAAATGTGAAAAAGAAAGAGGAACTCAGTGTGTCTGAAATCCTCACAGAAACTGAACTCCAGACTCAGTTCTGAACCAGAGGGAAAGTGTCTGGACTGCTCCTGGCTGACTCATACACTCTGTCCCAGGTACAGAGCCAAGGCAGCACAAGGAATTCCCAGAAGTCTCATTTCCATGAGAGAAGTGACTCTTCAGAAGAGCTTGGGGATATGGCAGGGAATGTATCAGGTGAGAGTGAGGTGTCTGTCAGAGTGCATGGCATGGAGGCTCCAGTGACTGTGGCAGATCAAACTGCCTCAAAGAGCTGAGTCACTGCCCAAGCTATAACGAGGGACCACTGTACAGCAGAAAAGTTTGGTGTTGGTACAGAAAGAAAACACTCAGCTGTTTGCTCATGGTCCTCACGGTGCCTGCATTCCCAAGTCAGGGAGCGTGGAGTTCCATCTCCTGGGTGTTCTGGTCTCTGTGTAATGTTATTTGGAGTTTGCATCAGTCAATGTACACCTTCCATACTTGTCCCTTAGACTAGCAGCTAGGCGTTTACAGATTTTTATTCCTTGTTCCTAATCATTGTTACAGCCGTGAAGGAGAACGTTTGACTGAGCTGACTGAGATAAATGAACCAACTCTTCATCCTGAGCACAAAACTCTCCAGCCTGAAGCTGCCTCCACTGATGAGTTAAAAACTTGCCATCCAGCTGTTCCAACTACTAATGCATCAATTACAAACCATATCATTTATGACGAGGGCTGAAGCTGAATGTGTGGTGATAAAAAGCCTTGCAGTAAGACAAGGGCTCTGTGACGTTATGAATTATCTGGCAGTTCTCTCTGTATGATCCTAGGTGGATTGCAATCAGCCAGTGAAGTAATGCAGAGGACCTTTCTCCCTCTGGAGCCATGGGGAGTGCTGCCATTTATTTCAGAAGGAATAGAATCAGCCCCAAACCCTTAATTCATGCATTACTTAATCTCTGTACGGAGAGCTGGTTGGCTGACACTTGGATTTGGATGTCAAAGACTCTCTCCTGAAAGAAACCAGAGGTGCAAGAAACCTTTGCCATAATTTGGGCAAAGCTCAGCACCTTTGTGATGGCTACAGTTTGGTCTGTCACCTCTCAAGAGCTACACTGTGTTTGATGAATGAGACTCTAATTGAATTCAAGCAAATAAATTGCAGGTTACAAAGCAAACTGAAATGTTCTTACACATTTTGATGCTTCCACGTTCCTATCTTACAGAGACAAAAAAGAAACAAGACATAGACAATCAGTCATTTTATAGCCATGCTCTGCTTTTTATAGGGAATATGACAGGTGTATTTTATTACAATTGGATGTTTATTGATAGAGAGAGCACTAAACCTCAGATATTTCTTCTTCCTTGTATCTCATATTCATAAGAAAAGAAAGAGGGCAGGCACAAAAATATATATGTAACAACTAGAAACAAAATGATTTGTTTTGCCAGAATTTATGGAAGTTTCTGGTTTCTCATTTCCCTTTTAGGGTTTTAAACTCTACTTCTATGTTGGAGAGGGGACAGTCTTAACCATGTGGCTCATCCCAAAGCCACAGAGTTCTTGAGTCTAGATCAATACATTTCTTTAATAATCACAAAGTGTTGATAAAAAAGATGCTGACATTTTTATTTGGGTTTGGGGTTCATAGATTTCACGTTTCCTAGCAGAAATGTCAGAGGGAGAGGCTTTCTTCCTGTAACAAATGACAAGGATTTGAGGCATTCACAAGATGAAGTCAAGCTTCGGAGAAACATATCAAATATTATTACCACAATAATAAAATCATTAGATTGAACAGAATTACTTTGTAAATTGTTTTTTTTATTGTTAATTGTGCTGAACTTTTATTTTGAAAAGAGTCATCCTGGTTCCTGTTTTTAAAGACAGAAGGGCCTCTTTCACCTGTCCAAACTGATTAGAGAATGTGCTGGTCACCTGAAATTCTGCACTCGCTTAGTTCTGATTGAATAATTATTTCATTAGATGAGGAAGCTAATTAATAATGCTGATATCAATTTTTTGGTTACATAGTTCCCGCCACTTACCTCAGAGTTGCCTCATAAACTCCATCAGACTCAACAAGCTTTTTCTGTCCTACAGAAGGTGCCCATGAGATAGATTAATTTCCATCCAGTTTTCAGATAAAAATATGAGATGTCCAAGTTCCTAATTGCTTCAGTCTCTGACAGATGTGGCAGGTCTACAGCTGCACTACTTGATTTTGCCTTAAGGCACCCCAGTCCCCATGGTAATATCAGTATTTAAAACACACATACTACCAAATCAAAGAGGGCCTTCCCCGAGCTTGTTACAAGAAAGAAACAGCTAACAATAATTAAAAGGGAGATTAAACTCTGTGGTTGTTAGGATCATTAGTTGGCCAGTGATGGATTTGATACTGAGACAGTCACAACTATTTGCTCAGAGATTCTGAGGTAAGAAGCTGCCTGCTACAGCACACCTTCTGCTTTCTTGAACAGAAATGACTGGGGCGTGGAAAAAGTACTTGGGAAAATTCCTGTCTGGAGGTCACTGCCTTTTACCAGAGCTGGATGATTGAGAGGTCCTTGAGAGCACTATGCTCTAAGGGCTGTCCTACCCATCAGCTTGTTTAGCTGAACTTAATTTTCCCTTAGTTCTAGAGCTGAGCAAAATCACATGGTACAGTCATATGTTACAGCCATATGGCATAGTCATTTTTATACAGGTAGCAGCAACAAGCTGATACTCTGTGTATTCTGACATATTTATAGCCCTGGTGTAATGATGCAGGAGGACAGCAGTAGCCTCCAGAGCGGGGACATGAGATGCAGTCCAGTGAAGTACGGGCCCAGGATGATACTAAAGATTTCAGGGTGATAAACGCAGTGAATGAGCCAGGCAGAGCTTATTTTATATTAATTAGATAATTTGGAGTGTGAATATTTGTGTATTGCCACTGTACTACAACTAATTAACTGTGTGTTGTGTATTAGTTAGCATGTTAAGATTTTAATTAGACTAAAAAAAATCTTGGCTCGTGTGTTCCTCCTTCGCCAACAACAAGATTTTGCACATAAAACTCTCTCCATCAGTCCTTCATGTTCTTCCTTTTTATTGTGATGCCACAAAACTTTTCCTACTCCTTTGTGAGTAAGTGCACTCACTGACACAGTGATGGGATATCAAATAATTTCTGTCCCCTCTAGGGGCAGTAGGAGGGCCTTAAATCAAAGGTGTGTATTGCTGTGGTCTGTGCATTGACAGAGGACTCTTGGCAATAATATCAGAAGGCTAAATATGATTTATTAACATGACTCCATAATTCAAAGAATTGGGCTATTGTCTGCCCAGTCTGGAGCATCTGAAGCTGCTGCTTCCAGCTCCATCCAAGGAATGCCAGAACAGCTTACACAATCAGAGATAACAACTTTTCACCTCATAGGCTGAAAGGAAGAAAACTCCTATCTACTTATATCAGGAGACAGGTAGAGAAATCTAAATGTCCTTGAAACACAGCTCAGAGATTTTGTTTATGTTACACTATTGC
Source organism: Leptocoma aspasia (assembly GCA_013399835.1). Taxonomy (NCBI): domain Eukaryota; kingdom Metazoa; phylum Chordata; class Aves; order Passeriformes; family Nectariniidae; genus Leptocoma; species Leptocoma aspasia. Next base: position 59,117 of record VXAX01000397.1, on the reverse strand, counting down.
GCAACACGAAACACAGAGACAGTGCAGTTACACTTGAGAGAAGGTACGAAAGAAAGAACTTTATTTTGGTTTTTATATTATATAGAGTTTAGAGAATGATTATTGATTAGAAAGTGAAGTTACATCTTCTCTAACTATACTGGTTAATGATAAAGTTTATCAAATCTTTCTCCTCTCAGGAGAAAGAATGAAAAACAAGAAGACAGTTAAAAAACATGTGCATGTTTACAAAAGTAATGTGAAAAACTCTATCACAAAAATGAAAACATTAGAAAACTAAAAAATAAAAGTAACATGTTTATAGAAACTTCTACAGAGTAAAAGACAGTAAAAAGATGCTTTCCCATGGGAAGAGTTTTCTGCAGGCCTGCAAACAGAAAAACTTACAATATGTTCTTACAACAGGTATGTCCTTCAAGACAGAGCCCCTGCCCTCGATGAGCCCATCACTGGCACACGTGCATGTGAGGCTGCAGAGCTCAGCTCCCCTCCATTCCCTGTGAATCCAGGGAGCACCAGCACTTCTCCTTCCCTCCACGGCCCCACACACAAGGGGGTGACGAGGGGAAGGGGTGCTGGGTGGGGAAAAGCCACCACGCCACACTGCAGGTGACAGGCACATCGGGTCCCGAGAAGCATCTCCTGCGTCCTGCTCCATTGCAACCTCTGCATCCAGCCACCATGGAAAACTGGGGAAACCTGAGCTGCCCTCCCCTCTGACCCTGCCAGGGGTGCTTTTCAATGAGCTGAAGGAAGAAATTGAGCTTACACACAATGACAGCCACCCTGTTGGTTTACAAAAACATTTTCCCATACCTCCTGTGGATTCAGTTTTAATAAGGGTGAGATTTTCAAGGCTGGGACTTGTCCTCAGACATATGTAGGTATGCAGTGCCTAGCACAGCCAGGGCTCTGTGCTGAGAAAAGCCTCTGTATCCTACCAAGTCAGGCAAAACTGTGACAAAAATAATGTCAGTCCTTCCTCTTTGCATGAGCCTATGTTAAAAGAATAAGCAAGTACTTGGCCAAGAGAAGAATTTCTTCTTCCTTTGGAGTGGTGTCAGCCAGCAGAATTCACCACTCCAAAGAGCACCCAGACTGCTGTTGAATTTCAAAAAGGGGGGTTGAATGCTCTCGATCAGGCGATGCTTGTGGCTGGTGCAGCTGTATGGAGACAAAAGGAAAAACTGAGAAGGACTGAAGCTCTTATAGAATGACACGGATGATTTAACCACTAGAATGAACAAGCTAAGGACTGGGAACGCACTCGTGATGCAGATATTTCTGGACTGTAAGAAAAGTAGTAAGAGAAGGAATTGAGTTAATCCCCAAGGAAAATAAACAAACTAACAGTTACTGGCAATAACAGAATAGATAATCTGGAAAATTCCCTGGGAGGACTGAAGAGCTTTCAGATTCCCAACTGCAAGACAGTGATCCATGCCAGGAATGTACACAGCAGGCATTGATAGCCTACCTGATCTAACAGGAGCATATTTCAAAGATTTGTAAACCTACAGTATCTGTAGATTTCTGGGATCTGAAGAAAATGCTGCAACTGATTTTTCCTTGCACTTAAAACTTGCAAGGTGTATTTCTATTGTTTTGATGGAGGTGAGAAAAGTGAACTTACGATGTCTGGAATATCCCTCCTCCTCCTCCTCAGTCTGAGAACAAAAGCAAAGCAAACACAGATGAGATTTAGCACATGCACCCACCAGAGAGGATGACAGCCAGCTTTGCATTCCACTCTTATTCTCTACCTTCAAATTCTACCCTCTCTTCTGGAGAAGTGAATTGTTACTTACAGGAGAGTGAGACACAGTGAAGATTTATTTAGGTATAATTACAAAACACTCAGAGATCCCAAGATGAGAAGTGTGCTAAAACTGAATCCAAAGTCCTCTGAAGCCCAGAATGATACCTTTAATTTATGGGACAATGGAGCAAGCCCATATATACTGCAAAATTACTACTGAACTTTTACAGAGTAAATGGCTGTGGCAAAGAATAAGTCAGGGTGTGCACAGCACTATGAAACAAGAATTAATTATCCTTTCATGTGCCTTTGCATTGTATGATTTCAAAGATGTATTCTTGTTATCCCCATCCAAGTTAGAGGCTGTTAAATTATCAGCACGAAGACTGCAACAACTGAAAACAAAGCAGGAACAACGGTTTGAGCTTCCCTGTCTGTCAGAGCAGGGCAAATGGCAAAGGCTGTTTTTCAGTGCTGAGCTGAACATAAATATATAACACGTGACAGCAGCCCCAATCCAATCACTGTGGCACAGAGACAATGCTCCCCCAGTGTCGGGGTCTCCGTGCTGAGAGCAACTTTCCACTCATTTTCCTCATTTGCCACGTAGATGCTAGAGCAGTTGTGAAGGAGTCCAAAAGCTTAGTGGTAAATGAAAAATTCTCTCTGGTGTGCTTCATTTAATGTGCTTCTCCCAGGAAGCACAGGCAGAGACAGTTTGAGAGCTTATTTCTTTAGGGGACAGACAGACAGACACGCTCTGTTCCCCAGTGTTGTCAGCACTCTCCATTTACTCACAACTGAACACACACAATAGATCAGGTTGTCCTAACAGGGACACGAGAGTTTTCATTTTAAGAATTTTCATTTCAACTCTGTGTGCAGCTCCCCTGAGGAGGTACTGACCAAGAAAGTGGGAAGTTTTAAAGAAAATGTTGTTATGAGTGAATTTTCTCTTTAATGGGGTTAACTCCCATTGGCCACTGGCTGGGCTTTTGTGCTGCCCAAGGTGGATCCATTGAGAAAATCCTTTTAATAAATCCCTGCTTTATTCTTTAACTCTGTCCAGCCTCTGTTCTAGGTCAGCCTTCACAAGGCATCAATAATAATACATCTTAATAATATGATTATTGATTATACAGTGCATTATTATTATTATTATTATTATTCTAGTAGCTATAACATAGTAGTTCTATATTATAGAACCTGTAATCCTAATAAAGAGCCCAGCAGTGTAAGAAATCAGGTCACAGAAATCTGGGGGAAATGAAAGGATTCATATCAATGTAAATTGTTTTGGACATGGGTTTCACTGACTATTGCATCCATTTAACTGCAAGCATTCCAGCTCTTCTATCCATGTGAGTGTCACTGTCTGCTTAGGGAATATAACAGATTCATTGCATAGTTTAGAATGATTCTCTGGGTAGGAATAAAATTCTTTCGTTGCCCAACACAGAAATATTGTTCAAAGTGTGTTTATTCTAGTAAAAAAATACCCATATTTCTGAATAATAGCTATAACAGAATGATAGTCTCCTTTAATAGGAGACCTGTTCTTCCAACAGGAAGGCTTTCCTCTTCTCAACATATTTTCATCAAGTTTTATTTTCCTATTAGGAAGATGTCATTGCTGCTATTAAACAAGGCTTTATGGGCTAAGGGTTGGAATAAAGTAAGAGAGAATTTGATTAACTGATGGCAAGATTGAAGTTTTTGATGCAGATTTCACAATACATTGAAAATAAAAAGCTCACAGTCCCCTATCATCATTTGTCAGCAAGTGATTTCTTATATTTTTCATCCTTATTGATATATTTCATTGAGTTTACAATGTTATATTGACCTTATCCTGGTTCTAGTCATCAATTTCTATCTGTAGGATATTTAAGGATAGTAAATCTTTAAAGTTATTGTAGTAGACCTTTCTCTTCAGAGGATTTATTATATTCTACTAGAGGAATGAGATTTTTAATGATCCACATTTTAAATTATTTCTCACTTATCGGCAGTTTTGACCATATAGGAATAAAAATGAACTACAGGTCTCCTCCTGGGTCCCACGAGGAGAGCAATAACTCCTGACTACTGACAGCATTACTGCTTGCATTAACTTAAACTGTGGGAATATGCCCAAGAAATTGCATTTGATTTCTCATTAAGTTCCATCAATTTTAGTATGCTTTACTTCACCTTGCTGGGACTCATTCTCAGGTTCGGTTTTGGTTTGCTTTATTTGCAGCTCGGTATTGATATTTGGGAATAGAAGAAGTTGGCTGTCAGATACGTTTTTATAGCTCACATCAGGGGGTAATTTAGAATTACCTTTTTTACCAATGAGACAACTTTTGGGCTCATATGAAGAGCTGCAGATACCTTCTGGTTTTTTTAGCAGCAGCCAACACTTCATTAGCTCAGCTCTTGCATTCTGTGGGTTCTAGGCCTGTGTTGTCACAGCTGCACTTATTACAAAAGGAAGATTGTCATTAAGTTAGAGATATAAAGCAGAAAAGGGTTTATTTGGCTGAGTTATAAAACCAGAAAGTATCAGGCTTCCAAACTGAAATATTATCTGTACTTTTAGGGCACTATAAGCACAGAGCAGTGAAGCTGAGGAATTTGGACACTGAAGAGTCCAGAGGATGCTCTCACAGGAGCTCAGCTGCTTTGTATTTTTCAAAGCTACCCTCTTCACTTCCAATACCATATAGATAATGTACAGCTGCTTTTATGGCCACTACAGTGAGGCTTCTGAGGCTGCCTGTCATATCCATCCACAGCAGCATTACAGCTCCTGCACAGGGCATTTCTTTCCCAACCTCTTTAAGTGCTTTTTGGACATCTTCCGACAGGGAGTTTAGAAGGAGAGCAGCACCTCTGCAGCAGAGTCCTGTCAGTGTCAGAAAGTTTTCCTGATTGCTTACACACTTCCCTGTGCAGCAGGGAGTCCTGAAAATACAATACAGAAGCAAGAAACACGGGCACTTACAAGTCAAGATTTATTTTTTCATTTAAAAAATGATGGCAAATTTTACTCATAGTGCTTTTTTCACTTGTTTCTTTAATGGAATTTTATAAGCATAAGAGGATCATGTGTAACAGCTATCAGTGGGTGTAATATATAGATACTGCTCACTAGATCAGTCTCTCAAAGCTGTGAACACTCAAACCCAAGCTCACTCAAGAACAAAACCCAAACTTTAACTCCCACAGCACTTAGGGTGCAATAGCCAAAACATGAAAGCTTAACTAGTGGGTTTAGAACATTTGTGTTTTGCAATTGAATGGTACAGTGCAATGTCCAGGTAATGTTGAACACTCACTAATACATACTTAATATTTGGATCCTACACCTGAGACAGGGGAAAAACCAAACTACTGTAGCTGCAAAAGGATGCTCTAACACCAGCCACTCAAAGTCCTGCCACTCTCCTACAACTGTTACCACCATCTTCTATGCAATTCTGGAACCCCAGCTGCTCAGAGGAACAAATCCCTATGCATCCCTGGCATTAGTTATGGCCACTTTGGGATCTCTGAGAGTTCCTCCTTATCAATTTCCTAGCCTAATGTGGCTAGGAAGACCTTCAGCTCCTGCTGAGGGCAGCAGAGGTGGAGTTGTGGATGGGCTGGGGTAAGAGGGTGGGGGCACCTTCCTAGGGCTTAAACAGACGTGAGGGTTAAAAAGGAGACAGAGAAATAAACCAAAGGCACAAACATTTGATGTTGGAAGGGAGCCTATTTGTTTTTAATACACCAGAGAACTAGCTGAAGCATGGAACAGCCACGTGTAAAATATGAAGTTTGCTTGCAGAGCTGACCTTGGCAGCAAAGCAACAGACGCCTGAGAGAGAACACCAGTTCTGCATCCAATTGCTGTGAGGCTGAAAACAAAAGCAAAGCAATGCTATAAGAAAGCTCTTTCTCCTCATTTGCAAGGCTTTGAAACAGCTCTCCTTTGAACTCAATCTGCAAACGTATATTCTTACCCACATTAGAAACATCACACTTTTTTGCAACAGGATTTATCATCTTGTACCATGCTGAGTGTGAACCAGAACAGCCTCCAACATAAAATTACTAATTTGATCTAGAGATGCTTTAGACCATACTATTTAAATTGTTCAGTCTAAAGGATCTCATAAAGAAGATTAAACTTCATTTGGCCACATATTGAAACAATAAAAAATGTTTCAAAACAACCAAAACAGTGTAGAAAGGTAAGGTATGGCTCTGTTCTCTTGACTAGACAAAAATCAAATGTATTTGCAACAAATGTAGATTTAAAAAAATATAACAATTCTATGTTGTCCTCATACAATATACCTTACAGTTTCTTACAAATATAATTTAATTCTATTCAAAACTATATTCATTGTAGAAAATAGAGAGACAGATAACACACTTTCCCAAGATACTTATTCCTGCTATAAAAAGAAATGAAAAGACCATATGCAAAATTCCTGTCTGGTCTGGTGTCTGTCTTTCAGGTACTTGGTATGACAGATTTTGGGGTTAAATTCGTCTATTAATTTTATAGCCTCCTTTGCCAAAACACAGCATGGATATCAATATATCTTGCCACATTTTCCTCATTAATCTTTCAACACAAGCAAGCCATTGATGAGGCACAGTGAGAATTGTGGGCCACAGCGGTGGCTCCCAAGCACAGTGTGTGACCTAGCTGGAACAGGCAGGGCCATTTGATACCAAATTCCAGGGAGATAACACTGACCCCGAAGCCTGAACACAAGAATGGTGTTTTTAGTGGCAGACCAAGAAGCTGGAGGTTCAGAGTGACCTTGCAGCTCTCTGATGCCGTGGCACAGGCAGCAGCTTCACCAGAACATCTTCTTCCAGCAGCTGGACCAAGCACGCTGAGCCCAGGAAGATCCAGGAGGACAGACAATCACCCAGTGTTCAGGCACATCGGTACTGCCTTTGCTGTTCTTCTGAAATGCTCTTTTTCTGTATCAGTTTAGTATGAAATGTTCCAAGAAATTGATGTCCTTCATTTAACCACAAAACAGAAACAGGCTGGACACAGAGCCTGCCTGAAGGGAGGGAAATGTGTTGGAGGGATGGGGATTTCTCTTTCTATATGCATTGCTGTGGTCTGTATGGTGACAAAGGACTCTTGACAATAATATCAGAAGGCTAAATATGATTTATTAACATGACTCCAGAATTCAAAGAATTGGGCTATTATTTGCTCAGTCTGGAGCATCTGAAGCTCCTGCCTCCAGCTCCATCCAAGGAATGCCAGAATAGCTCACACAATCAGAGATAACAACTTTTCACCTCATAGGCTGAAAGGAAGAAAACCCCCATCTCCTATTATCAGGAGACAGGCAGAGAACCCTCTGTCCTTGAACACAGCTCAGAGATTTGTTTATAAAAACCTATACAAAGTAAGAAAACACTTTCTCATGAAAATAATTTTTCTGCAGGCCTACATGCAGAAAAACTTATAATATGTTCACACAACATATATGCATTGAGTAGCTGAGAAACCAGCAGCTAGATGTGCTAACCCAACCTGCAGTATCAGGAATTTGCACACTGGATAAGCCTCCTCATCATTTGAAAGTTTTATCGCTTTATTAATAACGTTATTCATTATATGCAGATACATGAATACATTTATAGGCTTCAAAATCAGGCTCCCCTTGTGATAAACACTCAATATTCATTCTCATTCCTGTTATTTTCCTTTGAGAAGTGCTCTGCTACAAGGGCAGAGATGAAAGGAGCTGTCCCTCTGTAACAACCTGTTTATAGTCAAATAGAAGGAAATCTAAAGGATCCCATTTTATAGATACTATATGAAGCAGAAAGAATATGTCATTTGACAAATTACACAGAAAGCACAAGAAAAAGGTGAAAATAAATGGCAGTTCTGCTGACATCTGGTTGAGTCTATGCAGCCTTCCCCAGCTGATAACAGCTGGGTTTGTACCAGTAGCTGGAAACAAAACCTCCTGCCCACTAAGAAATTGTCAGGAGTCATGAGTTGATTTCTTATCACAAATTCAATATGGATAAACTATTTGTTATTGCTAATGTTATTTGTGTCATCATGGCTCCCAGAGAACAAAACTCCCATGACACTGAGATCATGGGAAAGATTGAAAATAATTCCCTTCACCAGTGAATCACAAAACTGGAATCTGTGAAGTGTCTTTGAGGGGAGACCATTTCATATTTAAATGATAAAAAGTTCTCTCAGAAAAAAATTGATATCTAGAACAGAATCTTTGGCAAAATTGTTAGTTGTAAATATCACAAATTATGCAGTCTAGCTGGGAAATAATAAATGAAGACATTTTTAGTTTCGCTGTAACTCTGAACCCTTAAGTTGCACTTGGATTCATCTCTTATTTTCTTTCTCAGGGAAATGTAATAACTTTACAAAAGTGAAGATTGAGACTCTTCAGGGTTTGAAGTATCAAATAAGACCATTAACTGCTGAAAGTTTGAAAATGAAGCTGCAGCAATTAGTAGTGCTGATTTCATTATTTCAGGTGGCTATGAAAGCAAGCACCACTGGGGCAAAGACAGTCTCTGCTTTCTCTCCTAAACAATCATAGAAACATCAACAGGCAAAATTCTCTTGTTGGCCTACTCAAAAGCAGAAAAATAACCGCAACAATAGTGTTGGGGTCAGTATTTGGTTGTTTTTGCTTAACATTTCTCCTTTATTTCCTCCTCCTCATCGAAAAAACTGGAGCAAACTGGAGGCTGCTGTATGGATCAGGTGATCTTCAAGCTGGTACCTGACTCCCAGCATTGCCTCACCACTTGGAACACTGCTGATTGCTTATAAAGGAAAAATAAATCTATTTTTCTGCAAGAGTCCCTTCACACAATGTAGGCACTCTACTGCAAATGTAAATCTTGCATCAAACCCTTGCTTGAGCAATCTCAGCATGAATCACCAGCTGCAGGGGATTATCTCCATCAGAATATGTGCAAAGGAAGAAGAGGCCATTTCTTAAGGGAGCTGAATATGTAACATAAATCTTTGTCTGTAATGAAAGATTTACTTTATAATTCAAATCAACTCAGTTCTACTGGAAAAGAAGCTTTTCACAAGAAAGGTCTGCAGGTGTATCAAAAACCACTTAAATCTCAGAACTAGCCGCATTTATTTCCTTCATGTCAGTTAAAAGTATCTCAAAATAAGCAATATAATTTATTTTTTAATTATTGTGTAAGTACTTTTCAATGACAGCAGGTTTGCTCATTCTAGATTGGAAATAAATCTGAGTAATCTTAGCTCACAGTTCTAAGTTTCTGATATTAAAAAAAAATTTGCAGCAGAAAGATGAGTGGAAGATTCCACAGGTAAAACAGGTAACTTTGGGAAGGAGAGAAGGTTTTATGGCTCAGGACTGCTGAGTGTGTGACCTCCTGGAGGAGATTACCCAGAAGTGAAGCCCCTCTGCCAAAACCATCTGTCTTCAGCCTTAGTGTACTTCATCCTGGACACTCTGAGCTGCTTTTCTGAGAGGATGCAGCTCTTTAGCTATAATGCATAGAGATGCTCTGCCAGTATTAAAGAGATTAAAACTTGCTGATGGCTTTGAAGATTAGGATCTGACCCTCAAATTGGAAGACAGAGTAGACCTGAAGCTAAAAAGATCAGACATAAAATATCTGCAGCTCTTAATCTCCCTGAAAATAAGACACTGCATTCTTCAGCAGTAAGCCCTGGTGTTGTCTTTACCTTTGGACAATCCTGGTAACCGATGGGCTGCTGTAGTCAGGATCTCTTTGGGCAGGATACTGGGAAATGGGATCAGGATTAAGGATGAGCTTTGGCCATGCTGCTTCTGAACTTAATAAATTGGCTGATATTTCTGATCACATCAACATCTGGATGGAAGGAAGAAAATATATTCTAACAGCACAGATAGCTCTGAGAGGCAGCTACTGTTATTTTGGCACAGCACACCATTAATCTGAATAACTGGTTCTTCATTCAAGCATTAAATACTGTGGAATTTTTGATGCTGAATCCTTCTGTGGAAAATTACATATCCAAACAATTATACTTGATGTATAGTTGGTATCACTCCATTTTCCCCAAGTGGTATCATGTAACTACTGAAGCAGGATTTGTGTCCAGGGCAACTTGGCAGGAAAGGAATTCCTGCTCCTTACTGATCTCACAATGCTTTAGATAGGGCGTGCTGCTTTTGGCTGGGGTAGAGTTAATTTTCTTCCCAGTAGCTGGTGTGGGGCTGTGTTTTGGATTTGTGCTGGAAACAGTGTTGATAATGTAGGGATGTTTTTGTTATTGCTGAGCAGGGCTAGCACAGAGCCAAGGACGAGCTGCGTGGTGCTTGGTGCCTGCCTGGGTTTGAACCACGACAGGGGCAATGACTGACTCCCATGGAGCACTGAGAGGCCAAATTGTTCAGTAGCCTGCTCCACGTGGTGCTGTAAATGGGTTTTCTGCATCAATGGTTAGAAATTCCATCAAAATGCCATCAAAAGTTTGAATATTCACACACTTTCTATCCTGTGCCACAGGAAAGTCTTGCCATTTCTTTGCATTGTTGCTCTCTGTATTTTACTTATTTCCAGTTAATCCAGCAGCAGAAATATTTGCAAGCCTTATTATTTGCTGAGAATGATTTTTGTCTAAAAACAGGGGGATGAAATAGTGGGATAAATGGGGAGGCTTCCAGTATAGGCTGTTATCTTAAGGCTCCTATTGCTTCCATGAAATTCACAATGGACTTATTTCTCTGAAGGAAGCTTGTGATTTCCATTAATAAATATATGCTGCTTTGGCAGTCAGAAGCCACTCCAGGCTAGTTTTGCAGATTGTCTTGTTCTGGAGCCCAAATGTGACAGGTTTGTTGTATGTGTAAAAGTAATTCAGAGAGGTGGGAATCCCCTGTCCCCAGGAGTGGAGATACTGTCTGGAAAGCAGGATACAACAGTCAACCCACATAAGACTGCTGGGGTTGGATTGCTGTAGGTTTGGTTTCTGCTTTTATTGCACCCTCTTTTCTTCAATTAACTCAGTTTTATGTAGTGTTTAAATCTACCTAATAAAGATCGTGGAAATAGAAGTGCCAAATCTACTTTCTCTAAGGTACGACTTGAAAAATGCCCAGTGAATTAACTGGAAACAAGTGGTAATTTCAGTTGCTACTAGAAAGAGGCTTGATTTTTTTAGTCACTGCTCAATTATCATATCCAAGCTTATTGGAAAAGACCCATATTTCTAAGTTGTTTAAAAATCTGGAATACCATACATTTTCCAAATTATTTGGAATTATTTTAATTCAGGGGCTAGAAATCCCTTAGCTGCCAGGAACAGCTAGATGTCGTTTGGGAAGCAGCTAATGCACGTGGAATTTCTGTAGAAGGGATAATAGTATAGAAACTTTCTTCAATCCTGGATGGAGTATAATACAATAAAATCTTTTGGTAGAGAATGCATTTGTGATGAAATTACAAACATTACTGTCAAATCTCCACTCAGAGGAGGTATCAGAGCAGCAAGAGCAGCAAGGACTGTAAGACCCCACATTTCCCCGCAGTGCCCCAGCAATGACTTTGGTCCTGTTTCTTTGCCTTTCTGTTTTAACTCTCGGCTGAGATTGCCCACGAAACACCCAGATAAAATCACTTCCCTTCACCAGCAGACACCTTAGGGAGGGGAACAAAAAAAAAGCTCGCTGGCTCACTGAATAAATGCCACCTAATCAAAGGGGTCAGGTTGTGTAATCACTGTAATGGCCCGTTCTTCTCAGTCTATTTGCTTCCTACTTGAAGCTGCTGGAAGATGCTTCTGGCAGGTTTTTGGAGGGGGCTTCAGAGCCCTGAGCTTACAGATGCCTTTGGTCATTTCTATGGCACCTGTGAAATGCAAAATCAACAGGAAGAGAAGAAAGGACCTGAGAGAAGACAAAATTTGCATCCTGACTTTTCCGGTCTCTGCTCTTGGGTGTGTGTCAGTGTTGGTGGTTCAGGAAAAGCTGTTAAATAAGCAAGAGAGTAAGCAGGTCACAAACACAGTGCTGGGAAAGCCACTGAATGACCGGAATAAATTTTTTGTATGATTATTGTCGTGGTCCATACATTGAAGAAAGGACTCTTGACAATAAATTCAGAAGGCTAATATGATTTATTAAAATGATTCTATAATTCTAGTATTTTTCTATATCTGCTTAGCAGAGAGCATTCTCCATGCTCCTGCTGCTGCTTCGTCCAGGGAATGTGTCCCAATGCTTACAATATCAGAAAGATAAAGTCTTTCAGCTCCTTCTCCCACTTTCAAGGAGGAGCAGAGCCATTTTCAATGTTCTTGAAAGAACAGACACAAATATTGTTTACAGAAAGCTTATACAGAGCAAAAGAACAGCAAAAGGATGTTCTCCCATGGGAAAATGATCAGAAGGCTTACACACAGAAAAACTTACAATATGTTCATAGCAACATATGATAATACAGAAATGATGAAGGAAAGTAGGCAAAGGGCATTTGAGACGACCCTCTATATGAAAATATCAAAGGAACATCAGAAACGCCCAGGAAGACACACCATTCTATTGCATCATTTGTGCTACAGAAGGTGACCTCATCTTTTAGAGAAAGTGACTTTTACTGGCTCCTTCTACTGCCTGTACTAATACTTGGATACCTGGCAGTGATACAAATCAGTCCAAATCTGAGCTTGGTCAGTGGGTATGGCAAAACCCAAGCAAAAATAGCATTCATATCTCATCCTAATTCCAGAGCTGTTCTTCTTGCAGAGTACTAAGAAAGGGATCCACAAACTTTTCTTCACCAGTCATAACAGTGGCTGCCAACGGCAGTGCCAGATCTCATTCCATTTTGCACTTCTGTGCCACAAATGTATGCCCCACACTTTGGGAACTTTCACACTATACTTGCAAAACACGGACTGAAAAATCATTTTCCCCATCCTACCCCATAACAGTTAGAAAAATCTGCTGTTTAACCAGAGAAAAATTTCCACTGCTGATTGATTCCCAGGTCTGTTTAGCTGATTATAATTCCCCAACCTACCCTTATGTGATTCACACCCATACATCTGCTCTAGCTTCAGCATATAATTGTTATTCCATACAGACAGCCCAGTATTTATTCAAACAAGGGTGCTCTTGTGCATTTCTCCTTTTTTAGCTTCTCTAAAAAGAGTAAGTCGGTCACGATACATTACATTGTATGTGTGTGTTTGTGTGTGGGAATAAAAACTAATTTTATCATCCTCTCAAAGGCAGCAGTTGATTCCCAAGACAGAATAAATAAAAGAAGTATGTCAAATGGAGTACTGTACATTTACATGAGAGACAGGGAATTCCAGCCTTCTGTAAGATACTGTGGCTAGTTAAAAAAAAGATGATGGTTTCTGTTATTTTCCAACATTGTTTTCTATATTATAAAACAAGTATCTGCTCTCTTGCAGGTCTGTTGCTTCAGTACAAAAAATCTAGGCCATGACTCTGTGACACTGCAAGTCTTTGACTCCAGTGTTATCATTTTGTCCCAGGAGAAGCAAAGAAGATGCTGGTGGAAAAAGCAAGTTGGTACTGCTTGGATTATCTTCATAAAAGAAGCTGAAATGAGTTTAAAAACATTTGTGCTCTGCCAGAGTCAGCTGATTTGGCTCTCAGGAGTTTGTATGAACTGTTGGTTCATGGGTTTTTTGGCTTGTGCCTGTGTTGGGACTTGGGAGAGTTCAATGAACCCAGATCTCAAAGCAAAAATATTTAACCTTCATTTTCTAGTGGAAATGGGGTTTAAAAGCTAATTTTAGTTTTCTGGAAAATATTTTAGAAATAATCTTAGACTCATTTAACTTGTTTTGTGAAAACAACCCAAAAATAGACTTGAAGAGCTGGAAGTTTGCCTTTTGGTTTAATGCATTATACAAGTAAGGATCGACTTGTAAAACGTTTTGCAACTACAAGCTTAATGCCAATCATGTGGTATCTGTGTTACTTTCAGTAACATCCGTTAAGATAAAAGCACAGCGCTGTTTTTTGGTTTGCCTTGTTTTTGTTTTTTTTTTTTGTAGAAGTATGAAGATTATCAGCAAAGGAATTAATAGAGGCTTCATCTTGAAACCTTTGTGCTTCCTGTTACTGTTTTCCACGGTACTTGCAGTCAGATCAAGAGCCTTTGAAAGCATTATGTTTGTTTTTATCTACTCAATCTCATTCTAGCTCTGAACAAACATCCAGTAACTGTGTTTCGCTTCAGACTCACCTCCCTTTGAGTACTCTGCGTTTCACAAATGCAATCAAACCAGCAGCTGCCACTCCTGAGACCAAGAGACTCACAGGCAGTGAACTGAAAGCTTGCACAGAAAGCCAAAACACAGATTTCATCCTTTCTGCATTGTCATCAGCTTCTGCGGGAGAAAAGGGGCGAAGGGAACACAGGAACTTAGTGAGCAAAGCATTTGCAAAGCAATAATGTCCAGCAAAGCAGCTGTGGCTGTCACAGTGGAGCTAAAGAGGCAGGAAAGACAGGTAACACAAAAAGCCAAGAGAGGTATCAAAGCCTGGTTAGGAGCCCGGGGGCAAAAGCCCGAAGTCCTTCTGGAAGGTAGGGTTATTGTCCCAAATATTACCAAAATATTTCCCTTCCAGCAATCCCCTCAGCTGCAGTCAGCAGTGCTGCAAGTGCTAGTGATCTGAGAGATAAGATGGTGATCTGACAGCTGTTTAATGGAACATGTAGAATAAATCTATTTTTTTTCAGTACAACGAAATGAATGTAGTAATACTAATACATTCACTAAACTTTCTGTGAATGTATTTTAGCTCTCACAAGAAGAAGGAAGGTTGTTCAGAGGATGAGATCGTGGTAAATGAGTATTGAATAGTTGACTCTCACAAGTTTGGCCTCTCCTGTGATGCTGTCAATAGGAGGTCTTTGACAAAATAACTGATAACAGGTTTTGGTCTTTCAAGTTGGCACATCTTTGACTAATGATCCAGAGGAAATCTCTGTAGCTCTTGCCAGCTGTAGTAATAGCCCATTGCCAGGTGACGGGCGGATTTTTAATGGATATTTTCTTTTTTTGACTGTTACACTACAATGTAACATGCAGTTCAATTACTCGTATCTTTTCGGTAGGTTACCAGCCATTACTTTCCAAGCTCTGCTCCCATTTCCCACTTCACATATGATTGTTTGTTCAGTGCCTCGAATAAGTGAGATACCAGAAGCATATTTTTGATTATAGTGCTTTATTCACATTAATTATTTTTAGGCATATTATTTATATAAAAATGCCAGCTGAAAATCCCAGATATGCTGCTGTGATACAGAGCTTTGCCTGTAACCTGTTTGCAGCTGTCAGCTCTGAAGTGGTCACAATGTTCAAGGGATTTGCAGGAGCTGCAGAGTGTTACTGGCTCTGTAAAATGACTTTTTTTCTTTGCCAGAAAAATTCCTTCCCAAAAGCCTGTGCTTGATAGAATTCCCGCAGAGGTACTCTGTACTTTAGTAAATCAAGAGTGCCCCAACTACCTCCGGGAACGTCTCTGAGACGCCAGAATACACTGCTTCCTTTGGATTTCCTGTCCCCACAAAGATGTAAATCACGAGGACAAAAATCGAGGTAAAGGATGAGTCATAAAACAGGGGTGGGGGACATGGGGGGAGAGAGATGACAAGATGACAAGCAGAACTAGAGAATGTTATCCCCGCTGACACAGAACTGGGTATCTCTGCTCCAAGACTCTCACAATGAATTCCCAGGATATGCTCCGGTGTTCAGAGCCAAGTACTCAGTTTCCATAGAAATTGAGTACTTTGAGATAAGGCCTAAGATTAACTGCTTAATGACTTTTCCTTACGTGGCCCAATACTTATGCCCTTAGAGTCAGGCTTAGTTAAACTTCAAAGGCTCTTGATGGGTGTGAGCTGTCTTGGGAACTTGTTGATTTCTCCCTGCTTCATGCTCAGCCAGCTGATGAACCTCTAACAATAAGCAAAGATGGTCTTTTCACCTGGAATCAAGCAGCACGGGTGTCCACAGATTATTTCTTTTCTGTTTTTACTCGGTCTGAGAGCCAGCCACTTGTAGCTCCAACCTAAACTGCTCTGTCATATGAAGCTATTTATATATCTATATTAAATGTTATCACACTGGCACTCACATGCAAATAAGATTCTTGTTTTTAGCATCCGAAATGGCATGTGACCCATTACTAGTACAGACTGGATTGGACACGGCTGTGAGATGAACTGAAGCCTCCTTCCACCTTGTCAAGCTGTTCCTGTGTCATCATCAAGAAACATGAAATACACTTCTGGGAATCCTAGTCTGTGTTTTACATATCAGAGCAATATGGATGTGCAGCACCAAATGGGAAAGTTTCACAGAAACCCAACTGGCAAATAACTTCATCGCACCAATGAATTTTCCAAATATTTGTATAAGCATCGTGAGTAAAGTTCTATTCAAGAGTAATGAGGGTACTTCCTGTCTTTTTTACTCACCCCACTTTTAAATATTTTCAGTTCCTTGCAGTTGTATAATTGTTATGCATCATGGGACAATAATCTTTGTTCCCCAAAATCTCAGTAATATTAAAAAAACCCTTTGCAAATCTTTGTCTTCTGCCTCCTATGTGTAAAGGCATGGCCATCATCTTCTACCATCAGCGCTATTCATTTCTTTCCAAGTTTGATCATGGCAAAAGACCAAAACCCCACAACTGTAGTTACTCCAAGTATAATACCACGAGCCAAATTCATCCATGATCTAATAGTGATGACATCGGTGGATTCAGTCCAGAGGCAAATGTAGCTTAAAGTTGTTTTGAAATGGAACATATTCTCAAATCTCAGAAGAGCAACAATATTTCTTTAAAAGTTGAGATTTTTATGGCCAGAGGATGGAGAGAATAATATGAATTGCTGCTTATGCAAATAAACTTTATAGAATCTAGTATTTTTTCTAAATAGCATAAATATATGTCACATATGAGTAGTCTTTCTTATCTTTTTCTTGCTATCCTCTATTTTCAAGCTCACCTATTTTTCTGGTGTGCCCTAAAAGGGACACACAGTCTAGTACATAGTAATTTCCATTGTGAAAAAAAAGTATATTTTTTCAAAACTAAATTATTGTGCAAATAGTGGCAGAAAAACATTATTGTGCTCCTGTTCTTCGCAGTGCCAGATTTGCTCTCATAAAACAGCAAATATCATGTTGTCTGGTGAAGAGAGGCTCACAGTCAAGTTGCAAACTGTTATTTATTAAAAATTAGAGTATTTTACACCATTAATATTGGTACAAAAACTGCACTTGCAAGTGACTGCTAAAAAACAGAATCTGAAGAAAAACTGCAGGATTGTTCAAAAAGTGATTAGAAAAGGCTTATCAACAAGCCTGACTGATGTCACCTGGATTAGTTTCTGTCTTTTCAGCAAAGCTTTTACCCCTGAAAACAGAAAAATCCCAATGTCCTTTCTATGTCAGATCAGTTCAAGTGTTCCTAGGACAGTAGGACTGTCTCCTATGGCTGATTTTCAGAGGCTGATGTTTGAATTAGTCTCTTAGAACAGCAAGTATAAACATCTTGCATTGTGAAAAACATCTTCCAAGTGAAAACATCAAAGCAGCCTACAATTATGGACCAGCTCAGCTAAAGCTTGTTCCTGTAAATTTGTCTTGCTGTTTCTTCAAGTACAGTAAGCTCACAGGCAGGTATTACAGTGGTGATGATCCTTAGAGAATAAGAATTTTGCTAAGCTGTTTCCTGGAAAGCAAGTAAACTGACAGGCAATTTTAATTCTCCTTGAGCAGAGCTTTACAATTGGATTTGGTTTTATTATGAATTGAAATCCTTTTTGCAGAGGTAAATGTTTACTTAGCTAGCCTGAGATGTCGAGTAGGTCAGTCAATATGTCAATATGAGGCTTGAAAAGAAGCAGGAAAATAATGTTATGTATGTTTTTACTTTACATTCCTTTATTTCCTGAGGGTTACCTTTAGCAATAGTATGTTCTGAAGACATTTGGATAGAAACTGGGGAATCATTTCCTTTTCATCTCTCCTCCCTATCTGGCCAAAACTACCAACTGGTACCTCTCAAAAAGACAGACAGGGACCTGAAGACTGAGGAACAGAGAAGCTGTTATGGCAGAGATAGAACAATTTAAAATATCCTTTATTGGTTTCATCATTCTATGGGTGCGTGCTCTGAATGTGCTGGATCCCTGCCCTCCAGACAGATGGAGAGGCTCCTGACAATGTCAGGAACAATGTTCTTCTCATAAGACCAAACAGTTTTGAGATCCTGGCACTAACATGTTGGTTAAAGAAGTGATCTTATATGTGACCTCACCAGAAGAGACAGCAAAAAAGGTACAAATGCAACTGTGAGGTACCCAATTGATAAATCTCCCATTTCCCCTCGTCTCCAGCTTCCATTTCTCCTGCTAAACCACTTCTCCTCCTTGCTGCTGTCTCAAACTCCTCTTCACTCTCGTCCCTATTCCTCTACATCCCATTGCCCTGTCTAACCCCCTTGGCCTCTGTCACACACATAAACTGTACTACCAAACCTGCACTATCCAAGAACAGGAAATGGATCCCCAGTTTCCAGCCAAATGTGTCACACTAACGCGCAACACCAGTCGCAGAGACACAGCACAGACACAGCTGAGAGAAGGCAAGGAAGAGACAAGTTTTATTTTGGTTTTCACATCATATAGAGTTTTGGGAATGACCATCGATTGGAAGGTGAAGTTACATCCTCTCCAACCACACTGGTCAATGACAAAATCCATCAAACCTTTCTCCTCCCAGGAGAAAGAATGCAAAACAAAAAGTTAGAAAAATATGTGCATGTTTACAAAAGCAGTGTGAGAAACTCCATCACAAGAATGAAAACATCAGAAGGCTGAAAATCAGAGTGACACAAATGTTCTCAGGATACACTGCAGTAGACTGTCCTACCACAAGAGCGTCTGTGGTCCAGCACTCACATTCCCTAGATGGAAACCCTAAAAGAAGCTGCAGGAAACTAGAAGAAATATGTTTACTTGCTGTGAAAAGCTGATGTAGAAAGGACTCCTTCATCTAGAGGCACACTGATGTATTATTTGTGAAATATGATTACATCTGCCTTTTATCTTTCATCTTGTTACTCAGTGATAATTGACTGCTCAAGGCTGGCACTCATTTTTAATTATCCCCCGGTGGAAACCCAGCAACACGCTCTGCAATTGCTCTCACGTATCTGCATGCAGCATCTGTAACACACCATCCTTCAGCAAACAGCAAGTCNTCTCAAAAAAAAAAAAAAAGAATGGAGGTAGAGAACATCAATGTACCCACAGACTACATTGAATATTTCACCATTCATTAAATAACAAAGGGTCTGCCCTGCTGCTGTGCCGTGGAGATTTCCATTTACCTATATAGCTAATTTTAGAGAATTAAGGATTTAGTAACTTCCTGAGTGCTGTGTCCACGCAGCTGCCAGGCACAAGCTGAAATAACCATCACCAGCTCGCCTCGCAGTAAGAACTCTGTTAGAGCTTTACAGTACGAATAAATACGCAAGCAGCTCCACTCAGTGGCGAGACAATGTATTTCCAACTCTGATCTCTTACAAGAGAAGAAAGGAGTCTTTGGAAATGTAAATATGTATAATTAACACATCTACTTAATGGACTCTGTGCATTATTCGTTGTAACCATAGCACTAGAATCATAACGTTTCACTAGGATAGCTTTATTTATTGTCTGCAACATTTCTGAGAGAATTCAATCACTGGAGCATGATACATAGTCACCATTTAAAACAATAAAGCTCAGTAATACATCTTTTTTATTTTTATTTTAAGCTTGCTAAACTTCCATTTTTAAGTAATAACTTTTTTCATCTTTCCTTCTTTTTCTTGTACCATGTCTAGACTTCCTTGAAAAACTGAAGCCCATTTCACAGTTCCTACCCCCTCTAAAAAATTCTGTATTAAGCAAAGCAGCTACAGAGGGTTGTGCCCTCTGAGGGCACAGAATTAGTGCATTTTTAAAGCAAATATTTTCAGACTGTGGGGAACAAACTACCTCAGGGGAGGTGCTACCAGGGAGAAAGTCTGAGACTGCTGCTAAAGAAACAGTCTGTCATTGAATCCTGAGTTAGGCCTAGCAACAACTTTGGAGACTTTAAGAAAAAATGTAGACAGGTTTATTTTGAGAATTAATTCCACATGTTCTTAGTCACATTTTCCAATACCCTGTAGTTCTGCTTGGCCTAGTGGGATGTCTAGATTTTATAGGTTTCACATGTCCATCATTTTTCTCCTTTTCTGATTTTCAGCTATTTACTGGCAAATTTGAAATATTTTTGCCTTTCTCTGCCTGTTATGGATTTTGTGTCTTCCTAAGTGGATGTCATAAGCTTTGTGCAGGTGGAAAATCATGCTCCATTTAACAGAAGACAAAAATCAATCAAAGCTATGAAATCATTAAAAGTAAACTTCACCAAACACAATCTTCCCATTCTTTCTGTTTCTCAACCTTGAATTCTAAGCAGGTAATTTAAACTTAATACAAAGTTTTTCTTTGTACTGACCGTTAGGATCACTTTTTTTCCACTGAAAAAGTTGACATCAGTTACCAGGAGAGTTTTTTTAAAATGTAAACCCAAACAGCATTTCTAGCAAGGAGACATAGCCCTATGCTTAGATAAGATTTTGAAACATGTGAATGTAGAAGTAATAAATTTTTGTTTGGAAAAAATACAGAAAATCTTAGACACTGGAAAGGTCCATGTGGCAACCTGTGCCTTTGAATGGAAAAACTGTTGATCTATGATACAGTGTCAGTATGCCTGAAAATGAGTCATGAAGTTACAAAATCTTTAGGAGCTACTTCTGAGAAATAAAATACCAGAAAAACGTGAAACGCGGTGCCTATCTTTCAAATAAAAAAGCTGTGGAAGTCTGCAGTTAGCTCCAACTTCAATTTGCAGTTAATGATTGAAATATTTTTCCTAGTTGTAAGGCTTTAAGAGAAAAAGACGACTGTCAATCATTCTGATTCTACGTTAAGAGAAACAGCACTCCCCTCATCTTTGAGTAAGGGCAGTGACACATTTTCAAGTGCCATCCTTAGACGCTTCTGAGGGCAAGTCCAGACAGCACCATCAGCTTGTCTTTGGCATCAAAATGCCCAAACAGGCGGGTGCTGCTATGAATCCCTGAAATCCCCACATCCTTCAGAGCTTTCCCATCGCCCTCCCAGCCAGAAAGGCTGATCGGCCCCACAGTGAGGGGAGCTGGCCCTGCAGAAAGAGCAGGCTTGCCTTTTGGCAGGAGTCACCTGCTGCTGGTTTCGGAGAGAGCAGGGCACTGAGGGACCTTGGCCACAGCCCTGGGCCACCTGTGGGTGGGTGGATGGACGGATGGATGGATGGATGGATGGATGGATGNATAAAAGAATTGGGCTATTATCTGCCCAGTCCGGAGCATCCGAAGCTCTCTGCTCCCTCATGGAACGGGATGGTGGCTGGATGGGATGGGGATGTCGCCACTGTTCCCTCACGGAGCCGGATGAGGGGTGAAGAGGACGACGAGGAGCTCGCTGATCCCTCACGGAGGAGATGAGGGACGAAGGGGACAGCGCGAAGCTCTCTGTCCCCTCACGGAGCGGGATGGTGGCTGAACGGGACAGCAAGGACTCGCTATTCCCTCACGGAGGAGATGAGGGGTGAAGGGGACGGAGCGGAGCTCGCTGCTCCCTCACAGAGCAGGATGAACGGGACCCCAAGGAGCGCCCTGTCCCCTCACGGAGCGGGATGAACGGGACCCCAAGGAGCGCCCTGTCCCCTCACGGAGCGGGATGAACGGGACCCCAAGGAGCGCCCTGTCCCCTCACGGAGCGGGATGAACGGGACCCCAAGGAGCGCCCTGTCCCCTCACGGAGCGGGATGAACGGGACCCCAAGGAGCGCCCTGTCCCCTCACGGAGCGGGATGAACGGGACCCCAAGGAGCGCCCTGTCCCCTCACGGAGCGGGATGAACGGGACCCCAAGGAGCGCCCTGTCCCCTCACGGAGCGGGATGAACGGGACCCCAAGGAGCGCCCTGTCCCCTCACGGAGCGGGATGAACGGGACCCCAAGGAGCGCCCTGTCCCCTCACGGAGCGGGATGAACGGGACCCCAAGGAGCGCCCTGTCCCCTCANGCCGTCCCCTCCCGGAGCTCAGGAGAGGCGCAGCGCGGGCCCGTCCCCCTGGCGGGGCGGTGCGGCGGCGGCCGCGCCCCGCGCGTGACGCGTGTCCGCCGGGAAGCGCTTCCTGCCCGTCACTTCCCCCGCTGCCGCCGCCGCCGCTCCCGCCGGGCCGCCGGACTCGTGCCCCAGCCCAGGCCCCTGCCGCCGCCGCCATGGCCATGAGGCAGACCCCGCTCACCTGCTCCGGCCACACGCGGCCCGTGGTGGACCTGGCCTTCAGCGGCATCACCCCCTTCGGATATTTCCTCATCAGCGCCTGCAAGGGTGAGCGGGACGGGCCGCTTTGTTCGGGATCCCCCGCCCCGGGGGTGGGCGTGGGGGAGCCCCGCCGCTCGTAGGCCGCGCATCGCCGTCCCGAGGGGTGTCGGTGCGGCGGGAGGGTCCCGGGGGGCTGTCCTGGGCGCTCGGGGGGGTGACACCGCCTCAGCGTGCCCTGCAATGACGAAGGGAGCGGACAGCCGGTTGTCTTTGCCGGTGCTCCATTGCCGGGTTAGCCGTGGGGTGTGGGAGCCCGCATGCGCCCGGGTGGGGTCCCGGCGGCTGAGGGGGTGCGAGGTCTCCGGAGTGGTTTGTTTGGAAAACTTCTCGTTTCCAGATTTAAAGCGGGCTCCGGTTTGACCAGGGCAGCTGCCTTGCCTTGCTGGGCAATGCATGATGAGAACTCTTTGCTCACTGTGGGAATAGCATTTTATGTATATTTTAATCTCATGCATAAGTTTTAAAAGGTGTTCCTTTCTCCCCTGAAGTGCATCCAGTTCAGCTGTACATCTTGTGTGAACAATTCTTTGATAGCCTTCCAGGAAAAACTGATAGGGATAGGCTTTCTATTACTCCTTCATTTTTGTGTTGCTTTATGTTTTAATCATATCTCACTGCAACCATGACACTCGTTTCTACATACTGATGACCTCGTAATATTGTTCCAAAGTAAAAAAAAAAAAAAAGCAAACCAAATCCATCCTGCCTGAAGAAAACTTTAGTAAAAATAAAACCTAAATGAAATGTTCCTTTCTACTTCTCTCTGTCTTAAAACCAAGATACAGACTTTTACCAGGAAACTTTTATCTCATTTGCAGTAGCATTTGAATATTAGTGCAGTTCAGATGCGTGCAGCGAGTACAGCTGCACATCTAAACTCTACAGCTGAACCCCTCTCCAAAGAGTGGCTTTGTAAAATATGGGGTATTTCCTTTTAAAAAACTGCTTCCTTTTCTACCGTGTTACCTGAGCATTGGTTTTGTTTCTGTGAAGATGGCAAGCCTATGCTGCGCCAGGGGGACACGGGAGACTGGATTGGCACGTTTCTGGGTCATAAAGGTGCTGTTTGGGGTGCCACCCTCAACACAGATGCCACTAAAGCAGCCACAGCAGCAGCAGATTTTACAGCGTAAGTGGTGAACTGCCTTCATGGTCTGTATTTTGATTTTATTCTCTAGCTCTTTGGTGACAACATAGCTGTGCTGAATTACTGATTCGTTTGTTCCTCTTTAGTAACTGTTACCTTATTTTTGGCTAGCCAGATTAAAACCTAGATTTTTACCTTCTTGAAAGCAGCTGTAGTTAATTCTGCCATGATGAACAGCTGTGATTGCTTCTTGATGTGCTTAATTATCATGCTGGTTTACTTTCACTTAACTTTTCTGTGCAGCTCTAATCTCTGGCACTGTAGTTATAGCAGAGTTGAGAGAGGGATTTTTATTTTTCATCTAGCAGTTAGCCTCTTTTTGTTACATGAAACTTCTAGTGAATTAATTCTTCGATGTTTTTTCTTGTTTGTTTGTGCTGTTTGCAGTATTAATGAATATTTTGCAAATTGAATCTTGTTAGTAGAGGGCAAATTCTATTAATGAAGTTGCAGAGAAGAGCCACCTTAAAATGTTTATTAGTTTTCATGGTCCTGAAGAAGGGCATAAAGGAAAGTGGTGGGATAGTCCAAGAAAAGCTCTAGTAAAAATATATAAAATATTCTTATTGACTGACTAGGTTACAGCTTATAAGAATGTAGCACCTAGGATAAACTGTTGTGATGGCTTCAGGAAAGATTGCTTACAAATTCCTCTGATTGTCCAGGTTGATTTGTCCTGGTGTTTCTAAAATATGAATATTTCCTCTTGCTGTTTAGCAAAGTGTGGGATGCTGTGTCAGGCGATGAACTAATCACACTGGCTCACAAACACATTGTCAAAAGTGTGGATTTTACACAGGTATGAGAAATCTTTATACCTTATTCACCAGGGAAATAAGCTCTTGAGTATGTTTTGCTATTAGTTACTTTTTTGCTTATATATTGTATGTCTTAGCAGGTAAATAATCCAAAATACTGCTGCTTGTTTTTAAGATTGTAGGGTTAATGTAAGCAGTGTGTCTGAGAGAAAAAGCTGTGATTTTAACTCACAGACAAAGGCTGTATTTTGATTCAAAGTAGAGTTGACTCTCTAACTTCTGTTTCAGGATAGCAATTATCTGTTAACAGGTGGACAAGATAAGCTCTTGCGTATCTATGACTTGAGCAAGCCAGAAGCAGGTGAGTCTGCTTTTAAAGCTGATTCTTGGGGGCTTTTTTGTGTTAGATAAAAGTTCTGAAATTAAGGGGCTACTTGCTGTTACGAATCACAAAGAACAGTGTTGAGGATTGTTTTAGAAATGGAATGTCTATAAGCTTCTGGTATATAAGGGTTCCAGAATTGCTTGGATTGGAGGGACCCTTAAAGATCACCTGGTTCCAAACCCTCTGGTATGGACTGCTGGTTGATTAAAGCCCCATCCAGCCTGGTCTTGCACACTTCCAGGAACGAGACACCCAGCAAAGCATGTGTCAGTTCAGTGCAGACACATGAGAAATTGGTCTAATTAATTAAAATTTAGTCATCTGAGAGAAAAAAGGACTCCACATATTTAAGTGTGTTGAAATTCATGTTGATACTGACCTATTGATGGTTGATAGGAAGCCAGAGAACATTGATTTTCACCTAGTGAGGTTTTTGAAAGCTAGGCAATCAAATACCCAGTTTGCATTTATCCTGATCCTGGAATAAGATCTACAAAGGAAGTCCTAAGTGCATGAAGTAATTCTACAGTCTCTAGTAGATGGAAATCTGTGTAGCTTAAGGAAGCCCCTGAACTGCTGCATGCCATTATTTCACTTTATTACATGTATTAAAATATTTGGCTTTCTTTTAAGAACCTGACGTTGTCAGTGGACATACTTCTGGCATTAAAAAGGCCTTATGGAGCAGTGATGACAAACAGATTCTTTCAGCTGATGATAAAACTGTCCGGTAAGAAAAAGAAACTCTTGAGTTTTCTTTAGTGTCATGCTCTATGTGAGGCTATAGTTATGTTATTTTGGTGAAGGATATGAGTAACACAAGTTACCTGATCCTAGATTATTGTAGCTGCATGCCTGATACGGCTCTGTTCTGCTGTCAGAGATCATTTTGCTCATAGCTCTAATTTCCCTATCAATGTGTGCTCCTCATAGATGTGTTCTCCCTGATAAGAACAGGTGGTCTTTGAGAACTGCATAGAATAGATTTATGCCTTTTGTATTCCTGAAGATGAATTTATAGATGAGATCTCTTGCATACATGCTGTCCTGAGCTATTGCTGCTTTGTCTTCTTCAGTTTCCTAGTGTTAAAGGTAGGCAAGAGCCTAGTCCTGTTTGTTTTTCTCCAAATTGTAGGAATAGAAATGCAGCAGTCAGCTAATGAGTAAAGATTTTTATTTGTTATAGCACCACGTTTTAATTTCTGTTTAGTTACCTCTTGCACTGCTATAAAATTATATTATCCTCAAGGAAACTCTGTAAATTTGGGTTAGTACCTCTTTGTCTTTTGAAATAAAAAGACAGAATAGAATCTTCAAGCCATGCTTCAAGATCTATTGCTTAGGAGACTTAAACCAAGATCTTTAACCTCCAAGAGAATTGCTGAGTAGTTAAATGGTGTGTATATACCACTTAATGTTGTGGCATTGAGCTGCAAAGGTAAAAGTATTTTAAAAAGGGAATGTATCTTAAGCCTGGCCTAGATGAGAATGCAGACAAAGCTGCTGAAGATCTGAAGTACCTGTGGAATCACACCACGTTCCTTGATAGGTGCCTTTTTCGATCTAGGTTTTGCCATGGATGTGAGGTTGAAATAGTTTGATTTGCAGAAGTCTGAGAGGCTTTTTCCCCCTTTTTGTTTCCTTCTAAGCCTCTGGGACCGGAGTACCATGACTGAGGTGAAGTCACTAAATGTGGCAATGTCAGTGAGCAGCATGGAGTATGTTCCAGAAGGACAGATACTGGTGATAACCTATGGGAAGACAATTGCTTTTCATAGTGCAGAAACGTGAGTCCACAATTCCAATTTTCACAGGTGGAGTAATGGGCTTCTTGTGGGTAAAAACTGGCTGTACAAGGCCAGAATCACCAAGTTGTCAAAACTGGCATCTCTGTGATGTTTCAAGAAAGGAAGTTAAATGCTTAAACATATTCCAGAAAGTAGTTCTGTATGTGCGAGCTCTTGTTTTGCTTATTCTAAACTCATTTCTAACTTGGCGAGCATGACTTGCAAGTATCAAAACTTGTTTCAGAAACTCTGTGGGGTTGTATTTTATTTCTGGTAAATGCAGTTGAGATTACTGGAATCACAGTTTCTTTGCTCTCAGGATTTTTTTTTTTAATATGAACTTTGTTAACAAACTTTTCTCCCTCAGTCTAGAGCAGATTAAATCATTTGAAGCACCTGCTACAATCAATTCTGCATCACTTCACCCTGCGAAAGAATGTTTGGTTGCAGGTGGTGAAGATTTTAAACTCTATAAATATGACTATAATACAGGAGAAGAATTAGGTATGTTTGTCTCCTATAATCATAAAGGAGTTCTGAAATAGGTATTAATAAAATAATGACCAGTAAATGAAACTGTTGAACTCAAATGAGGCCTTAGCATAGCATGCTGTGCAAGAGGATGATGAAAAGGTATATAATCAGTTAAACATTTTTTGCTATCTCAGTATACCTAATACTATTCTAGAACTAATTAAAACATCCATTCAAAAATTCTGCACCAATTAAAAAAAATCTCATTCTGTATTGCTATAATAGCTGTATGTTAAATTGTCATACTATTCATTAGATATGTCACTTACAAGATTTTATGAAAAATATGATGTGTTGGCTAAATTGGTTTCGAAAAAA
Organism: Leptocoma aspasia; assembly: GCA_013399835.1. Classification (NCBI taxonomy): domain Eukaryota; kingdom Metazoa; phylum Chordata; class Aves; order Passeriformes; family Nectariniidae; genus Leptocoma; species Leptocoma aspasia. The sequence continues at coordinate 31,919 of VXAX01000397.1, read as the reverse complement.
GCATATTTTCTTACTCCTCATTTTAATTTTTAATTTTAATTTTTTTAATGTTTAAATGAGGACTGTTAACAGTCCTCCTTTAAAATTGTTTGTGAAAGGAGTGGTTGAAGGAACAGAGCATGTGTACTCCGTGCTGCTGGCTTGCTTTGCAGTTTTGTCTAGAATAACTAAACACCTTTTTCCTTGAAGTTAATGAAACATTAATATCTTGCCTAAAGTCGCCATTGCTGACACACCCATTCAAGGTAACTCTGTTTTGTGTCAGAAACTGATGGGTTTGTAGTGAAATTTCAGTTGTGGCTGAAATTTGAAATTGATGGTCTGCCATGTTCCCTTCAGAATCTTACAAAGGGCACTTTGGTCCCATTCACTGCGTGAGGTTCAGCCCCGATGGAGAGTTGTATGCCAGTGGCTCTGAGGATGGTACACTAAGGCTGTGGCAGACAACAGTAGGGAAAACCTATGGCCTCTGGAAGTGTGTAGTTCCTGGTAAGTGTGTGCTTGCTCCTGGTGAAACTTGCCAACTCCCTGTGCACTTTTGAAGTGCTATCTATCATTAGTGGTAAACATTGAGTTTCATACAGGAACTCCTGTCTTCTGAGGGTTTCTGATCTACTCATTTCTGTGGGATTGGAGGATGTGGATGTTTAAGCCAAGAGCCTGATGTATTTTTTATGTTAAAGAGTGAGAAATACGTGATCCCACTCTTATAATTCTCAGAGAGACTCTCTAGGAAGAAGTGTGGATGGTAGTTTTATTTTGTATTGTACTCTGCTTCTTTCAGCCTGGGGACAGGGAAGCAATAACTACACGTGGATATTCATTAATAGAATTGCTTGCTCAAGTGTTTCTCCTCAACACTAAATTACATGGAAATTACTTTTTTTTTTTTTTTATTAAGGTGGGTGGGTTGAACTGGAGGTATTGATTGGGTTTTTTTCCTACTCTCTCTCTACAGAAGAGGAGAATGCAGAAGCAGCAAAAGCAAGGACTACCCTTCCAGGAACTGCAGAGGAGGAAATAGGTAATGAACTGAACTGTCAGCTTCAGCTGCCTTGGTGTTAAAAGATAGTCAAGATGATAGCATTCCTTAGTATGGAAGAAGTACTTTCCCTCAAGTGCTTTCTGGTATTTTTCACTCTTTTCAAAGATCTTTGAATGCATTTGGCTGACGTTGATTATGTGGTAAGTGTCAGACTGGTGACTGGAGCTGTGCAGGCAGAACAGATGGGGTAGAACAGCTGGATCAGGTTGAATGGGAAAACAAACTGGACTGGTCTCTTTCAGCAATCCCTGCGACATTTCTTTGGTTTATATATCTAAAGTGAAGTTAAATTATTGCAAAAACAGACTATAAGTTTCTCTGTGTGAAAGTCTGCAGAAAAATCTTCCCATGAGAAAACATCTTTTACTGTCTTTTTACTCTGTAGAAGTTTCTATAAACAAAATCTCTAGTTTGTGTTTCAAAAACATTTTAGATTTCTCTACCTGTCTCCTAATAATGAGAAACATAAGTTTCTCTTACAACCTATAAAGTGAAAAACTGTTATCTCTCTAATATTTTAAACATTCTAACATTCCTTATTGAGCAAGAGCTTCAGATGCTCCTTGCTAAACAAATAATAACCCAAATCCTCTAAGCTGTAGAGTCATTTTAATAAATCATATTTAACCTTCTAATATTATTATCAAGAGACCTTTGTTAAACAAAACTTGAGCAAGAGCTTCAGATGCTCCTTGCTAAACAAATAATAACACAAATCCTCTAGAGTCATTTTAATAAATAATATTTAACCTTCTGATATTATTATCGAGAGTCCTTTGTCAATGCATAAACCACAACAATATTAAACAACACCCTTTTTATTTAGTTGCAGAAGAGATTGCCTCTGAAAACTCAGATACAGTGTACAGCTCAACTCCTGAGGTGAAAGCCTGACTCCTGCAGCTGTTTGGTGGCACAAGGACATGCGAGACTAAATCAAGTGAGCAGTGACAGACAGCAGCCTTCCCGAGCGCGCTCCCTCCCAGGGGCAAAGATGGGCAGTAACTGATGAGAATGCTGTGGAACTGGCTAGGTGTTGTCTGTAAGAGAACTCAGCATCCAAATAAAAACCCAAAAGACAAGTAGTAGAGTTCTGCTGGCTTTTTGGCATAACTGCCTACTGTCTTGTCAAAGAAGTGTGCAAGCCAAGATCCAGTCTCTCCAATCTCAATTAGACTCATTGTAGTGTGTTTTCATTATTACGAAGAAGAGATACAATGGCTTTTACCTTTTTTTTTTTTTTTTCTTGGAAGTTGGAAAAATTGGCTCTAGTTGAAAAGAAGGGATTATGTACTTAAAAGTATTTGGTTCGGGTTTTGTTTCATTGTATGCTGCTTCTGAATGTTTAACTGTTTTCAGTTGTCTAAATAAAATGCCTCTCCAAACTCATACGTTACTTTTGAGCGTTGGGTTCATGAAATGGAAAAGCAACCACATTAATCACGTAATCCTTGGCATCTTGGGTTTGTACTATACAGAGAGAAAGCAAAAGAATGTTTTGGTGTTGGTACAGAGGGTGGCAAGTTCTCTGATCTGTAAGCTTTGTATCTTTTTTATTCTTTAAAGTTTGAATGGAAACATGAGTCTCTAAGAAGAAAAACAGTGAAAATTCCTAAATTAAACGTGCTGCCTGAAATATTTGGTTGTACACGAAAATATCAGAGGCTGGCTGCAAATCTATGTAAAGCTTGGGTTTAGTCCTCCAGACTGGATAAAAAAATTACTCTTTCAAGGTTACAAATCATATTTTCTTCATTAAAGAAAATAATTGCCGTTCTCCCACTTGTCATTTCCTTTAATGTTATGCTGAAAGCTTTACATAATGCATTCTGTGTGGTAAGAAGAAAGGTATATTTATTCACACACCTTTTTATTTTTTCATATTCATACTTGTCCTTACTGTCCTGCTTTTGCAGACTATAGCTATTTGCAATTACCTATTTGAATTCTATTTTAAAAACAAGCAACTCTGATTTACAGGTTGTCCTTGATCAATCTTGCTAATTCCACTAAGGCTTATGAGGGCTCTGTATCTATAACTGGAGCATAAAAAATTTATTTTAGAAATTGGATGCATTTAGAATGAGGAACTTTGAACACCTTGCCCCATGGTGAAATGTCTTGCATTCTGTGGGTTTATTCCATATTTGTAGTAGGCTCTATAGCATTTCATAGAGAGGTCTGGAATAGAATCTCAGAATTGTTTAGCTGGGGAAAAAAAACCCTTTAACATCAAGTTCAGCTGTTAACCTAGTTGTTCCCAAGTGCACCAGAAAACCACGTCCTTCATTCTGCTTTTACAGTTTGCTCTGGGATGCATAAAAATGAAGCAGCTAATAGTCATAAAAACCTAATACTTAGTAATGGCTACTAAAATACTGGAAGAAGTGAAAAAAACCCGACAAAACTAAGGTAGTGTTATGAACAAGTGTTTGAAAAACCACCAGTAAGGGTATCAGCAAAACCCAGATTTAATGTTAAAATGGATCAAAACCCAGGCAATCAAAACAGAAATGAACCAAGAACTGTCTAGAGGGATGTGTGTGTGTGTGTGTGTGTGTGTTTAGGTACCTGTGGCAAAAGGATAGTGAGAGTGAGGATGAGGATAAAAAGAAATAAGGCCTAAAAGCTTAACAAAATTCAAACTTAGCTTCTACCTTAAATGTAGCAACTTGACAAAAGAACAACACTTAACAGCATTAACCTGGTTTAAGACTTGATCTTGGATACAAGCCTAACTTTCTTAGACATGTAAGGTAACAGTGTTTCATCCCAGACACAGTTAGGGTCAGCACTTTGTTTGGAAGTGTGGGAACAGGGATGTTATGCCGTTCGGGCAAGAAAAATAATTTCCAAGGCTGTTCATAAAGAAAACAAGAGCTCGCTAGACAGCAGCAGTTCCTGGAAGCAGACAGTGTTTCTGATGAGCTCAAGAGGGGCCCAGTGCTGTTTGTCAAGGCCAAGGCATCACAAGCATTTCTTAGATGACAGTGTGGCCTGGAAAGGGGAGGAGGAGGAGGAGGGTGCACCACCACAAGTACTTGAAAGCTTGTAATTTTTTGGACTGCTTTGACAGGTTCTAAAGCGCGCAGTGCAAATGGTATATACTTACAGAGTGGCTGCTGTCTTCCAAACCATTGCTTCTCAAAGCACACATGCAGTTTTGGTATGGGAAAAGCAACAAAGAAAAGTGTCCTCAGGTTTCAGAGCTATGGCCCTTTCCTGGTTTACCCCATGCCGTTGTGAGTTTGAGGTTTCTGTAATTGGAAACTGTTTCATCAAAGCCTCAATGTTAACAATGTACAACACATGTTTAATGAGACTTTGTGGTTTTTTTCCAGATCCGGAAAAAAATGTAGAGGCCATGAAGTTTTCAGTGGCTTTGTTACCAGAATTTCATTCTGCAGTTACCACTAGAAGTTTTACAGGTTGGCAGGTTTATTGACCCCGTGTGTACGTGTGGCACTCGTTCCTCCTTGGGGAGGCAACACCAAGACACTGGACAGTGCCTTGGCTCATCATGGCCAGGATGTGTGTGTGTGTGTGTGTGTGTATGGAATATCCATGTACCTCCAGAGCTACGTGGCAATATCCATGTAGCTCCAGAGGGAAGGAGCAGCTCCAGCAGCAGCAGGGGTGGTGCGAGCTTTGCCCGGCTCGGTCCCACGTGGCGGCGGAGCTCCTGATTTGCGGGAAAAACTCCATGACTCCACAACTTGTAAAAGTTGGGAAGTAGGTATGTATCTTTATTCAGCACTGGGCACATGTGGATTATT
>VXAX01000397.1:9637-26651 GCA_013399835.1 Leptocoma aspasia | reverse complement strand
GTCACAAAGCTGGACCTGCCACAAAGCTGGACCTGCAGGGTCAGGGGTTGTAGGGCAGCCCTGATCCTGTCACAAAGCTGGACCTGCAGGGTCAGAGGTTGCAGGGCAGCTCTGATCCTGTCACAAAGCTGGACCTGCCACAAAGCTGGACCCGCAGGGTCACAGGCTGTAGGGCAGCTCCACAGCCTGGTACTGTCACAAAGCTGGACCTGCAGGGTCACAGGCTGTAGGGCAGCTCCACAGCCTGGTCCTGCCACAAAGCTGGACCTGCAAGGTCAGAGGCTGTAGGGCAGCTCCAAAGTCCTAGTCCTGCCACAAAGCTGGACCTGCAAGGTCAGAGGCTGTAGGGCAGCTCCACAGCCTGGTCCTGCCACAAAGCTGGACCTGCAGGGTCAGAGGCTGTGGTGCAGCTCCACAGCCTGGTCCTGCCACAAAGCTGGACCTGCAAGGTCAGGGGTTGTAGGGCAGCTCCACAGTCTGGTCCTGCCACAAAGCTGGACCTGCAAGGTCAGGGGTTGTAGGGCAGCTCCACAGTCTGGTCCTGTCACAAAGCTGGACCTGGTTCTCTCTTGTACGCAGTTCTGGTTCTCACGGGGTAATCCTTCCTCCCCTCTTTCTCACCAAGAGATGAAAGCCACTTAATTTGGGCTCTGATTTGCAAACTGGAGGCTCCGCCTCCTCTGATCGTTGGTGTAGCTTGCTCTCTGAGGAGTGGTAAGGATTTTCCAGGTGTTTGCAGGTGGTCTCTGGGCCCTAAAGGTGGCTGTGCCTCAGGTAAGGCAGAGAGGAGCCAAGAAAGACTTACTCTGCCTTTTCCTGGCTGGAGTTGCCTTTCTCCTTATTGCTGGGGAAGGGGAAAGTGCTACAGCTTCCTCAGCAAAACCCAGCTGCAGCAGTGGCATGAATTAAAGCTGAGACTTCCTACAGTCTGCCTCTGAGGTGTGATGATTTGGTCATTGAGAGCAGGTGGACAACGAAGTGGAAGAGACACAGGGGTGGCCTCATGGAAGAGGGGCAGCTGGTGTGGAACAGGCAGGTCTCAAAGCTGGCACAGGCAGAGTTCAGGAGATTGTGGCATTGTGTGCCTGTCGTGAGAACAAGCACAGGCACTTTTTACAGAGCCAGCGTGCAGGTTAAATGATTAGCCTGTGGATGGACAAGTGAGAGCTGTGTTTCCATTCACTGAAATTGTGGAAATGTTGCAGCTTTCAAAAGTTAGCTAATTACTCTCTGATGTCCTTGTTCGTGGGCTGCTTGTAGGGACAGGTGAGTTTCAACTGCAGCCATCTGAAAAGCTGAAACAAACAATAATGTAGTGACAATGCATCACTATTTGTTAGGAAAAACAGCTAGCACAAAAGTCTGCAAATGCACTCCAGTTACTTTAAACTAGGGGTGTGTCATGCTTTTTCTTAGTAAATTCAAGCTTAAAGTTAGTTGATGTGTGGGGAATCCAGAAACTCGAAGGTGAAGTCAGCTCAGTTCTGATATTTGTTTTCACCCCTTCCCAGTGATCTTTGTTAAACCAGCTGTGGTCAAAACGAGCTGGGTTAGATGTTCAGGACAGGTGTAGGAAAGGGAATGCTGTGGCTGTGACCATGTTGAAGTGGCAGCTTCTAGCATCTGCCTTATTCTGGCTGCTTTAAAGAGAGAACTGCACCTCCCTGCCATTTGCTCTCCCACTAAATATGTACCTGAAATACAGCAGCATACTTAACACAGCACTTACCATATCTTAGTGCTGTACCTTAGCTGGCAGCAGTACTCAGGAAGAACAGAGTAAACTCTTTCCTTTATCTTTCATGGTTGCTAACAATACTCACTGCTTCTGTCACTTAGGCACTTCAACTTTTGAAAGTCTTACAAACCTGTGCCAGCAGCTTTAAAACTAATTCAGGTGATTTGCCCTGTTTCCCACACAGCTTTGTGTAGAATTAGAGTTTTCTAACAGGGACATCTAGTGGTAAAATATATTTTACTTTAAAAAACATTGTGTCCTTTTCTGTGTCTGCTGTTTCTGTGCTTGCTGCATCATGTCATTATTGAAACAGGAGGTCTCTGATGTTGCCATTAGAGAGGATCTATTTATTTATCACTGACAAGCCAAACTCTTCCCAAATCATGGCATGTAGTGCTTTCCTGTGTGATTTTTTAAAAAATAAATGCATTTTTGTAAAGTTGCTTGATTCTTCCCTCCTTATCTCCTTCCCTCGTACACGTCACTAAGGTAGAAGGTGTTTCCTTGCAATAAAGAGCAGGTGCATGTTACACAGATGAAAAACCCTGATGTGCACAGTCAGAGGCTCACCAGCCTCATACACTGATATATTTGCCATCTGAGAGTCATGCAAAGAAGCTGGACAAAGAGTTTTACAATTTTTTCATTCCACAAGGGCTGTTTGGAGAGTTTCTGAGCTCGGATTCACCACGCTGCCTGCAGGGTGGAGATGAATCTGCCTCTCCTGCTCTGCTCCCCAGGTGCCTGGGTTATAATAGCCCAGATGTTGAACGTTTTGTGCTTCAGAAAAGTAGCAGATGCAACTTTTAATGTCACTTCACAATGAAATATTGGAACGTATCAGTGAGTATCTGTTTTGGAAGTGCAAGGTACTAGCTTGCTGCTTTGGTTTACCTGTGGGGGTGCAGGCACGTGGGGACACAGGGACCATCCCCTTGCCCAGCACTTGGAACGTACATGGAAGATTGGGTCCAGTTTCTCTTTCCAGTAGGAAAGAGAGATTGCTAAAACTGTCACAGCTTCAGCAGAAGGACAGCACAATGGGGCTGGGGCTGGAGTGCCTGCCCTGTGAGGAAAGGCTGAAGGAGTTGGGCTGGTTTAGCCCAGGGAAATGGGCTTTAGGGGTCCTGAGGCAGAGAAGTTTCACACTGGGTGTGAGGGAAAACATGGGGCAGAACAGTCAGGTNATTTTGGTTGATCTTGGGTGCAGCCCTGGCTGGGCTCTTGTGCTGCCCAAGGTGGATCCATGGAGGAAATCCTTTTAATAAATCCCTGCTTTAGTCTTTAGCTCTGTCCAGCCTCTGTTCTAGCTCAGCCTTCACAAGACATCAGGACAGGTTGGGCTCAGAGAGGCTGTGCAATCCCCATCCTTGGGGTCTCCCAAAAACTCCCTCAAGAAAGCTCTCAGCAGCCTGGTCTGACCTCAGAGCTGATGCTGCATTGCACAGGAGGTTGGACAAATGATCTTCAAAGGTCTTCCAATCCAAATTATTCTATATGTTTTTATTACCTCTGTGTGTCTATGTATGTCTGAATATATATATATATACACACATATATTCTGAGTAATGAGTAATTAATTGCAGTTTTTTTTGCAATGTTCTTGGATTCTAAAAAAGCCCCCTTATCTCTCTGTGTTGCTCAGACCCTGTAGTTAAAAGGCCAAAAATACATTCATTATCTTTCAATAGATATTTTTAATTACAGTTGGTATTTCTGAGCCATCTACATGTGAGAGCTAGCCTGTTAGTAAGTGGCATTTAGATAATGAAGTGTTACATCCCTTTTCAAAACAGCATAATTCTCTTCTAATATATTAATAGCTGGTTTTAGCCTGTGCTGTGGCTCTGGTTCTTCACTGTTCTAACACCTTTTGAATCTGCTGGGTAATTTTAGTCAAATTTGAAGGACAAGTAGATGTCTTGAAAATAAGTTAGGCACTGGGTGGAGTGACCAAATCAGTTCTTTTGTTGAGGGAAAGGCAGGTACAGGTCAGAAATTTTCATTGCAAGTGTTTTATTTTGGCCTTTATGCCAGTAACAGAGTCCTGTTTTACTCATGGTTGTAAGGACCACATGAGGACAGCTGGGTTTTTGGGTTGAGGAGATGTCTCAAGCCAGGGAAGAAGAGAGGGAGCAACAGAGGACTTGGACCTGCAGGAAACTGTTGGAATCCAGGGCACAGGGAATGTTTTTCTGACAGTTTTAGGAAGCCCTGACCCTCAGCAGGACACTGCTTTTAACCTCTGTCCCAGGGAAAAAATTGCCAAGGCTCTGGGATGAGTTGGAGCACACAGGTGTGAAGTAGATAGCAGCAGTAGTAATAGTTTGTCACAGGGTGAAGAATTTAGGGTTTTAGGATTTTAATATAAGAGTGAATAGGGGACAAGATGGAGGATTTTGGGTATTGTCTCCTCTCCTTCTTGTTCTTCTTCCACTCCATTTTCTGTAGCATTGGTGGCACAAAGTCATTGGTTACAGAAAGCAGTGGCATAGGTGCTACGTGAGTAGATTAGTAGAAGTTATTGGTAGAAAAGTAAAAACAAGATACGTGTTAGAAAGTAATTGGGCTGATTAGCTTTAAAAGTCCTTGATTTTGGGTGTTTGCCCTCCATTTGGCCATTTTGCTCCATTTTGTGCCTTGTTTTCTGATGTGCTAAGTCTAGTGTACCAGACTTCTGATAACAGAAGAATAAACAAAGACCAAAGACAGAGAAAACTCAGAATCTGGCTCGTTCTTCATCCTTGCCCAGAACTCACAAGGGAACCTCCTCCAAGGGCCCAGGAGGAAGGATCCCAACTGCGTGGGGACCACCAAAAGAAAACCCTGCAGGAAACCAGGTCCTGATGTTCTGCATCTCACTTCTTGCATCTCACTGAGGAAAGGCTTTGGCAGTGGTTTCCAAGTGGATACCGTGGGTACCACGATCCCTTTTGTGTGACCCCACTGTGTGATTTCACCGATGGCACAAGACAGCAGAGCTGATTTCCAGCTCAGGGCTCATGCTTTGATGCCCTGCTTTGAGTATCTGGATGCTGACAACTTGGAGACTGAACTTTTGTCACCTAAAGGCAGAGCCACATGAAATGAAGGATCCATTGGTCCGTATCAATGGAACAATAACTATGGCTTCTGCCTCGACAAAGCGGGGTAACCCCCAAATCTCTGAACAGCTTACATGGTGAGACAACTGTAGCAAGACCTGACCCTGAAGCCTTTTCTGTCCTTTCAATGGCTTTGCTCAGCTCTGCGTGGCCAGCTGGGGTCAGCCTGTGGCCAGCTGAGCTCCTCGTTTCTCCACGGAAGGCTCGGGACACAGTTCCAGTCTCTTCTCCCAAAAATAACAGCTTTCATCCCTTCCCCGTTTCATCATGTGCTCGTGGTAAGAGCAGGAGCACACATGCTGTCTCTGGCACACAGAATGAAATAACCAGTTGAGGGGGGCAGCTCCTTTTGGGAACAGTGATGCCTTAAAATGCTTGTGAAACTACAGCCTCAGGCATTCTTGAGCTTTCTGTTTCGCCATCTGAAGGGATGCCATCAACACATTTTTTTTTAAAGCTTCTGTAAAGCTTAGTCTGTTTTATGAGGAATGTGTTAGGAAGCTTAGATATTTATGTAATTATCCTAATGAAGTGGTTTTATTTATTGTTTTCTGAGGAAATGCTCAGTATTTTTGGATTCGTGTTCTTCAAAGAGAGGAGATGAATTTCCTGTTAAGGAGTTGAATATGATTTTTTCAAATGTCTTCAGAGAAAAAAGTAAACTAGAAGAGTGATTACAGAATATTGGCTAATTAGCTGTAGTGTAACTGCTTTAATTACTTTTATCCCTGAAGCCACATGACTGTGCAGATGACTAGCAGATGACTTATTTAAAAAAAAAAAAAGACGTGTTCACACTGCAAGGTTAATGAGCCTAATTAAATATAGTTTTCCTTAGCCAGATACTAAATCATAAAGCTTGGGGGAGTGAGGGAGGGAGAGAATCCAAAGGCAGTCAGTTCTATTTAAAAAATTGGTTTTATTCTGATAGTTAATGAAAAAAAAAAAAGAGAAAAGCTAGAATTGTGAGTGATTTTTCTGAATAAATGCACTTGGATCTAAAGATTTGATGAGACCTCACACAGCAAACTTTGAAAGTCTATTTAGAGACAATTATGCTGAGACATATTTGTTTTCACTTACCCATTGCTTTAATTAATGTAGGAATGGGCTTGAATAAAAGGTCTGTGTTATATGGAAGTCTCCATCTGCTGCTGCATATTACCAGAACCTTTGTCCTTCCTTGCCGTGCCATTTTTATTGCACCATTTTATTTCCTGTAGCAAGCTGCATGATGTCTGACATTAAGTTGTACAGAAAGGACAGAGTTCTGGTTTTTTGTTAAATTATTCCTTTTTTTTTTTTTTTAAATTCCTCTGCCTGTGCTGTGCACTGTGGTTTGAGTTTCCACACTCAAAAAAATACTTGGAAATCCACATTCTGTGGTCTTTCAGGGACTCTTGTATCCTATGCACAAAGATTAGATATTAGACCTGACTGAGTTGCCATGTGTCAGCTACCTTTGTGACTAGCCTTGAGTCACTGAGAGAGGGTAAAATGTGTCAGACAGTGAAAAGGGCTTAAACCAATGGGTTTTGTCATATTTGCAAAGAACACGCAGTCAGCTACTGCTGATCAGCTGATATTTGGTAATATCAGCTGATATTTGGTATTGATACTTTCACAGGGGACTTTGGGCAAAGCAAAAGTAGTAACTTATTTCCACTTCCACTCTCCTTCCATACCTTTTCTCCCATTATGAATTGTCTTTTTTTTTTTTTTTTTTCCAAATGGCTTTATAGTTGCTTATTTCCTTTAAGTTGATCTAGTGTGCAGGGCTCTACATCTTAAAAAGGTTGCTTAGACCTGAGTCAGGATGCTCAAGTGGCAGATGGGTTAGACCCAACAGCTGTACCAGACTGAATCCTCTACAAACAATGACTAATGAAGAATTAACCTACTCCTGGGTGAAATTTGTGTCCTCCTGTTTAAGTTTTCATCTCAAACTTGAATTTTCCCTAACAGACTGGGCCCTGTCTTCATATTCTCCCAAAGAATTCTTTTTATAAATCATTTACTAGTTGGTTTTCTTGGTTGCCTTCAAACAATGCAGAAACAATAGGTTAGAGCAGACCAACTGAAAGGCTCCTTATTAGAGAGGGAGGAGCTGAGTTCCTCACCTAAACTGCTTCCTTTGGTTTTATCACATTTTCCAACGGGGCTGAAAGGTCACTGTGCACCCAGGAGGGTTCAAAAGTTATTATAATAAATGGGATTATGATTAAATGATGCATTTGGCACACAGCAGAAGAATCATAACACAGGGTTGGCGTGTCCCTCCTCTATATATTGATTTATGTGTGTTTTCCTCCCCCATGGACTTTGTCTAATATATCCTGTGTGCCTACTGATAGGCAAAAAAAGAGGAAAGTTGTAGCCGTAGTTTTTGTAGCAATAGCTTTCCTCAGCTGCTTTCTAAAGCTCCTTGCTTTGGGGGCAGAAGGGATAAACCTGTGGCTTTGAGGTTGGAAAGAAGTAACAAGGATTTGTTTTCACTTACCCATTAATGTTACAACGTTAATTAAATGTGACAACATTATATAACATTATTAACAAATAATGTTACAACATTAATTAAAACTATAACACCAAGGGTTTGGTGTTGCAACTTTCCAAGCTCCCCTTTTCCTTGTGGCCACTCGGTGAGTCTGATGCTACACTCCTAAAAAAAAATCCCATAAATCTCTTAGGATCCCTTTGAAATTCCTTCACTGATTTATTTGTTCTGATTTCAGCTAACTCTTTGTGGATACCACAAGATAATAGCTTGTACAGTGGTGATAGGACAGTGGTAGCCCAGTAGCTTAGTTATGCTCAAAACAAGATTTTCTTCAGCTGTTTGATGTTGTCCTGCATTTCCAGTAAGTCATCTTTACCCTAAATTGGTTTTTGTAAGTCTAGGAAAGCAAGCTTTTATTTAGATGTACTTTGGCTAGTATATTAGTTTTCTACATTTTTTTTTTTGGCTATTAAATCTATTCAGTAGGAAGAAAAAAAACTAAGTATAAGATTTCTGTACAAAATTAGTGATTTTTGTCTACCAGCTTTTTTTTTTTTTAAGTTTTCAACCTTTTTTTCTAATCAATATGCTCAAGGGAAATGCAATTTAATACTGTAGTAAAGAAGATTCATAGAGTGACATGCTCTTAATAAATTCAGTCACCCAGAATTATTATCTCCTAGTATCTGTCTGTGCCCATGTCCATATTCTGACCTTAACTGGTGATGATATTTGATGATTGATGGTGGTGATTTGCTGCTGATTGGTGGTTAATGATTGTTGATGTTATTTTCAGAGTGTTTTCATGGAATGCTTATGCGGTATTTAGAAGAATTATTTATGTTTTGGGATGTGAGAGATTTTAAAGATACTCCAATTTTCTTTTTCCTGTGTACTTTCATCAACAGTCTGTGTTTGTTAATACGAAAAATTACACTCTGGATTTGCCATACTAAGCAGAAATTTAAAGATTCAAGAGCCTGAACCCTCAGTTCTCCTTTTTCAGTCAGTTACCCTTTGTTAATCAGTGGCCAATATTTGGTTCCTCTGGCTCTAGACAGTTTCATTATTTTAGTGCATGTTGAGCATCTGCTGCTCTTTGGGAATTCTGGAATCTAGAAATAAATCATCAAGCAACGGCAGAAGGCTGTTTTGTAGGTTGGTTTTGTTTTTTTTTTCATGCTACATGTGTAATAAATGTATTTTATTACATATATAATAAAATACTTTAATATTATATATTAAAAATATATAATATTATATAATAAAATATATTACGTATATAACAAAAAATTCTCAGTCCAGGGCTAGCAACACAGTGTCTCTCTCTCATCAGCACTCATTAATTCACTGGTAATGGCACACAAAACATGCTGTGGGAAATACCCAGTTCACAGATCATCTCCCAACAGAAGCTGGGGTTATTTTGGGCTGGTGAGAAGCACACAAGCCCTTAGAAGGACACAACACTCTCTTCTGAGGTTCCAAACTTTGTACAACTTTCTTCTGAAGCACCATCTATTAAAAGGCCACAGAAATAGATGAGGCTCTTTTTTTATTTTTTATTTCTCTCCCCAGAACTTGGCTGGATCTCAAAAGTGCATGTGAATGGACCTGCAGTGGCGAGGCATGCAGAGCACATTAAAAAATGGAGAACTGTGAGAGGTAATTGGCAAGTAAGTGCTCTTCTTATGCATTCTGCTCCTGTATTTTTAAAGCAGTCACTCTCCCTCTCCAGGCTGTAATATTGAATTTTTTTCAAGATACATGTAAACTTAAAAGATGTGCTTGTCCATGTCTTATTTTAGTAATTTGTATTTGATGATGATGGGATGGAATAAGGTGACGCATTTATCCCAACAAGTTAAAAACCTTATAACTCATGACTGGCAAAACTGCAAATGGATTTAAGTCATCTTTATTCATGAGTGGATTAAATTGTGTATTACTATCCCTCCACATTTATTCTGTTTTCCAGACAGACTTCTCTGCATGCTGCCTTCTTATTTTTTAATTTTAAAGCTGTAAGATATGATCATGGTCCCTGTCAAGTTTGACCTACCTGGATGATTTTTCTTTGCTTAAACATTCTCAACATGTGTGATTTCATTGCTTAACTAGTTTTTTTAGCTAAAACTCAAAAATCCTGTCTGGCTGTGGCATTTGGTAGGGGGAAGGAGCCCACTAATGTTAGGAAAACTGACTTTTCAGCTGCCTAGGTAAGGTAAATGATTGGTTTTGTCCATCTTAGTATAAAAAGACAAACTGGTTCTCCATTCACCAAGCAGCTGTTCTGCAAAGTGAACAAGTGGGTTATGTGCAACAGTACCTGAAAACCTGGAAGCAGGAAGCAGGAGATGATGAAGGACCAATCTTAAGAGTGGAACTTAACAGAACAAAGCAAGAATAATTTAATTGTACTTAATTCTTTGAAGAGTTGTTCTAAGTAGTTGACATCGTGCAACCATTCTGGAGTGGCTGAAGCTGTGTTCACAGTGAGCACAGATTTTGGGATTACAGTTTGGGGATAATTTGATGTAGTGGAAGGTGATAGAAAAAAGTTTCCTGCCTGTTTTTCCTTCGTGAAAGTTTGTGCTTTGTGTGTTATGATTAAATTTAAAAAATGGAGATAAATGGAGGGGATTTAGACACCAGCTCAGCATTTCTTCAGCGTTTCTTATGCACAAAAAGTTACTTGGTACCAAGTTTATCAGTCCAGTGGCTCTGAGCTGGGAAATAGCATCAAGGAGAAGCTCCAGTGGCACTCCATAACCATGGCTGTCCTCAGATACTGCAGGTGCAGTAATGTGAAAACAAAATCTTCTTTTGACTGAGGGTCCCATATAAATAACAAATACAGAGAGCTACAGGCTTTGATTACAGGGACTCATTGGGATGAAAGGGATTTAGTGTCACTCCCACAGCACAGCTGGAGGACAGATGTTTATTCCTAACACTTCTCTCCTGTGTAGAAACACCAGTACCTGAACAAGGTTTTACTTTGAAGGGTGTCAGAAGCATCTCTCCTCTGTTTGAAAGTTGTCACAGCAGGGCAGTCATGTGCTGTTTTCTTAACAGAGCTGATTTTGAACCTGTACATGTTTGAATGCAAGCAGCGTCACAGATTCAGATTCTGTAGCCTGTTTCCCAAAATACCCAATTGAAAAACCCTTTTAAAAAACCTGAAGTTTATACCAGTTCTTGAAAACCCCTGACTACATCAGTCTTGATGACTGTGATTCATGTCATAAGAGAGGAGACAAAAATTCCCTCAAACAGAGGATAAAAAAATCCAAGTAAAAGTAACATAAAACCATTCCAAGGGAAAAAAAAACCTTTAAAAGAATTATAGGATGAAAGGAGGAACCAGAAACAATCAGTCAGGCTTAGAGTAACAGAGGCCAGTTCATTACTCCATTGCCATTGCAAGCTCTCCCCCTGTACAAGTGGTCTGTGAGAAAAGTCAGCTTTGAGTGAAGCCATCACTTTAAATGAGTGTTTTCTGGAAGACCTTCAACAGATATTTCAAAATAATGTCTAAAGCTCAATTTGTGTGCAGCAAAAAAAAGCTCATACAATTTTTAGTTATGCTTCTGTTCCATTGAAGCATTTCCATCTTTGTCCTTTCTTCTAAATTCCTTACAAGTATTTTATAGATTATTCTGTATTATCCCTAATCACACAGGTAACAAAGAGTGCTTTAACCTTGTCCCTTACCTCTTGCTTTTGGGTTTTTTTTTTTTTTTTTGCACCAAAATTACAGAAGTTTTTTATTCCTGATTCACACAAAAGGAAGTGAACCATGAGATACTGCTGAAGACATGAACAAATATCTGCCAGCCCTTTCTATCCTAAGCCATCATTTGCTTGTCCTCCATGTTACATCCTAAACATTTCCTCATTGTCAGAGTGAGAGCCAGGCTTCTGATTCCTGCATCTTCTAATTTTGGCTTTGGAAGTGTAAACAGAACTGCTCCATTCCTTGCTCTGTTCCCTTTGCAGGCAGCTTGGCTGCTGAAAGCTGTCACCTGCATAGACCTCACCACCCTCTCAGGTGATGACACTCCTTCAAATGTTCAAAGGCTGTGTTTTAAAGCAAAGCACCCCATCAGAGAGGATCTGCTCAAAGCCTTGGACATGCATGATAAAGGTAGGGTAGCTCTTGGTGTGTGTATTTTGTAGAGGAAATGTCTGCATTTCCTCATTGTTTTCTCACTTTTTGGAAAGGACGTGGGTTCACTGATTGAAGTGGTGTGGACCAAAGGGGAATCAGGCCTCTGACTGAAGCCATACACATGAAATATCAAAGATTAATCTTTTTTTAAAACTTGGATTCATGGACTCTTCAGACAGCTGAAATATAAAATATGAGGTCAATTATCTGAGAGTTTGAGAGAAGAGTATTTTAGCTAGAAATGCAGTAGGGCTGCATTAACATAAAGACTGCTCAGTTGCTGCTGGGCTCAGTCTGGCTCCACAAGTAAGAACAGAGCTTGGCAGTGCAGTTTCTCCTGCAGCAGTTTGCTGATCAAGCATGTCTTAACTGTGTGTGTTGGCATTAAACTGTGAGTCTGTCAATAAAATATCTTGGAATTTTAACTCCTGCTAATGCAGACTTGCTCCCAGGGTCAGGTGAGGGAACCTGAGGGATGGAACAGCACGAGAATGACCTGAACCATTTGAGCAGAACAGACATCCCTGGTGTAGTGCTCAAGATCCTTGTGAGAACACAGTATTGCTGTGGTCTGTGCAGTAACAAAGGACTCTTGACAATACTATCAGAAGGCTAAATATGATTTATTAACATGACTCCATAATTCAAAGGATTTGGGCTATTATCTCCCCAGTCCAGAGCATCTGAAGCTGCTGCTTCCAGCTCCATCCAAGGAATGCCAGAACAGCTTACACAATCAGAGATAACAACTTTTCACCTCATAGGCTGAAAGGAAGAAAAACCCCCATCTCCTATATCAGGAGACAGGCAGAGAAACCTCTGTCCTTGAAACACAGCTCAGAGATTTGTTTATAGAAACTTGTACAGATGCTTTCCCTTGGGAATAATTTTCTGCAGGCCTGCATGCAGGGAAACTTATAATATGTTCATGCAACAAACACAGGAGTGGGAGGTGAGGACAATGCACGTGTGCTCGTGGAGAAGGTGGAATTCTCTCTGTGGAAAAGGGAACTGTGGCTTTTGCAGGTATCACTGTTGGAGCAGTTTGTGTGTATCCTGCACGAGTCTCCGATGCTGTGAACACGCTCAAGGCTGCTGGCTGTAACATACCAGTGGCTTCAGGTAAGCTGCATCCAAAAATATCCCATTAAATGATTTGATGTTACAAAATACAGAGAAAAATCCAGAAGTTTGCACTTTTGTGTCAGGGAGTAAGGTGCAAAGGTAGGAGGTGGAAGGAAGGGAATGGAAGGAGGATTTTCTTCTGGTATAATCTTTTGTTGTCTTCCAACTTCAAGCTTATCAGGAATGCCAAGTCTTTTAGCTGGAAGCTCTTCAAAGAGGCCCTTAAAATATATCAGTGGTTTTCTCACCTGGACAGAAGAAATTGAGATAGAGTGCTGGACAGGTATCAGTATATACTAAGTAGATTGTCACTCTATTGAGCAACACGAAACGCAGAGGCAAACGCAGCCACACCTGAGAGAAGGCAAAGAAGAGAGAGACTTTATTTTGGTTTTCTCATTATATAGGGTTTTGGAAACGACCATTGATTGGAAGGTGAAGTTACATCCTCTCCAACCACACTGGTCAATGACAAAGTCCATCAAACCTTTCTCCTCCCAGGAGAAGGAATGAAAAACAGAAAGACAGTTAGAAAAACATGTGCATGTTTACAAAAGCAGTGTGAGAAACTCCATCACAAGAATGAAACCATCAGAAGGCTGAAAAGTGAGAGTGACAGTAGATGATGATGATGATGATGATGATGGGAGTTCTAATAAAGGTTTATTTTCCCTATCATGTTTGGCTTTTAAGTGTAATCCTGTGTCTAGGTTTAGCCTAAGGCAGCAGCTGTGTGCCACACAGCCACTGGCTCATATACCCACTTCCAGGATGGAGGGGAACAGAGAATTGGAAGAGTAAAAGTGAGAAAATTTGTGGTTTCAGATAAGAGCTGCTTTTTTGTACACTCCTAGCCCACTCACCAAGAAAAGGCCTTGACTCTGTGCTGCACTTACCAAAGCACCCTGTAGAACCAACCAATTTCCTGCACCAATCCAGAGCACCCCAGCTACAAGGAGGATAACGATCCCAGCCAAAACCAGCACATCCTACAGGCTGACCTCAAGGAAGATGTGTGCAGAGCAGCCACAGGTTCAGGACTTTCACATCCAAAATTTTACAGGGTCAGCTCTTCCCCAGTCTCTGCACATGAGAGACAAGTCCTGAATGTACAGGAAGCAAGAAGTAGAATCAAAGAATTGCTCAGGTTGGAAGCAATCCAGCCTGATCCCTGGGTGTGATCTGGTCCAACCCCCTGCTCAAAGCAGGGGCTGACTTTGAACTTAGATCAGGTGTTTAAGGCTAAGATACATGTGAGTTTTTTGTTCTTTTTTCATTGTTGTGTGGGGGAAAAATACATACTAAATGCTTTTATATGTCAGAGAGAAAAACAATCTCTGACAAAGCCATTTTTTTTTTTACATTTCCATAGTTACCTTTGGGTTTTGTACTTAAACATCATAAACATAATCTTAAATAGAGCTCATTGACAGCAATTTTTGCTATTTTGTGATTGAACAGTTAAACAATATTATTATGATTTAACTTGAATAACTACTTAAAGTAACTGGAGAAAATTAAATTGTATGTATTGCTGCATATCTGAGCTCACTCCTTGTTTGCTCAGTTTTGCTGGAAGCAATAGATACTGTGTTTTTATGTAGGCGGTTCTGGAAAATATCAAGGCATGTGAAAGATCTTATCACAAGATGAACTTACCTTGCTGGACATGGGTTTTTGAGGGTAGAGCTAATGTTTCTTGTGGATGAAGAGAGAGTAGGGTGAGGTGCCTGTAGATTTTCTTAATCATGGCAAGCATTAAAAAAAGAATAACGTTCAAACTTTTTAGTGTATTACTGATATTTTCAATTTTATGGTCAGTTTATAAAACTTCAGCACAATCATAAAACATTTCTTCCTTCTACCTGCACCCCTTTCATGCTAGTGGCTGCTGGGTTTCCATCTGGACAAACTCCTCTAGAGAGCAAACTGACTGAAATAAGGCTGGCAGTGGAATATGGTGCCCGAGAGGTTGACATTGTCATTAGCAGGAGTCTGGTGCTGACTGGCCAGTGGGAAGGTAAGTAAAAAAGTTCCTTTGGCAAGGAACCCAAGGAACCTTTCTATGTGCACCTGCAGGGTCTGTCTTTGTCCCTTCCCCAAATCTCTCCCACCAATCCTGGAAGAATTTGGTCTCTCCCCTCAGAGTAACTGATAATCTGGGGCTCTGAGCTAAATAAAAACTATTTAAGCAATTTATGACAAAGGGTTGCATTTCTTGAGAGGAATGCTGTTGGAAGTTGTGGTTTGGAAATTCAGGTCTATTCCCTCCATGCCTTTAGAGGATTTTGTGTACAGCATAAAAAAAAATAGCAAGTAAAAGCCTAATTATTTGAAGAGTTTTGTTAGAAAACCCAAGGGGCTGCTAATGTAGATGATACCTTTTTAAATATACATATTTCATTTCTTGAGGAAAACACGTATTTTAGTTGTTTTCTTTTTCCTGAGAGTTGAGGGTACAAATTGACTGTTCGTGTTATTGATGTTCTGGCGTCTGTAACTCCTACTAATTAGTAAGAACAATAATGCTGAAGATGGTTTTTGCTCTAATTGCATCCTTAATGTACTGTGAATGGCTTGCCTTAAGTGCTGACAGTGCTCCTATAACTAATCTCCATGTGAAGGTAGACACATCATTGTCTTGGAATGAATTTTCCATTTAGCTGTATAATGCAGTGCCATAATATCCTATTTCCTTGGAAGGCTTTATAATAGACCCCTGGTACCTGACTTTATTTAAGGAAATAACAGAAATCATGGTAACAGAGCACGTTTTCTAGTCTTCTTTCAATTAAGAGTTAGAATGAACCCAAAAAACCCCACATGTTTCTGCATCTGTGTCTTCAGGACTGGTTTCCTTGCTGTAATATCTTGGCCTCTTTTGTAGTGTTTGCAATCTCCATACTTTTGGTCTTAGTTATTTAAGGATTAATAACTTTATATGTATATATATATATATGAAGGAGAACTCGGAGGAGAAACACAGGGCTTGGATTCAGAGGGAGAGTTTGGATCCTGACTAGGTGGATGTGCATTGTTAGCTTTCTCTGCATGGGAGAGGAATTACTCCTTGTGGTCACAAATTACAGGGGAGGAGTACACAGACACAGCAATGATGGATGTGATATAAAGCTGTCAGTTTACTAAATAAGTAAATTAGGGATGAAGCCATCCTTATTTTGGCATGGCATGTATTTTTTTTTTTTTCACCGATGGCAGAATTCAAATTATTTCCAAATGGTTTCTTTAGTTTATTCATGAATCTGAATCTGTTTGTGACATGTGTGTACATGATCTTGAAAAAAAGCTACTTCAGGAACAGAATTTACTTGCCATAGAGATGCCACAAGGTGAAAAATTGCAGTATTTAACTTTCCTATATAAAAAAAAGTATTTAATTAGGTGATCTGGATATTTTGGTGAAAATCTAGTGTTCTGTCTTCCTGTTTAGCTTTCAACAGATATGTTACCTGTGTGATTAGGGATAATACAGAATAATCTATAAAATACTTTATATAAACTATAAATACCTATATAAATACCTATATAAAAATATAAGGAATCTAGAAGAAGGGACAAAGAAGGATTTTTCAGGCTAAATCCCTATATTACATAAAATTAAATTGTGCAGTACCTGTGGCTGTGTTTAAGGTGCTTCATCAACTAAAGCTGCCTTGCAGTTCTATTATAGCTTATGCTAATAGTAGTAGTCATTATATAATAATAACAATAACAATACTAATATTAATAACATACTTCTATGTTATGACATAGACATATGACAGTCTTCACAGCTTCAAAAGTTATTGAAAAAAAATCTGTGTGGTGGAGTGCTTTATCTCCCTGTTCATTTTTAGCTTTTTTTCTAGCCTGTGCAATAATTGGGGTCACCACAATAGAATAGTGTTGCTTTGTGATTTGCTTCAAAGACTTGTTTGGTTATTAAGTATTGTATGTCCAATTATGTTGAGTTATTTTAAAGAAGTTCTTGAATATTGCTGGAGCTCTTTATGACACTCAGAATGTATTTTCCAGATCTTTGTGAAGTAATTGTTCAGATCTTTTAAATAATGCTGAGTATGAGAGCAGCTTGATTGGACAGCTAAATTACATCAGAAAATAACATTAAATGAGATATAAGTTTATGAATTTACATACCTTTTATAACCTTTTAGCTTTTAAAGCAATACTACTTTAAAATAGTTTACTCAGCTATTGTCTTGTATTACTTGACAAAGTGTGGATTAAACATAAATTATCATTTTGGGTACTTCCTTTAGACACAGAATGTGGAGTCTTTATCTAAGGAGTGATCAAGTTGACCAACAAATTGTTGAAATAGACTGGATCTATTTATTATTCTTTTTTTCCCC
>VXAX01000396.1:383062-404056 GCA_013399835.1 Leptocoma aspasia | reverse complement strand
TACTATTTTTTATTATTATTATTTAGATGAATAAAAATTAAATAAAGCAGGTATGAAGCTTTGAATAACTTGGAAACTTTAAACTACATATGCACTGTTAATATGATATACTGAATCTCATTTATGCTGGATTAGTGGCAGTCCCAGTGTAAAGAAAATCTCTAGAAGAATGTTTCAAAGCTAATTGACAAAACTTAGCTCTCAAATGATACAAATTTTCCCTCAAATTTGCCTTCAAGGCAGAGGGAAACCAAAAAACTTGTCCTTTGCCCCAGCTCTTTCCCACCAACAAGAAATGATGGCCTCTGAGGAGGAGATACTGCCAGTCACCACAGCCTTGATCATGAAGGAATTTTGGATTCAAAGCATTATTGGATGACAAAGAAATTTTACCAGTATATCTCACATTATCTTAGCCCATCATCTCCTTCGTATACCTTACACGAGTCTGATGCAATCGTGGGTGCCAAGTTGCCCTAAGTCTAAGAAATCTTGTAACCAAACTGATACCAACAAGCAAAATATTCAGAGATTAAAGAGTGACCAGAAAAGCTCGTTTTAGAAGGACAGATTAGTCCAACATGACTAAATTAATAAAAGTAAACCAAAACGCAATTTTATGAATATCTGAAGGTTACAGATCTGGAGGAAGAAAGTTTAGCGTGATACAGCGAGAATGAAACACCAATGAAACAACAATAGTATGAAATGAAGGTAATAAGCTCAATAGTAGCAAAACACTTCATGAGACTGAAATCTATCCAATAGAGACATGATTCTGTAAGGCAGGAACATTTGGAAATAGAGTAGACAAAGCATGAGACAGCATGAAACAATTGTGTACTGATGACACAGAAGGCTAAATCATCTATATTTGCCTTTTTGTCTTTGAGATTACTTCTTCTAGTCAATCATTCTGGAGCACCACTACATTTTAACACCTCTTTCTTTCATTTTCTTTCTCCCTTCCTCTTGCTTTTGAAAGCACTATCAAAATAGATGTGACCTCATTTCCCTTCTTTTTCCTCTGGCTTTAAAGGAACAATCTGTATAATCACTATGTTTACCCGAATGTTTTCACATTTGGTTCTTTATATCTGAAAACCTATTTTAAGCAACATCTGGACACAGCGTTCAACATTGCTCTCTTAAAACCTAGTTTTCTGTAGGCGCATGATTTTTATAAGGTCACCCATCACAAAAGTCAGTGACCTTATAAAAAAGTAGATGAATGAGTGAGGAAAGATTTGGGCTGGAGAAAATGTTAAGTATCATGACTCCTTACCACAAGCATACATCCATACACAAAGTTCATTCATGAAGAATTGACTAAGGCTCTTCCAAAGAGAGCAAAAAGCCTAGAAGCCTGCAGGCATTTTAGAGAAAAGGTTTAATATTAATGCAAGTCTAGAAAGTAGTATTCAAAAGATCTTGATGACAGAAGAAAATAAATGCTTCTCTCTCCTTGTTTATTAAAAAACAAACCAGTTTTGGCTCTACTGGGAAACTATTTTAAATGCACGAATATCATGTTTGTTGAAATGCTTTATATCTGCTAAAGGGGATGTGTAATGAATTTCTATGATGTTTTTAGTAATATTCAAAATTTTTTCCAATTTTTTTTTCAAACATTTTTAAATGTCAAAGAAAAAGAGGAAAAATACAAAGATAGTTACTAGTATCTGCCAATAGCTGCTAATATTTAAATTCTTTTAAAGAAGTTATGCCTCTTATGCTTATCACTTTTTCAATATAAAAATTATTATCTACTTTGAGTCTCTTGTAACAAGTGTCTGAAGTATAAGATTTTTGTATTTCAATCCTCTCAACATTGTCACTACTACACTCAGTGTTAAGAAATAGAAATTTCATGTCATCCAATAAAATGCCAAAGTTTTTGATCCCAATAAAAGAAAAAAAATAAAACATTTTATTTAGTTTGATTAACTTGATTTTGACTTGTAGTCTGCATTTGGGGGATTTTGAAAAAGCTTCTACTGCCTTTTGTTGGGGTACATGCAATAGAAAAATCTCCATATACCGAGTTGTTTAACAGACTTGATGGTATTTGGTGTGTAAGAGCAGGTTCTTTTAAAGGAAGTAAATATTTCCCCACTTGTTTCTTCACATATGATAAAAAACTGAGGCATAAACTTTTTTTTTTTTTAAATTTAAATTCTCAGCAGCTCTTATCATCCTTCTCACTTCAACTCCAGGAAAAATAACACTCTTTCATTGATAGTCTGAAAGTATGATTTAAACTCATATATTTCACACCCTCTATTAAATTAGAATGGAATTAGCTGGTGGAATTGAACAATTGGCAGAATGCACTGAAGACACACAAGAATGGAACAACAGGAGTTCTGCCTATCTGGGACTGTGTGGAAAAGAAGATGTGATAGAAAAGTTTACTAAATAAAATATTTATAAGTAAACAAATAAGTAATAAATAAGTAAATACATAAATAAATAAATAACGAAGTAAGAATAAAGTAAGACTAAAATAAATAAAGTAGTAACAAAGTAGAACATAAATAACCTGTGGTACTACAATCTCGTGGCCCACTGATATTTTGTATATCCTAGGAACCTGCAGAATGCAGGAACTATAGACAGAAGAATGTACAAAAAGTACTTGGAATAAAATTTAGCTTTTTATCCCTGAAAAACTATATGTACTGAGCTAAGCTTGGATAAAACATCCCAAACAATACTATGGAAGTATTTCTGGTTCCCACTAAACATTAATCTGGTTTAAATTCCAAGGAGATCTTAGAGTTTTTGTTCTCTTATTTATAATACAATGAAAGGAAACTTTGAAATTAAAAGTCGTTTCAAGCAGAAACCCCCCAGCAAAAAAAAAAAAATCCCAAAAAACCTAAAAAAACAAAAAAAAAACACCCCAAAACCAAAAACAAATAAAACCCAGAAATCAAACCAACCAAACAAAAAAATAAAAACCAAACAATCCTAACCCAATCACAATATTTGTATTAATTTCTGGTGAACAGGAAGAAATGTTGAGCCAGTCCATTGAGGTCGAGTAGAACCTGGTGGATTTCTTGCCTTGGTAACCCCTACCACCTCTTGGGACAGGTATTGTGAGAAAAGTGAAGGATTGTCTTGGAAGAACAAATGGTTGAGACTAAGTTGGCACAAAGGCTCCATCATTTTTAAAGGACATTTAAATAAGAAATTATTACCTCCAACTAGGCTCATTTTAGGGCAATTATAAGTAGCATAATAGACAGTGATATGTCTATTATGTATAAATAAGGAGGAGTTTTTCTGAACATTCCATATTTTATTACAGGAAAGGGGGTTTTGTTATCTTTACAGGACACTGAGAACAGCTAAAAAAGCTGCTTTACAGTAAGTCCCAACTTGACAGATTTTGGAGTTTTGTCTTGTTTGATCAGGTTATTCTCAACATGTTTTGGAAACCATGAGCCAATCCTCTGAGCATAGTATGAGTGGCAAAGCTGAGTCAGGACTGAAGTCCAGCCTTGCTCTAATGGAGATATGGAGCCAAATAACAGCAGCAGCGCTCGGATCCTTCAGCTGCCGCCTCCTGGGCCTGGGCACCCAGGTCTGGCTGAAAATGGAAGGGTATCCACAATATTTACCTTTGATGCTATGCTCATAGAATGATCAGTCATAACAAATACTGTACCTGCAAACCAGAGAAACTATGTGAGTTTACCAAGGAACGCAGAGAAAACAATATGTTATAAAAGACAGTTTGTTTTGTTTTTTTTTTTTTTTAAGGAAAAAGGGAAGCGAACTCCAATTTCTTGAATCCAGAAAGAAGCAATCTAAACCCAGAACCATATTTTCTAATGCCATTCCTGAAAGAAGGGGATTTTGAAAAATCTTAAGGCCTGAGTCAACAGAAATATTTGCAAGTTCAAGGAGTGCAAGCATCTGCAAGCATCAGGGCTCAATACAGGCTCCATACTGCTAAAATAAATCTTAGAAAAAAGTAGAAAAAAATAAAAAATAAGCTTTTTGTTATCTAAATGTCCAACTTACAGAAACAGACATAGGGGAAAAACAACAACCATGGTTTAATTTTTTATATAATGGACATACTTTTATAGGGGTCATAAATTAAATTTTATATGTGATATAATCCAACAGTATGCACGATAATAAAATTTTTAAAATTAATAACCACTATTTTGAAAGAACAGAATGCTTAGTTCTAAACCCACTTTCATTTGTTTCCCAAGGGTCTAAAAGGTGCTGAACAACTCCAGCCTCTAATGACTTTGTAATCCTATTTTGCACTTGGCTTATTATAGCAACTTGCATTTCTTTCCAATGGCTCAGTCCTGCCCGGTAGAGAGATCTAGTCCTGATCCAGCAAAGCATCCTGATTCCTGCAGGTTGTATCCAGACCACATCATTTTCAGCAAGGATGATAGAAGCAGTAGAAGGGAGAGTCTTAACACTGCTTTGCCAAGGCAGAAGGAAGCTGGAAAAGGCTTATGTAAAGAAGGTAATAAAATGAACAGACTGCAATAAATTGTTTTCTTTGTGGATCAAGGCATTGTCTGATTTGGAACTGTAACTAAAACACAATTCCCTTCCTGAGATGCTTCTTGGACATTCCTTTCCCTGCTGAAGGAGTTGTACAACTGTTCAGTCTAGCTTTTCATTTAGTCTCCTCTGTATTGTCATCTCATGCAAAATAAAATAACTTGAATTTTCAAGCTGGGTTTTTCAGATAGGTGTGAGTCTTATGCTCACAAACTAATTGTACTTTTTAATACACTTCTTTCCTTTTATATTTGAGTTGCCATTATTTCAAGTGCTGGGGGTTTTTGTTACTCCATTTGTCCTTAATTAATATGTTTCTAACCAAATAATGATCTGTAGCACTTACATGTAACAGCTGATAAATTTTGCTACACTTACTCCACCTTACACAAAAGTATAAAATTATTGCCTTTTAGGAAAAAGGGCTCCATTTAATGTTAATACCTCTGGGTTACTGTATCTTGATCAATCTGGAATTCCTTCAGTCCATTTTACCTGTACAACAACACAGAACAGTGGTAGAAGCATGGAAACAAATTATAGGAAATGACAATTTCTTTTAAGAATTAACACTGTATTAAATGCCTTTGGATGAAGGAGGGATGAAAGGGGGAAATTGTTCTTTTAATCATTGGGGCACTCTATTTGGACTTAGATAGGATCTAATGAATCAATATGAACAATGAGAAAAATTACTCAATGACTTTTGATTTAATTTTCTTGGCCAGCTCTGGGACACTGCAAAAGGAACCCAGCTGTTCCTTGATTGCACATTTGATATTAAATGGTGTTATATTTTCCTCAGTGCAACGCAGAGAGTTACTAACACAGCAAGTCGGTTACTACGTGTGTTCTCTGTAATACTCCGATCTTAGCAAATTGAAAAGAGATTTTATAAAATAATCAGGTGAGGCAGAAAGACAAAGCACACCATGGAAATGCTGTACATGCCACTCTGATACAGGTACAGCAGGACTGGACTTAGGGTACCTGTGTATCCTCTCTATACATAGAGATTGGATCTAGCAATAAATACAATTGCACAGTTAAGCTAAACTACATTTATCAGTTCTATTTAATAAGTGTTTGTATAGCCTGTACCATAGGACTGTGATCGTTCATCTTCCAGTCTATTCAAGCACACTGATGTAATCTAACAACATAAGCTTTGAAAAGATAAACATAAAACCAAGCTACACTAATTCTTTTTTATTTGAAAGACAGGCCTGATTAAATACATGATTTATTTTATGTTAGAAGTCAACAGTTTTTAATGGTATTATAGGAGCTGAAATCCATGAGAACTGCAGCTTTTGAGATTCTTTGACACAGGCAAACTATGTATGTAAAGTGTTCAGATGTAGGTTTAGTGTCTTACCTAAACACCTGAAGTTTGAGGGCTTCAGTTTCTACCCTCTGCTACTACAGATAATGGTGGTAGCTAATTCCCATGCCTCCTGGAATAGCGGCGATAAAGAAACTAGAAACACAAAGTCCGTAAAATTCAAATTGGGGATTCTTTGTCCCAAGGCATTAATGTTGTGTATGCTTGTTGTTTGAAGAGAATTTGCCCCAGACCATCACTTCTTGCTTTTCAGTCATGGTGAATAACAACTGTCTCTCATTTACTCAAATCTCATTCACATTTATTCAAGAAGAATGAAACTAACTAGGAATACCTATGTACACTGTTTGGGTAAGTCTACTGGTAGTATGAGCCAAAATACAATGATCTTTAAAATTAATTTACATTTTAAAAAACAGGATTCATTTTAATTTCAGCTCTTTTAAAATATTGCAGATTAGTATTTTAAAAATATTTCTGCTTTTGCACCTACTGCCTGAAGAATGATAAATGCTCAGTTTAATTTATTTTCCATCTGGTAACAGGCACTTACTTCCTTCTGAAGATGACTGATGTGCTGATCACATTTCAATGCAAGAAAGTATCACCAAATAAGGCCAGAATTTTCCATTCGCTGCTGTTGTATTTAGGCAATACTTGTTCCGAAGAATGTTCTAGTTTTTCACCCATATTTAGAAAACGCATTGTGTACCATGGTGAGATAGTCTGATCCTTGCCAGATTTGAACAAAAAGGCAACACAACGTTAGATAATTTTAGTCATAATGATACCATTCAGTGGAATCACAGTTATGCAATGCTATGTTTTCACAGCATTGTGGAGTTGTGTTAGGACACTAATTTCTTGGCATTGTAGCCCAATTATTTTCATTTATGAACTCAGAGGGTGGAGGGAAATTTGCCATGCTAAAATTTGAAGCAGTCCTTTAGCTTTCTACTTTGGGTCCACTGTTGCATATACACTCTTACCATAATAGCAGAACAACTCTGCTATTACAGAACAGGCAAATCAGATGGATTTAAAAAATAGAAGAACACTGTCAGGATTTTTTTGATGAACAGTAAAAGAGAGGAGTTTAATGAGTAGAAAAGTCATACATGAAGCAGATCGCCTTTGTGGAATGCAAACCAAAGGAAAATGTGAAAAAAACCCATAGCATCTTGTTCTCTTCATCAACTGAAGTTTTTGCAGACATCTCTTAACCTGACACTCACCACAAAAATAAAGAAAAATACAGTATGTTTGGGAGACAAAAGCGTCAATTATTTTCTTTAAATTCCTAGACAGTCACGGCTCTGACTCATCCAATTTTCTCAGTTTAATAAAATATGACCCTGTGGGAGTAGCATGTTGCGAAATTTACCATAACTATCTTGTGCCTCCAATGTGAGAAATGAATTCTGAATGTGTGGACAATTTCTCCTTTATTGGTTAGTTAACTATTGAGGTACCTCTGCTATCCTGATAATTCTGGCAACATAGGATTTAAGCAATGCACAAAACTTTGATAAGGATCTCTGAATTAATGTAAATTTTCCAAGAATTTTTAAAAAAGGATGAAATTAAAGTGGATGGGGGGGGGGAAGATTAAAACCCAGAATTATTATGAAATCAAAAAACAGTTAAGCAACTCACCAAAGCTACTCAAAGTACCACAGCACCAAAAGACAAAGAATCTACATTAAACTCAATTCATAAAAGATACTTAATGTGCCAAGCAGGTGATATCCATTTCAGTGTTTTAATTGTATTGCTACCTCCACAGGCAGTCATAAATAAAAATGAAAATAAAATTAAAAGTGAAAAAAAAAAAAGAAGGAACTTAACACTACATTTTTTCCCTTTCCCTAAGTCTGATAAAATTTTATTGCACTGAATTTGCAATTTATAAGCAGTGATTTATGTATAAGCACAATACACTGGAAATAGTACATTCAGACAAGCTTCTGATCTTGAAAACCCCTTCGCAAATAAACAGTTTTTACTCATCTGAGTATTCCAGATTCAGCAGCAGGCATGCCTTCCTGTGCAAACTCATGGCAAGTGACAATGTGAGAAATCGAGACATCAGCAAGCCCTTTGGCTGTGCTGGGAGTTTCCTGGGGGTAGGTTGGTCACAGTAAATTGTCCTTAGCTGTGAATTTCACTTTCCTCCCGAGACTCTAAATCTCTTGACCTCTGAGTCACATCTCAAAGTCCACATATTCTCCACCTGCTTGTTTGCAGAGAAGGGAGAGGATGAGTGTCTGCAGGACTGGAGAGGAGAGTGAAAGGAGATGATGTCCTGGGTTCGAGGTAAAAAGGGACATCTCTGTGTTAAACTTGTAATGTTTATCTACTTGTTAATCTACTTGAAATGTAGAAACTTGTCCTCCATCAGCAGGAAGTGGTTCATCTACTAAATGCAGAACAAGCTGGCACATCATCTCAAATGGAAGCAACCAAGGTTATGAATTATGACAAAAAGAACTATATATCCCTTATGCTTGCGAACACTGACAATAGTCAGAGTACGCAAAATTTCACAGTGTCCAGGTAAGAGAAAATTTGTGCTTTTAAGCCATTATAGTGTATGAACTGAAAATAAATGAATAAGAATTTTGGTGTAAAATATGTAGAAAGCCTGATAAGGTTTTGCTTGAATACTGCTTATTTACTTGTCTAGAGCTAGAATATTAAAACAATATTTAAATAAGCCTATGTTTGCAATTATGTATCTGAAGAGTAAGAGCTGGTGTAGGCTTATGACCTTGCTTAATTTTAGGGAAGGAAATGTTTGTTTGGTTGTCTTTTTTTTTATGCAATTCAATATATGCCCAGAGTAAAGTAAGTAAATAGGAAAAATGTCTCTAAGAGTATGAATATAAAATAGGGGTATCAAATTGTTGGCAGATCAGGAAAAACCTTTCTTAGCAATGGAAAGACAAGAAAAAGAATTGACCCATATATCCAGAATTTTTTAATAAATTGAATATTTAAGATAAAAAGTGCATGTATTTTTTGGTTTTCATCTCTTACTCTGCACTGAAACACTGTTTTATGTATGGTGATACAGATTGCAGTAAAAACTGTGCTTACAAGATACATTTTATTCAAGTACCTTTAACACAACTTAAATCTTATGTTCACAAAATCTCTCTTTAAATCCCACAGCCACTTCTTAAATGACATTAAATTTGTTTTGATATCTGAACCCTTATAAATAGAGAGTCTTGTCTGCACACATTGTGTAAGGATCTGTCCTGCAATATGAGAATGCAATTTCTCGTGAGTTACAAAGAGTAAAAAAGGAGCACATGGAGTCTGTGTGGTTTGTTTCAAACAATGAGTAAGAGGCCACGGAAAGGTCAGAGTTAAAAAAATCTCGAGTGGTGCCCACTACAGTACACAAGACTGAACATTCTACTATATTTAAATGTATCTCTTAATTGCATTTTCCTTTCAAAAGTTATAATTTGAAATGATAGAGGGGAGAAAGATGTGAAACAAGATCTGATATGTTTTCTTGCTTTTGGGAGATGGGTGATAGTTTCATTACTTGTTTTGGAAAAAAATTTAAACCTTTCCAAAAGCAGCTCCTTTTTTACCTAACTGCCATGTAGCTGGTGCTATAAATCATCAGAGATCTAGATGACTAATGCATGGAGATTTATATCCGACTCCTACAAAAAACAAAAAAAAAGTGGAAGCGGGTGCTTTGCTAAATATATATTAAAAAATACTATTTCCCTGCCACTTTTCTACAATGCAACCACAGTTGCAAAGAATCATCACTTTAATATGTCATAAGGCCAAACACACTCCAAAACTTTCAAGAGCAATCTATCCACTTAAACACACACACACACTCTTATAGAAATATATAACTTTAGCAGTGAAAGTAGTTCAGCTCATGCCAGTGAAATTAAACTGACAGCTCCTCCAGTACATTTTTGCCTCAATATAGAATCTGGTTTGGTTTCAGCGAGGCTTCATTTTGGTCCGTAGCTCCATCTGCATGGAAAAGCTGACAAGAACAGTGTTGTATCCTAGAAGTTTTTGACTTTGCATTAAAAAGAGCTCCAGAAACACTCAGAATCAGGCAATAGTTCACTTCCTTCCAGACTCCTCACACACCTCTCCCCAGTGCCACGCTCATTCCATGATAGTTCTAGTCTTCCAGAGACCTCAGGCAGCACAGTAGCCTTTGGAAGCACAGCACAGTGAGAGAAAGAGCTTTGGAACTCTGCTGCCACTGAGGAGAGAGATGAGCTATTGACAGACAATATCCATAAGGACCTCTAGTCAAAGATTAAGGAACAGCCCTACCACAGATTTCCTAGTAAGTAAACCAGTTCTGTGTTGGTCTCTGTAACCACGTGGCTGGGCCCAAGCTAGGTCAATGGTTTGAGAAGTAGTCCCATCAACTTCTGACATGAGAATTTGCAGAAGGGACCGGGAGGGAGGTAAGAGAAAAGGACCATCCCAAACAGGATTTCAGTAGTAGGGAAATTTACTGGTTTCTGTTGTAAGGGAGCAGTAAAGGACATTCAGTCTCCTTCCTCGAAAATCCAGGACTACATTATATGGAACACACATGTGGAATATTGCATAAGGATTAAGATGGGGTATGAATTTTCAAAATGCTGGTTACTACACTGACTACCTAGACAGATATTCTCAGTCATCATTAATAGGGCTTTTGGATAATATAACCTAAATTCACTAGCTGTGCCACCAATATTAGTGCAAGGTCAATGCAGGTTGGTGTTTTATACTCATGTGATGCACGCTGTTTTCTCCTATAAAAAATCACATGAGATCACCCAATTCATTCTTATAATTCCTGCAAAAGTAGTGTTATTTATCCAAAAGGAGAATACAGAAAAGAGCAGCGAGGTAAGAAGTATAACTGCCTCTAACCTCACCCAGAGCTTTTGAACATTGGGAAATCCCTTTGCTACCTCAGAGAATACTTTCCCACATTCCAGAACCTTTTGGACTAACCACTCAGCTGTAACAGTGAAATTGTACACTACTCCAGGAAGGCTCATGAATGGAGGAAACCCAATTTATATGAAAAAATTGACTTGGACTACAGAATTCTAAACAGAGAAAGTGAACACCTGCCTCACCATTAAGTATGAAAGATGCATATTGATTTTAGATTTCCATCAGCAATTTTTTTCAGAAAGGTATAGCGCAAACAGTGTCCAAAGAATGTGAAGAGTAGCTAGAAATATAAGAAGCTAGACCATTGAGACTGCATTTAATTTCAACCTATACTATCAAAAGCTATTATGCAGAGATGCAGGGGAAAGTTCACTTAATTCTTTCTTCCTCTCTGTCTTCCAAAACTAAGTCAGGAATCAGCAAAAGAAATAAATAAAATCAAGTCCACAAATGGAGTTATTTTATGAAGACAGAAATGCACATTTCTAGTCTGAAATTCTTAGCAGCCATTCACAGCAAGAAAAGGATGTGTTCAAAGCAATTTTTAGTGCTCTGTAAACAGAGAATACGTTGGATGTACCATCTTTGACACCTCTATATTTAGCCTATTTCAGACCTGGAAAGCAGCCTGGCATCTGTTACAAAATAGGTACCCTCTGACCAACTATTGACCAACAGAAATTCTTATCTGGATTCATATCAGAAGCCTAAACTGGATACAAGCTCAGAGACAACAATTTTGCTTGGTTTTGATTTAGATGTTGAACACCTGGGTCAGCTTAAAAAAATGGACTTCTTCAAACTGGAGGCCCAGGTACTGCTGAAAAGACAGTGTTTCAGGAGTACAGCACCTAAAGCTAGCAAACCTCTACACTATGAAGAGAACTCTGAAGGAGGTAGAAGCTTGGTCACATAAATAAGTTTGTGGATCGGGTACCGCGTGAACAAGTAAATACACACGGCATTTGTTCACCCACAGCACAGCTTTCAAAATTCATCTTTACAGAACATTTCAGATTTGACAAATTCACAGATTTCAAGGGACATTTTTCCAACCAAGCACAAGTCTGAGGCACTGAGTCAGAGTACTGTCATAGAGCAGCAGATGACCCAAAAAGCTTCTTTGGTGTTCTGATAGCAACCTCAGCAGAGAGGGAATGATGGACTGCAGAGTGAAATCCTTTGGGGTGTTTTGCTCATAGCTACACTTATATGTTGATGACAGGATTGGAAGCCTCGTTATAGATGCCCAGGCTACATTCCTCCTACCTGAAGACACAGGCACCTCAGACTCATTAACTCTGCCTTTCTGAATCAGCAAAATACACAAAACACAATAAAACACACTTCACTATAACAATCTTCCAAAAAGACAAGGACCCCAAGAGATAGAGAAAATACTTCTCCATTAATTTAAAAAATGGTAAATTATTTTCAACGTTAAAATTATACCCTTAATTTCTGTTATGAATTTATGAGACCTCAGCTTCCATCTATTGTTTCTTCTTAGAATTTTGTTTGGTATATTACAAAGCATTTAAACATCTATTTTTTTCCTCTTAAACTAATCACATCAGTTCTTGAGCTTCTTAATGAATAGATCAATGCTAAAGTACTAAGTTTTTCCTTTTTATTCAGCACTGAATATTTTTGTGTCTCTATTCTTTTCACCAATTTTTTTAGAATGTGTACAAATTCAAACACAAGCAGCATTCCAGTTTTCCCACTGACATTGGTAAAATCACTATTCTGTTCCTCTGGAATGTCATAATATATTTTAACACTAGCACTATGGG
Organism: Leptocoma aspasia; assembly: GCA_013399835.1. Classification (NCBI taxonomy): domain Eukaryota; kingdom Metazoa; phylum Chordata; class Aves; order Passeriformes; family Nectariniidae; genus Leptocoma; species Leptocoma aspasia. Next base: position 391,417 of record VXAX01000396.1, on the reverse strand, counting down.
AGTTCATGTGGAATTTCTTGCCTGTTGCAACATCAAATTCTCTTCAGAGCTGGTTTTACAGATGAGTGTCCCTCATTCAAAATTTGTCCTTCTTATATGCAACATTGCAAAACATTTTGCATCCAATATTACTCAGTATGGCTGTCTTATTTAACATGCTGCCTCACTTGGTCTCAAGGAAAAGCTTCTCAGTTCTTCTCAATTCATGTGATTGAAATCACATCACTACGGCCAACGACATTTAATTAACTGGCACTCTCTGCCAGCTCAGGATCAACAATACAACAAAAACCCAACCATACCAGACACTTAAAAATGGCAATAAATACCTGAACACTTTAAAAAACCTTTATATAATTAATCCTCTAAAGCAACATCACTCAGATATCCTCACAGGCCGTGCCGGTTATGAGCATATCCACACTCCTGGGAGTGCTTTTTTCCTAGTTTAGGGGTTTGTTTCTGGTTTTGTTTTTTTTTTTTTTTCAATTCTCCTCTTTAGCATTCAGTTTTGGGAAATGTCCTCCCAGTTAGCTCAGTTAATCTTATTCACCCAGTTTACCCTCACATACCCATCCTAACAGATGCTCTTATAAACGTCATTTTGTTAACTGTGGGCTCTACACTTATATTAAATGCAATTTTCTGTCAATGCTGTTTCCAGAGCATTGATACAATATCTGTATAATCCATTAAAAAAATATTTCCTCACAACATTTACTCTTAAACATCTTACAAGTGCTTCTAAGCTACCTAAATATCATATGTTTTTTAAAGTTTGACTGTACTTTATTTCCATGGTAACTTCTACCTGCCAGCCAGGCACTATAAAAGGGTCAAATTGTTTGCTTGATAGAAAATACTTCCCATAATACCATACTACTGACAGTAAACTTTTCCCTGCCTTAGCTTTCTACCAGTTGAATCCTGTATTGTATTTTCAGTTACTTTGCCTAAAATTTATGTCAGGGGAAACGATCAATGGTCACCACTCCGTATAAATTTCACTTGAATCATTAGAATGTTTTCTAGCTACATAACCTAGACAACCTTTTGAAAAAGTAAAACATTACTGTTGATCTAAGAACATTTGTCCCTTAATAAATATTCCCCAAAATCCTTTCACTTGCTTTCTCTTTTCACAATAAAAAAATTTAATAATTATTTTTCCAGATACAGAATAGAAATATTAATTGAATTTTTCTGACAGTTATGCATCACTACTGCCAACAGATCTTCACAGGATGTAGCCAATAAAAACAACAAAAAGAACAGCAATACTGCCTTATTTCTGGTGTATTCTAAGACTACGACACAATCACAGCATTTCTCTCCTATTACATTACTTGTACTTCTTTCACACTTTATTTTTTAATAGAAGTTGTTATATGATTTCCTCTTTTTTTCTCTACTATGTACTAGTTTGTTTTGATATAATTTTTGGTTTAATTGTTAAAATTTTGCTTCCTTTTCCCTGGGGTCAAAGACAGACTCAAAGTCAAATATGAACTCTTATGAATTGGGTTTTTCGATGGCAAAACAATATAATCCTAGAAACTGACCAGTTTATATTCACAGCCTTCTGTTTATATGTCCTTTCCAATCAATTTTTCTCATAATTTTCCTCAGGTTTAGAAGATAGGTATTTCTGAAGCAGCATCATTGACTGCTTTTTATCTTTGATTTGCCCATAGGCAATCATCATCTTTCTTTGCCACAAAAAAAAAAAAATCTTATCTGGATGATATTTTAAATTAGATGCAATACCTTTTGTGATAGGAATTTATTATCTATACTTCTTTGCAACTCTTAATGACATTCTACTACTGCTGCATGACATTTTCATACATACCTTCAAACCTGAAATTTCCCATTAAAAAATGCAATTATTTTTTTCCACATGTTATGGAAAGTTACCTAAGGACTAAGCCATCCTCCACTATGGTTTGATTCAGTAATCTTTAACAGATACCTCCAGGCCTTTACTTAATGTATGTAACTCAATCTTCAGGGCCAGACCACTCAGGAAAATGCACATTACAGAGAGAGGGATATCAACATGAACATGCACTGAAGGTGAGGTTTTCTGGTTCAAAGGAGAAATCCATTATGGTTTTAATTCCCTGCACCATATACAGTCAAAATTCACACGGGCGTTAAATGCAATAAAACTCTTATTGAGTAGCAGACTGTGCACTGCATATGAGCAACCTGAAAGGCTAATGGGGTCACCATCCTTCCCCTCTAGTAGCTGTGTCATCAACAACCCGAACAAAAATGAACCTCTTGAACTGATGTAACAAATATAAAAGCTTTCCTCTGGAAAAAAATAATATATAACCACATGTAGAAGAAGCTGCCTGTCCAATAAGGGCTCACAAACTGAGTAAGGGCAAAGAAAATCCTTGTAAAACCAAACAGCTAAGTAAAGAACCCTTATAACACAGCATGCATGCCCTTTGGCAAAGAAACTCATGGAATTGAATATATTGAATATATTTGTGCATTTGAAACTTGCATGTATTGAGGGAGGGAAGAGTATGATTCCTTAACCCACTTCTTTCTGTCCCTGCAAAGCCTCTTCTAGCAGTTAAAACAGAAACTATAGCATTCTTGTTAAACTGATTGTAACATGTCACAATATTCAGTTATTGACATACATAATCAATACACAGGGATTACACCATCCTAAGGACTGAGAATTCAGACCTAAAACATGTAATTTTAAAAACGACTGCTTTTGTTAATATAAGATGAGGTTTTGCCGTGGCAGTGAGATTAATTCATCAATTATTCTATTACACACTGATGAAAAAGATGCACTAACACCTGGAATGTCAGCAGGGATGGCAAAAGAACATGGAACTTTTGGAAATTTTGAAGCTTGTAGCATATTAACTCAATATGGTATTTGGATCATCTTTTTGTCTATAAATATAAACACTTATTCTATTATTTATCTCTGGAAATAAAGGAAAAAGAAAACAAAAACCTACAGAGCAAGATCCATCCTGAAGTAATTACTAAATATCTGATTGAGATCACTGGGAGCAAATCTGGGTTTATGTTCTTGCAATGACAGAAGAAAAAGAAATGTAAAAGGAATTAAACTTGTTGCATAGAAGGGTTGCTGCAGAACCAACTAGCTCATACACTTTATAATGCTAAATGATGACTAAAAAAATGGGCCTTAGTGAATAAAAAATACCCAGTTCTTTTAATTAATTCCTGCAAGACAGAAATCTCACTTATACCAGTTCATGGAGAGACTGTCATTCTCTTCCCTTGCATGAATAGTCCACTAATAATTGTTTTTGGAGATTAACAGGAAAGTTAAATGTTGGTCTATAGCTGATGAAGATCCAGGGTGATGAAACTTTCCTCCTTTATTCCCTACCATAATAATTTCCAGTCAAGACAATGGAATCTGATGATCCTCAGTAATTTGATGAGTGAGCACAGCGCATGAGAAGTGAGGTGAGTAGCCCCCATCCCAGTCACAGATGGCCACCTTTTTGCCATTGCCAAGATTCTGGGGTAAGCTCAAAGTATATGAACAGAATTATTGACTGCTTAAGATCTTAAGGCAGTCTTTAGCTTCGGATCATGTGCAAGGTGTGATGATAAGCAGTGTGAGGAAACCTGCACTGTTGTGACTCTTGCTGCACCCCCAGGTGATAACCAGGCTCTTTCTGTGCCTGGCTTTATTTCCCATGTAACACGGCATGGGAGGGAAGAGATTGTTGCCACGAAAGTGAAGAAACACTTGTAAGCAAAATCAAAATGTGCTGCTGATCTGAAGGACACTAATACTTTCTGGAACTTACTACCACTCTTTTTCAGCATCAAGTCAGATCCTCTGGGCAATCATTCCTATATGTATGGTGAAATAACAGGACCAACTCCTGGGCCTTCTAAAAGTCAGGTCACACTATGCTGTCCACGCAAATAGGAAAGGAAATCACATCCATATTTCTGAGGATTATTTTAATGCACAGGACAGTATGAATCCCATAATCCCAACTAACTGATTCCTCAAACACAAAGAGCATTAATGAATGCTCTGAATTGCTGCTGGTTTGCAGAGAAAACATCATTTATTTAACTTATCTTGCTGTGAAATTTCTGAGTAAGCATTATCTAGTTGCAAGTGAAATAATTGTTGATGGAATCTTTTGCTTTGAGGGTGGTTGGTTTCCTTTTTAATTCTGCTGGTTCCTGGTTATATTGCTCCCCCACAGTCCTGACGTAACAAGTACAAGCTTGGCAGCAAAACTATGGTAGATTTTATTCAGTGGTCTGATGCTGCCTCTCTCCCTTTCACGAGCAGCAAAGGTAAATCTTGCCTTGGCACTGTGAAAACAGAATTTCAGGACTTATTACAGTTGTGTTAGTATTTAAATTTACACAAGCTATGGTATATACCTGAAATGCATTTTAATATGCCCAAGGAATAGATCCAGTCCTGGAAAGTTCATTGTTGTTTCTAATTGTCAGCGACTGCTACACTTTGCTTGCCTGCAGCTATCCAATTAATATATCACCACTACAGAAAATATTGTAATATGCTCGATGTCCTAACAACAACAAGTCTCACACTCCACTTCCATCCAACAATTTCCTTCTAATTGGGTTTCCAACATATTAGCAACTATCAGTGAAGAGCATACAGGCAGATATGCCATCGGCTAATGCAGCCTGCAAACACCTTTTCCTATGGCTGTGCAAAGTTCTGCTGTGGAGATATTCCTGGTAGTTTAGAATATCGAGAGAGAGATTGAGAGATTGAGAGAAGCAAAGCTCAACTCCAGAAGTGGAAAACATATAACTTGTGCCCTGAGATATCGCTATGGCAACATTTAAACAATGAACAGAAAGCCCTGCAGGATTCTGCTCTCGCTTCCTTGGATACCAAGTGTAAATCCTGATTCTCTTTTATTGTGTGCATGCACAAGCGTCTGATTTTTGCCTTTTCCACTAACAGATAGCAAAGTATCCAGGCACCCTACCAGGAACTACGCATTAATTCACTTCCATGTATTGCAGCTTGTGAATATGCAACTAAACCACACCACTGGCATAATCATCTCCCCTCTTGTGTCCCCATTTCTACCCCTTAGGAGAAAAAAATGACCATGGTAGTACAGTTAAATAACAGGTAGCTTTTTTTTTTTTTTCTGAATAAAGTCATTAAATAAACCACTCTAAAGTGTCACAAGCCAATCCCCAATGCCTTCTTCCATGACCCAGAGTAGAGGAAGGATCCTTTCCAAGGGCTGCTCCTTCTCTAAGCTGCTAGACTCAAGTATGCCTCAAGGCTGCCTTCCAGATCAGCATGGCTGCTGTTATTCCTAAATCCTTCTCATCTGGGTTATCCTGTGGGGGCTGAAGGAGGCTTGTTTTTGTTTATGATTTTCACAGAGCAGCTGGCAATGGGATGAAAGGCCCCTGAGAATACTAACCCGAAATCCAGTCAGCTTCGCTACTCTAGAAAATACTTAGTAGGTGCCAAGTGCATATCTTCAGAGTAATTTTCACCCCAGACTGAAAACAGCACTAATTCCAGCACCCTTCCCTCTCCCCTTGTTCCCTCTCTAGCCATCAGAAACAAAAGCATATCTCCAAGCCAACACGAAGCCACTCTGGCAAGACCGAGATGGAGGCTCGCTCTCTCACGCTGCTGCGGAGTGCACAGTGCACTCCTTCAGTGAATACACTGCAACATGGATAGCCTGGCTTGGGATTTTTCACCAGCACCAAGCTCTTTCAAAATGTGCTAAAATCCTGTCCTGAGCCCCATCCAAAATCTTCCTGCCTCATATTGCAACAGCAAGGATCTTCATGCCAAAAGGGAGACGGCTTTTTAGGTCACAGGCAAATAATTTTAAAGCCTACATATAGGAAGCCATAGCAACACCTCTGGAATCCCTTTGTTTTTCTCCAGTCCCACATAATAATGCTTGTATTGGCTCACATGTACAGCATTTTTTCTTGGGTCTCACCTAATTTGAAAGCCCATTTTTCACTTGTCAGTGGTATCAGGCTGGGAGATATTGTGACACAATTTGCCGCTCCAGCAAACTGAACCTGCTTCAATTCTAGATCAGTACAAATCATTCCTGACATGAGAAAAGACACAGACCAGCCACCCCCTTGCATTAATAACTTACACCTTGCCTGAAGTTTGAGATATGTGATCTCTGACCTTCTGGAAAACAATTAGACCAAACAGAGCAGGACCTTCCAATACAACTTTGTCTTTCCTCCTGTACAAGCATTTAGTGCCTAAATATACACCTAATGGTTCCCTGAGTGCTACACCTCTGAGGGAAGTAGCAGAGACAGCCAGCTCCAGCCTCTGGTTGAGGAGATATGTTGCTTCTCACTTAGCTGCATGTTTGGATGAATGTTTTGGCTATTTATTTTATGATCAGCCCTTTGAGCTCTGGGTAAGCCTCAGCACAAATGCTGAGGAATGCTGTACTCATTCCCACTTTGATATAGAGTGAGTTAAACTCTGGGCTGTTCCATGTGTCTTTTGGCTACTGTATTAAGTGAATGATTCACTGAAGTGTGAAACTGTTGCCTATTTGGAAGCAGACACATCCCTAGCTTTTTCATGTTGACGAGGTTTGCCCATTTCAGCCCAAACTGGTGACTAAATTTTCCCACTGCTTCTTTATCACGTCAAGAAAATACTCCTGCTAGTTATTGTACAAAATGAATGGGGCACCTATGACAGCTTTCTATTGGCCAAAACTGGAGCTGCTCTATCAAATTTTCTGTTTATGTGTTCACTTGACAGCAATCCAGGGAAAAGCTTGGAGATGCCTTTTCCTTAGCCAGCTTCTTTTTCCTTCAGTAATTACTGAGCAGCAGCTTAACATAAATTTAGCTTTTCTATTACTGCAACTGCTGATGTAAGTGTAGCCCACAACAGGACACAGACTTATCATGATACACGAAGGACTTAACAGGAGAGAGTTTTGCTGTTGTTTTCAGATGCTGACAAACTTATTACCCATTTAGTGTCCCACAAGGAAACATGGGCCCAGAGGAAAAAAAGGAGGCTAAAGCACTTCACACTAAAACGATTTAGCTGTATTGAGAAGGATGAGAGTAATTGGAGCTGGAAGGAACAATTTTTGCTGTGTTTGCTTCCTTCTTTTTCTGAGCAAAACTGCAAAAAGGGTCTGATTTGTTTGCGTGGCCAAACAAAAACTCCCAGAGATTTCCTTAGGAGCAGAACTGAACCCTAAATCTTAATCCTTTTAAAATAGCCAAAGTTTAAGAGGCATGACCTCCAAACAGAAGCACATGGAACACATTTGAGACGCATAAGTCCTCATTTCCGTTATGCCAAAAGATTCAGGACATTTACATGAAGTAACAGTAGTGATATAAGTGAATGAAGAAACGGGAAAAAAGGAAGAGGATAATAATGGTTTATGTATTTATCCAGGGAAGTTACAGCTCTGTTTTGTGTTGTTTCATGCAGGCAGCTTGTGAGGTAAGAAATGCTGCCAGTAATTAAAAGAGACTCCAGAAATCTGGATCTACCAACACTTCTTTCTTTCTTGGTCGGTCTCCCCTTCTCCAGAATATTGCTGCTAGAGAAAAGTAAAATGAGTGGCAAAGCTAGTTCTGCACCTTGCCTGCAAAAAAGAAAAAAAAAAAACCAACAAAAAACCATTCCTATTCAATGGCTCATTTAATTAGTTGTTTCTCCCTCTCATTCTGCACCAGTCTTGGCCTCATACCTTCAGCTGGAGCCTTAACATGTGAAGGCCAAGGCTGAAGAGGGCAGAGGTGAGGGAGGACAGAAGGGGAAGAAAAAGAAAGAAAACTCCCTACCCATGAGATATGCAGTCATGCCAGGAGAGGGGACAGAAGCAGCACTCTTCCCCACAGGAAAACATGGACCTCTATTTTAAACATCATGTTATCCTCCCTTTATTCCACACTCCCACACGACATTTCTCCAGGAAGGGAGAGATATTTACTGCTCTGTTACACATCATTGCTAATTTCTGGCCCCCACCATTTACAAGCCACTTTTTAATTATTTTCATTACCAGCATCATAAAACAAAAAGACTCCTGACACCTCAGAATCCTCTCGCTGCTTGTCAATCAAAGTAAATCTCTTTCAACTGCCATGAAAGTCCAAGGGGACCCTGAAGGATTCACCACAAAATCACACAGAATTTCCTAGGAGATCCAGAGGACATGGGTGGCCAGTACAGCAGTTCCCTAAACTCCCCTTCAGTAGGAGAATGTCCTCTCTTTGCCTGTTACTGTTCTTTCTTAGCAATGGAGTGTAAAACATGTCATCTGTCTTTGAGCTGCATCCTCA
>VXAX01000396.1:329194-380314 GCA_013399835.1 Leptocoma aspasia | reverse complement strand
CCCCCCCCCACACCCCTTCCCTTTTTCTTTGCTTGTGATCAGTAAAATACAATTACCCAATTACCTCCCATCATCTTAGCACTGATTGGTCAATTGCATTAACACTTGGTGGCGGGGAAAGGGGCCGGGAGCTGCTCCGACGTGGCATTGCTGCCACCTGCTTGACAGACTGGGAACGAACTCAGGGTTACCTTAAATCTCCGAGCCGGGAAGGAGTAATTGAAAAACAAGGGATCATCTTAAGGAAAGGAACGTCAAAACTCATTTTCTTAAAAGCCTGCCTGATTCTGACAGTTCAACCGGTATTCGCAGGTTCCAGCCTAGCCGCTGAGCCAGAGTAAATGACAGCAAAATGAAATGAGGTATAAAGTTGTCTTTGCAAAAGAAGTACAGGACAACCAGTATTCACAGGTACCAGCTCTGAACACAGACGCAGAGGCACGATAATAATATGAAACAAGGTATGAAGTTATCTTTGCAAAAACTGTAACAGTGAAAATAATTTGCATTGAAAGACAATCTGTTTTCCAATTACAGAAATCAATGTTTGCTTAAAATTTGTATGCACATACAAATTACCTAAAACTCCATTTTGGCAGCTGTTCAAGGGCAAAAGCCCTTTGAACGGCTTCAAAGTTTCAGTGAGTTTAAGTCCCACCTTCAGTAAGCTGTGACAGCAATGCAACAATTCAACGTCTAGGCTCACCTATCAAATCTGCCACAGCTTGATTAGAATGACTTCTGACGTGCATTTTGGAGTTTTCTCAACTGGCTCCCTAATTTGGGTTACTGAAGTACCGATGTGTTTGTTATGCTCTTACCTGGTCACCCAGGTATGTTAGAAGTACTTATCAATGTTATCTACCTAAAGTGCTCAGAATTGGGCTTGTGTCTTGTTTCCCTAGGGGATCTAAGTTCAATGGAAATTTTACAGAAAATTTTGCCTGTGTAAGGTCAGATACACTACTCCCCTGATGGAAACAGAATACAGATGATGTATGTGCTGGCATTTGTCTCTCTCAAAATCAGAAAGATATTATTTATAGATCTAACTCCTCCATATAACCACAAAAAAAGAATAAGTCAGGTGCTTCAATGGTAATTATAGCAAGCTTCAAATATTAAGCAGTAACTCTGAGTTATTCCATCCATATAGTAATATAACTAACTCTTTGCTCAGTCATCTCTCAAATAGTCAAGATATGTTTGGAATCCTTACTCAGGCTTCAGCTTTTGTGTGAAATTTACATACTTGAAAATAAAGTTTAAGTTCTATGTGATATTAGAAGTTTTTCCAGAATTATAAAATCCATAAACTAGCTGAATTCCATCAAGTAACACTTACTGAATCATTAACATTGACTTTCAGATTTATTCTACTGACTCAACAGGCTTTCTGGTGAGAAGGTCCTACTAGATATAAGCAACTGGAACGGGGCACATTTAGCATCTGATCTTACTATCCCTGAAATCAGTGGCAAACACAAATTACCTGCAATGGGTGAAAGGCTGAGTGTGTAGCAATAATAAATAACCCAAACCTATCACTCTTTCAGAAGTGGTGAAAAAGTCTCTGAGTTTTTTTGAGGAAGGTTGCCAGTGTGGTAGCAGATGAAGTTGCTGACAAGTAACAATCTTTTTCTCAGTTGGTGAGCTTATTTTGTTCCTGTCTGATTCACTGATGCTGCTGGTGTATTTTGGGTCTACAAACATCTTATGAGGGCCTTTTTCTTTTTACTACTCAAAATCCAAAATCCACAAGGTTGCTCCTTTTCCCAGAAGGATAAAAACATCACAGTCTAATGTGTTTCCTCCACTGTTGTCTCAAAAAGCTCCTGAAAAATTTCCTGCTACTATTAAAGAATCCATGAGTGAAAGGGAAGGTTTCTATAACTGAATTAAACAAACATACAGGTGTCAGATACATACGATACATAATTTTGGGCATCCAATCAGAATCTAAGACAAACTCTGCTATAGCTACAGTATCTCTGTTGACACAAAGTGATACTTTTTATAGAAATGTCCACATTTTCAAATGACATCAAAATGCACATTTCTAACAGATAACTGCTTAAATAGATTACGTGTCTCTCTACAGACAAAGATAATATGTCTGCTGGCATATGTGTGACTAAACAAAAAAATGTATCAAAACTGCAACACACTCTAGCCTATGATATGATCTCTCTTAACGTTTGTTATCTTTAATACAGCAATTAGGCTTTAGCACCTAATAAACACAGAAGATAGTGTGATTAGCTTCTTAGAACATAACTTCGAAGCAATCTAGTTTGCAATATTTATAGGATGACATTCCACGCTACATGAAAAAGTAAATATCCTTATACTAAACAAAATTTAAAGATATAATTGCATTTATCTGTTTTACAAGCTTATAAGTCACATGTGTGTGAAACCTATTTAAAACAAATATTTTGGTACAATAATTCATTTCTTAATCAAATGTTAAAAGGCTATCATTAACTCTGGAGAGAACTGTTACGTTTTTCCTGCAGCACATTATATGTTATTGCCTTGAAAGAGTGTTGTTTGTATATTGCCTTCAATCTTGCCCAATCCTGAGTATGGAAGGATAACAAAACTGAAATGCATACACTGGAAAATCTTCACATAATAAACATCAACTATAAAGATTGCTGTAAATATTGTTATATAGATTGTTTTCCTTTCCAACAGACAAGGCCAGTTATAGAACTGCCACTCTGTGTATGACTAACACTGGAGGACACTAGTGGAAGAGACCAAATATTCACAATACTCAGTCGTTTGGTGGAAGAGAAACACAGCTAAAGCCTAAAAGAAAAGGATTCTGACCCTAAACAAAGAAGAAGAGAAACATTATAATTGAATAAGCATTAACAAATTTTGAGGAAAAAACAGTAAAACCGCTTTACTTAGACAAAGAGAAAAGCAATTGGAACATTTTCCTAAGTCAGTTGACAGCCCCACCTTCCTTTTAAATAAGAATGAGGAAAGCATAGAGCAAACAGTGGAACATAATATTCTTTCTATTTTATTTAGTTTTGCTGATGAGAATCTGTTTGCATATGGAGAGAGTACTTGAAATTCTCTTATAGCTTGCTACTTTCAAAAGGGAATAAAACTTGCTGACAAACATACTTTTGACTGCACATATCTAGGATCAAGCTCATTAATCCATTCATTAATTTAATGGAGATCCTAAAATTCTCAGACTATATAAAATATATCATATATAATCTAACAAGATTATATTTTCTGTTGTAATTGGAGCCCACAGTACATAATCTCTTGTTTATATGATTTATCTGATTGTTGTTCAGTTCTTTTAATACAACAAGCACTAAAATCAGGTGCATATTATCAAAATTAGCAGCTGACTGATACTGCCTAATTTATTAATTTTCGTGGGGTTTTTTTTCTGATGTTTACAGTCCTAGTGAGAATTTTGTTTTTTTTTTTTTTTCTGGTAATTTCTGCTGGGTCATAGCAGCTTGGAAGAAGTAAAAGAAAAGATATGTTCCTTCCAGGAAAACGTGGATAAAACCACAGCACATGAATGTGTACATGACTGTTCAATAAACTAATCTCTTCATAATATCATAGTAACAACTGCTTCCGGTAAAGATGGAACTGAATGGTGGAGTTTGTGTTGAACCACATTCTCAAAACTTCTGTGTGTTTATTGCGTGTTCCTTGTGCAGCTGGGTTAATGGGACAAATTTAGAATTGTTGTACACTTGTACAAATTTTCATCTTCCATGCTGACTTCCAGCCTGCTCTTTAGAGAGACTTTCTAGAATTTCTCCTTATGGAACTGAGTCAAATATTGTCAAAGCTTCTGTTATGCAGAGACAAAACCAATTCCCCAAGCTGATCAAGAGGCATGCCCTTGCTGCAAAGAGGCCTAATGGTATCCTGGGCTGCACCAGGCAAAGCTGTTCCAAGAACATATTATAAGTTTCTTTGCGTGTAAGTTTGTAGAAAAATTTTCTCATGAGAGAACATTTTTTACTGTCTTACTTTGTACAAGTTTCTGTAAACAAAATTTCTAGTTTGTGATTTAAAGACATTTTTAGATTTCTCTGCCTGTCTCCTTGTTGTGAGAGAAGGAAGTGAAGGACTGTTATCTCTCTGATATTATAAGCATTCTAGCATTCTGGTACAGAGCAGTGAAAAAGAAGCATCTGAGCTCTGTACCTGGGCACACTATAGCCTGAATCCTCTGACTATGGAGTCATTTTAATAAATCATATTTAGCCTTCTGAAATTATTGTGAAGAGTCCTTTGTTAATGAACGGACCACTGCAATACAAAGCACTGCCAGCAGGTCGAGAGAGGGGATCCTTCCCCTCTGCTCAGCCCCTGAGACGTCACACCTGGAGGGCTGTGTCCACATCTGAGCTGCTCAGTACAAGGCAGACATGAACAGTTTGGTCAGAGTCCACCAAAGCAGCATGAAGACAGCAGTCTGGAGCATCCTTCCTCTGGGGAAAAGTTGGAAGAACNTTAGAGAGACTTTCTAGAATTTCTCCTTATGGAACTGAGTCAAATATTGTCAAAGCTTCTGTTATGCAGAGACAAAACCAATTCCCCAAGCTGATCAAGAGGCATGCCCTTGCTGCAAAGAGGCCTAATGGTATCCTGGGCTGCACCAGGCAAAGCTGTTCCAAGAACATATTATAAGTTTCTTTGCGTGTAAGTTTGTAGAAAAATTTTCTCATGAGAGAACATTTTTTACTGTCTTACTTTGTACAAGTTTCTGTAAACAAAATTTCTAGTTTGTGATTTAAAGACATTTTTAGATTTCTCTGCCTGTCTCCTTGTTGTGAGAGAAGGAAGTGAAGGACTGTTATCTCTCTGATATTATAAGCATTCTAGCATTCTGGTACAGAGCAGTGAAAAAGAAGCATCTGAGCTCTGTACCTGGGCACACTATAGCCTGAATCCTCTGACTATGGAGTCATTTTAATAAATCATATTTAGCCTTCTGAAATTATTGTGAAGAGTCCTTTGTTAATGAACGGACCACTGCAATACAAAGCACTGCCAGCAGGTCGAGAGAGGGGATCCTTCCCCTCTGCTCAGCCCCTGAGACGTCACACCTGGAGGGCTGTGTCCACATCTGAGCTGCTCAGTACAAGGCAGACATGAACAGTTTGGTCAGAGTCCACCAAAGCAGCATGAAGACAGCAGTCTGGAGCATCCTTCCTCTGGGGAAAAGTTGGAAGAACTGTTTAGCCTGGAGAAGAGCAGGCTTGGTAGAATCTTATTACTGTCTACATGGAGGGAGGGTGCAAAGAGGATGGAGCCAGTGGTGCCCAGTGGCAGAACCAGAGGCAGTGGGCACACACTGAAACACCAGAGGTCCCCTCTGAATATAAGGAAATGGTTTTTTCCTCTGACAAGAAGAGCACTGGCACAGGTTGCCCAGGGAGGTTGAGGAGTCTTATTCCTTGGTAATATTCAGAAGCCATCTGAACATGGCCCCAGGCAACTTGCTCCAGGTGAATATGCTTGAGCAGTGGGGATGGACTACATGACCTTAGAAGGTCCCTTCCACCCTCAAGTACTCTATGATTCTGCAATTTAACAGTCTGTAGAAATATTTACATAAAAGGAAAATAAGAATACCTCATACTTAACTGGTAAAAATATTTTTTCTAAAGTGCTCTTAGTTTCTCTTATTCACTGTGGGCCTCGGAGAGTTATGTGCTTAGCATTCAACTCTGCACTAGCAGAGGGTCTCTTTTGTTTTGTAAAATCATCTCATCTTCCATGCTAACCATCCATGAGTGAAAACAGCCTGCTGTTTAGAGAGACTTTCTAGAATTTCTAGAATGATGCTTTGAGGAAATATGAGAAAGAAAAAACTGCTAACAGAAAAAAGGTAATAATTTCCTAATTTTGCTGTTGGAATTGTGTTGCAATTCTGACTAGGACATATACATTTCAAATGTTTTCACTCTAAACAGTTCGGAGAATAGTACCTAAATCCTGTCATTTTCTTATGCCACTAATTTCAGGCTTAGAATCCGGATTGAGAAGAATTCTCTCCTTTCTAGGACTGAGCACCATTGGCATTAAGCTGTTGTAAATTCATTCCATAGGGAGAAATAACTCCTTTGATTTCAATGGACCATCTCCAGATTAATGCAGGTGTAAATGACAATAGGGCATGCTTCATTTTATACACATGCCCCACTTAATATGTATTTAGTTTTCTAAATCACACAGTTATAAAATCACTGAGATTGGAAAATGTTAGTAGAGTGAAAAAGAAGGACTGTTTCTTTTAAACTGAAATTTTGAGAATGTAAAATTTAAGAATATAGACAACTAGACTTGGGCAGGAATGATCCGTCTGCTTGAAAATATCTTTATAGTGTGACAGCCTTTTTTTCCCTCAGTGAATATTAAATAGCAAAAATATGATACTTTGACACAGAGATGAATGTATCAGGCATCCTAATTTCTTCTCCTGTGGAGTTATTGCGACTGGAAAATACAATTTCCACATATTGAGGATTAAATCCTAACCACATATGCTTCAAAACTTTAATGAGAGACAACCTACCAGCCATATTTTCCTACCTTGTCCTTATGTTTACCATACATTTAAAGTGAAATTCTGGTACAGGGAAAAAATTTACAATTTAACTTCTGAGCCAAAGAAAAGGTAGCATTCAAGATCTCTAAATTTTCATAACAAAAAGCATAATGCTTTGCTTTAACCATGCAAAGAAAGTTACAGCTTTCAATAAATTGGAGAGGAAAAGAAATGTTGCACAGAGATGGCAAAATTGCCAAAATGGAGAAAATAAGAAAATTTTGTGGCATAAATAACATTTCCAAAGGGGATAATTTTAATTTTCAAGATCTCTTTTCAGGTATATATAAAATAAATTACTTGAACTAAATATCTTCAGCATCTTCTGTTTCTATGTCCAACATTGGGGAATCGTCTTTACATGAGAAAAAATAATTTTCACTTCATCCTGATTTGTCAATGTGAAAAAAACCCTGTACTTTCATAGCAATTTTTTTTGACTCCTTTTCCTTTTTTTTTACCTTTAAATTACTAATGGCTCATACTTGGCCACCAGTAAGCAACATAAGCTTTTTTTTTTTTTTCCCAGATTTGCCTAAATTCAAATGGATTGAAATAATGCATACTATGTAAGGACCTGATTTCTTACCGTTGGTGCTTGCAGGACTGCTGTTAGTGATGTGGGCATCAAAAGTGCTATAGCCAGGACTCACTGGGATTGTGTTTCCAGAGTCTTTGCATGATCTCAAGATTTGGTTCTCTGCAGGCCTGCCTCTCTACCTGTAGAATGGAAATAATGCTTACTGCATGTGTCAGACAGGGAGGACTCACCTTTATTTAGGGAGAGCAAAGTCTCCCAGTAGTGTCAGGGCAGGACCTGACCCCATAATCACCACACCATGTGCACTACACCAAGCAAGGCAGACTGGAAAACAGAAGGTAGCAAACAGGGTAAAAACCCATCTCTCTAAATAATCATCATTCTTTTCTGTACCCTAGCAGTCTATATGTGATATTAAATAATTTAAGATCCCTGACTGTGCTGTAATATAAATGCACATTGACAGATGTTGGCTGAACTAGAGGGAACTAGGGAACAATTTAGGACCTAGAAATGAACACAGACAAGATGCACTGTATTTGTACTCATAACTGTTCTGAACTATGGTATAGGTTACTTAAAACATTATTCTTCAATAATAAAACATTATTCTTGAAATTTCATTTCAAGAAATCAGAATGGATTTCTTCAAGAAATCCATTCTTCTGGATTTTCTCATCAGGTGCTCAGCTCTCCCTTCTATATCCACATACACGTTAAAACTCTACATCAGTGAAAGAGCATATGAAATACCTAATCATCTTTCAGTATCATCTTAGAGAGATGGATGAAACACTACAAGACAGTGATGAGCCTCTGGAAACTCTTTTACTGGGCGCCTGCCACTCCAGGACAGACCAACAGTCTGTCTAGCCCACTGTAGTGTCACTTCTAAAAAGAACACAAGATT
Source organism: Leptocoma aspasia (assembly GCA_013399835.1). Classification (NCBI taxonomy): domain Eukaryota; kingdom Metazoa; phylum Chordata; class Aves; order Passeriformes; family Nectariniidae; genus Leptocoma; species Leptocoma aspasia. Next base: position 372,250 of record VXAX01000396.1, on the reverse strand, counting down.
ATTTCATAACAGAGTGTCCCATAACTTTCACTTCATAAAGCAGTGTAAGTGGAAGAATAGCCAAGAGCAATTTTCATTGGCTTTGCACCTAAGCCCTGGAAGTGTTACAAATGGGAAAGGTAACTCTGTACTTTGGAGACAATGAGAGGAAACAGGTTTAATACAAATAATCATCTTTGTCCCCATCAGGGCAGGATCTTTTGAAAAGTTCTTAAAAAATCTGTGGTTGAGAACTTTTCTCGTGCTTTATTGACCCCAAGTCAGGCATCCCAATAAGAAGAAATGCTGTCCAGTCACAAGTGGTAAATGTGATGGCAAGAATAATGTTTATTTAAAGAGGCTTTTTTTAAATGTATTTCTATTTTATTATTCCAATTATTATTTTATTTTTATTTTATTAATAAACAACAATTTCTTATTATTTGTTTTTTATTCAGTGACATTTGAATAAGTTCTCCCACAAACTCTCTGAACTTCATTCCCAGGTGGAATGATACAGTATTAAATCAATACTCACCTTACTAAATCACATCTGATCTTCAAGGTTTAGGGAAGAGTTTCTTGTTAAAAGGATCTTGTTAAAAAGATTACTTCTGGCGATGAACAGGATAAAACACCTGTAAGGGATAAAACATTGTTTTAAGAAGCTGCACACCATCATTATAATAATTGAGTATGGGAAAAAAACAAAAACCACAAAAAGTGATGCACAGAAGTCTGGATTTTATCCAGAGTTGTACTAAATGCTTTTGGTTTTTCCAGACCACCTATTTCTCTCTCCTTGCACTTTTCTCCTAGCTGAGATTGAGAGTGAATTTTCTTTAAATTGTATTTTCTTTACACTCTTTTGTGCATATAGGTGGAAGAATAAAATATTTTTAAAAATCTATAATTTAAGAGATAAGGAGAACTATTGGCTTCAAAACTCACAGTACTGACAGTCTTTTAAGAATAAGAAGGGCTAATATTGAGAAAATTAGAGGCTGAAGACAAATTTCCAAAAGTTCTTAAAAATTAATGGAAAATACAATTTGTAAAAATAAGGAGGTTAAGGGATATGACCTTTCACTTAAAATGCTTCAAGTGGGCCTTATTTTCAAAGCAGCACAGCAATATTTGCTAAATCCAGCTCCAGTTAAAAAGTGTTCTCCAAAGATGAGCCAACTACAATGAGTCATCACTTTTGGAAAATGCATTTAATAACTCCATACATGAAGGCTTAGAATTGGAAGCAGGAATTAACCATCTATAATACTAAAGCACATACAGTACATTTTACTAGCATTTCTTTTCTGGAAGAGAAATTTAGAAGAAAATATTTGTTTCAGAGAAAAACTTTAATGCAATCTCTCACCAATTTAAGTTTGCAAAGCTGTTTCAACTTCATATTAAAACCTGTCCCAAGAAATATGATAATTAAAGACAAATTAGTTTGGGTTTTTATGTAATGTTCCTGTCCTCGGTTTTCTCAGGAAAATAAATACAAACAGAATAGAAATCTATCAATTGTTATTTATTGATATTCAAAGAAACAATAAATAAATGGTTCCAAAGGGATCTTTTTTACAGAATTATTTTCCCTTAACATTTCCTCAGGAATTCACATAGCTATTGAAAATCACATGATTTTTGGAAATTGCTGCTTCTTTTCCTGCATGACTACTGCAGATAGAAGAATCAAAGATTGGTTTGTTTCTGCCTTTTTCAGAGATACATAGTCTATGTACATAGATGTTTATCATGACAAATGGTAATGTTTAAATGCTTTAATGTTTAAATGTAATTGGCATGGAGGTTTTATGGTCATAAAGATTTAAGGAATAGATATTTCTATAAAAGAACATTCAACAATGTATGATAAATAATTGAAAAAATTTAGATACATATTCAAAAATAAACTAGATTTTAGATATTAAAAAGTATATACTTTTGGAGACATTGATGCAGATTGGCCCTTGAACTCCATAGTTTAGTATTATCTGCTTGTTTGTAGGCAGAGCAGCATTGGCATTGTTCCCATTAAATTAATGTGCTTAAGATCAGAAATTCTTATTGTTCACACGAGAATTTACACTTGCTGAAATCCTTCAGTTTAAATTTTTCCGAGCAATGTCAGAACATCACAAAACCTGACTTTATTCTACAAAAATCTCTAAGAGATATTTTAAAAGGTGCTTAAACATGTGGATTTGGAAAATTCTGTGATTTACAGATTTTGTCTAAGTGCATTAATCAGCTAACTCCCATATGTTTTCATCTTTGGAAGCCTTCCAGAAAATAGTATGATTTTTTTGCTTGCTAATATCACAGAAATTAATAAGTGCTAAATGTTTAAGGTCCAAGTCTAACCTTGCAGGCGTAAGGACTATATCTTACAGGTAGTCAGCACCGTCCAGGTCAGTTTAATAATTCTGATATTGATGGCTATCCCATTTTTTGAAATACTTAATTTCTATTCCTTATTTCTTTTGAACAGAAGAAAACGAGCAGCTTGTCACTATGGTATTAGGTGGGAGGCAGTGCATGGCAAGATATGAGTCAGTCATTAAGCCTGCTGGTCAGTTAAAAAACCCCAAAAAACTCAAAACAAACTACAGCTTGTCACAATGACTGGGGCAATTCTATGCAGAGAGAATATGCGTTAAGCAATTTATTCACAGATGGGAATTTATTTCCGGAATATGCTAATACTAAGACAGGGAAAACATTTGAGATACCTCTTCTGTACCTTGCTGCAAAAAAACTTCAAATACCTGCATTTTATATGTTCCTACTTTAGCAAACTGCTTAATGTTTTCTCTGGGCTAGTTCTGTATTATAACCCATGCCCATCCTTGGGATTTGACTCTCTAAGGTATTTAAGTGGGATATTTATAGGGCAACCATGCTGATGAAGACTTTGTATGCTAAGCCCTAAAATGACAAGAATTTCTGCTTTGGTTAAATGAGAGCAAGTATATAAATATATCTCAGCCCTTTGTCACAAAAGTGTGTGGGAGAGGCACATTAGGCAAGGTGCTAGAAGTGAGGGAAGCTCTAACTGCTTGCAGCTATGACACATTATTATTCACTGCATGGCATGTCACTCAGGCTGTCACAGTGCACAGCAGAGGACATGCACATTATCAGTGCTGAGCAGCACCGAGAAGGGCTGCAGGAGCACAGGTCTGTTACATTAACATATTGTAAGTTTCCCTGCATGCAGGCCTGCAGAAAAATCTTCTCATGGGAAAGCATCTTTTTGCTGTCTTTTACTCTGTACAAGTTTCTGTAAACGAAATCTCTGAGTTGTGTTTCAATGACATTTTTAGATTCCTCTGCCTGTCTCCTAGAAATGGGAGATAGGGGTTTTTCTTTCATCCTATGAGGTGAAGGGTTGCTATCTCTGATTGTGTAAACTACCCAGACATTCCTTGGACAAAACAGCAGCAGGAGCTTGGGGTGCTCCTTGCTGGGCAGATAATAGCCAAATCCTATGAATTATGGAGTCACGTTAATAAATCATATTTAGCCTTCTGAAATTATTGTTAAGAGTCCTTTGTCAATGTACAGACCACAGCAATACAGGTCATGTGGGGAAAATACCTCTGTAACAAGCCAGGCACAAGTTTCCTGCTCTTTGTGAAACGGATCTGGCAACACAAGCAAGGGAATCACCAACTGGTTACTGACAATCAGCAAAATTCATCCACTGCAAATGGAGACGTATATCGTCGTGGTCCATGCATTGAAGAAAGGACTCTTGACAATAATTTCAGAAGGCTAATATGATTTATTAAAATGACTCCATAAGTCTAGTATTTTTCTATATCTGCTCAGCAGAGAGCATTCTCCATGCTCCTGCTGCTCCTTCCTCCAGGGAATGTGTCCCGAATGCTTACAATATCAGAAAGATAAAGTCTTTCAGCTCCTTCCCCCACCCACAAGGAGGAGAGCCGAGGAATCCTAAAATGTCCTTGAAGAACACCAGATATATTTGTTTACAGAAAGCTTATACAGAGTAAAAGAACAGCAAAAGGACGTTCTCCCATGGGAAAATAGATCAGAAGCTTACACACAGAGAAACCTACAATATGTTCATAGCAACACACGTATCTAAAAGGGCTTCCTGAGGTGGAGCCAGAATTCTGCATGCAAAGTAGTCACTAAATATTATCCAACAAGATATATCACTCTTGGAGAAAGTGATCTCAACAAAGAACAGGTCAAATGCTCAAACAGTTGCATGGGTACGAGTGTCAGCACACTGCTTTGAACTGAGGAAAAAAGGTTAATCAAGAGAAGGTAGAATCTGCAGGGTCAGAGAAAGCACAAACAGAAAAACCTAAAATCACCCAGGAAGAATGAAAGGAAATTAGTCAGCAAAGTAAGGAAATCAGATATAAGCATCAGTTCAAACACACACACACACAAAACAAATGAGTTAATTAGACAAAGAAGGGAGTCTGAATTTCTGGAATATGAAATTATCAAGTTATAGATATAAAAAACCAAATTCAGTTTTTATGTATTTGAAAATTAGCTTTTATGAACTAAAATTTATGGCTTTTTCTGATAAAAATTTGCTTCCTTGAGTATTTGACAGACAATGAAATCACAATAGGCAAATTTATTTTCCAGGCCCATCTTTAATGGATGCAATATTGAGAAAACTTCTTCAATTTTTCTGCTTCTTTCTGTTTTCTTTCCCCATATACAGCAGCAATCTCTGTTGTGGGATTTTGGTTTTGCTTGACTTTAAAGTCAGGCTTTAGCAGAAATTCAGAGAATCTTAAATAGACTTACCAGGTCAGAAAACATTACTGTAGTCATATCTCAACCAACCCTGAGTGAGACTTTCAGCCAACTGGTATCAGCAGTTCCAAACCTTACCTATGCTTCACTCATGATATTTATTTTAGAATACATGTGATAATATGATAAAAATCACACAGTAATCTTCCTTGTTAGACCATGAGTTTGAGCAGTAATGACTGAGATGCAGAACATTTCCTAGGAAACTAAGAGGAGCTAATTATCACGCTCCTCTATCAAGAATATCAATTTGTTAGTAACATTACAGTATTTATCTATCTATCTATAAAACCCTGTAAACTTATTACCTTTCAATTAACAAAACACCCACACAGTAAGTTGTGTTGATGCAGGTCTTTTCGTCTCAGTGTGTCTACAATCCACATATGGGAATTATCTTACAGACCCACAAAACCTGCCAGCCTCGTAGCTTCTGGTGGGTGATTTGCAGTGGTGCCACACAGAACGTCCACATCAAGAGCAAGAATTGGGATTTGTGTTCGGTTTCTTTCAAAATTTTAGCAGGTAAAAGACAATAATGTCACCGTCATGTCACCATCACTTTTTCATTTGAATTTCGTTATTCAAAAGACACTGATGTCAAAGGACCTGAACAAAACTTTCTAACATTATCGGGGATTTAATGGTCTAAGCATACAAAGCATGTTCCTCACCGCGTGACCATTTCCTAACTCACTGAGCAATTTGAGAACAACAGTAAGCCAGCAACTTAGAACAATGTGGCTGAGGGCAAAGGTGATATGGGAAGGTCAGGATGCATATAAAAGTGAAAGCTAGAAAGGATTTATGTATTCATATCTTCATTAAAAAGTCAGTTTCTTTCAATAAGCACTGCACCATGTATAATTAATTTTTCATAAGATTCAGAATTGTTATCTGATGGCTTCTAGCAAAATTTGTTATAAAAACCACCTCATCTTTACACGTTTTATGGAAAAGCTAAGCAAGTTAAAGACAAATAAAAGAGAAAGGAAATACACTGTTGCAGTATGTGATGCTCTTTCTAGAACATTCTTGGTTTGGGTTTTGTTGGTGTTTGTCATTGTTTTGTTTTGGTTTTGGTTTTTTTTTTTTTTTCATTAATATTTACAAGGGACAAATTAAATTACTTAGAGTCATAACTTTGGAAGGGAAGGGGTCATCCAGTCCAGTGTCCTGCTTAAAATATACCTGATTAGAGCAAGTATCTCAAGGCACATCCAGCAGAGACATATAACACCTACAAGAGCCTACAATCTCCCTGGCATATTTTACCTGCTTTTTAACCACCCCAGAGTTTCAGGGCTTTACCCCTATTATTAATGTGAAAACTGGGAGCTACAGTGAGAGAGGACTTTAGGAATGTTGCCTATGCTGTCCTGGAGCTGAATTCACCATTGCAAGGCTGGTGATCGATGTCTATTGAATGGGAACCTACTGCAGGATCTCAGAGGAATAAATGGCAAACTATAAAAAAAAATAAATGGCAAAAAATAAAACAGCACTTGCTGTGCTAATCTATGCACTATAAATGTTTCACAGGGAGCAAAATACTCAACTTTTAAATGTAGAATGAAAATATTGAAAAGGGCAACTTTAAAACCAGAACAGCAAAGAATTAAGAATGAAGAGAGAGCACCTGTATCTCCAGTACCTCAACAAGTTTATTGGCTAAAAAAGTGATGATCTTTTTGCAAAATTGTCAGCAGGGCATTGTGGGACATCTGGTTTGATTCTCTGAGTTTTATGGATATCCTGCTGTTCCTTGTGATACTCTGGTGTCCTGGACATAGTCACTATTGAAAATCAAGTTAGAAGGAATTATCCAACATAAAAATGTTCATCTCAAATCCCAGTCTTTCAAATACACAAAGTAAAACTGGTACAGTATAACTTTTACACAAATGTGTCACAAGCAGCTGTATTTTCCATTTCAAATTACACTGGATCATTCCAGATGAAACTGGCCTACTTTAGCCTACATAAATTTATACTGTTATTAGGTATAGTATATGTTTCTGTATTATTAGAAGTCAGACTAAAAAGACATTTCATGCAAGGGAAAATGCAGCAAGTTTTAAAATCTTGATAAAAAGTATATGAAGGTTTTTCTAGTACACTGATATGTAAGCTTAAAGTAAAATATTTAATTGAAATAAAATTATATAAAATACAAGACTTAGTCATAGGTAATTTTAGGATATGTATATACTAAGAAAGAGATTTTCTGAGGTTATAAAAAGATCCTGCTTTTGAATGATACTTGAAAAAACTGAGAACACATAAGATAGTCTGTGGTCAAACATGATGCATGTCCATTGAAACAGGAGGCCAAAGTGTACCAAGGATTTATTCTCAGATATTTCTAACTATTACCAGTCAGTTCCTACTGGACCTGCTCAAGCAAGTATACACAATGAATTTGTCAGAATTACCTTCATAAGAAAAGCTGAATTGCAGGGCCAGAGGTTGGACTTCAATGACCCCTGTGGGTCCCTTCCAACTCAGAAAATTCTATGATTCTATATTATTTGTTCACCTACATAAAATTACTGTCAGCTATTCTTGTTTTATACATACATATGTACCTGTGTATATATACGCTTTGTCTGCTCCATACAAGCAGAGTAAAAATAATTTTGTGTGCAAATATAGCTGTAAATACTAACCTAGAGAAAATAACTCGGAGATACTGATAAAATTTAACAGGTATCATACGAGGATAGAGAAAATTAAATTATGAAAAGACATGAAAAATCATCTAGGGATCAGCATATAAATTGTTTTTTTTTTTCCTGGCAACTGTCATTCTTATGCCAAAGTTCAGACAAGCAATGGAGACGTCTCACTCTGACAGTCTTCCCCTGCTGCCTGCCAGCACTATCAAAGCATCAAGACCTCTGAAATAAAACCAACTGATTAAAAAACTAGAGCAACAGGAGACCAAACGGTTTCCTTATTATCTCGTTACCTGGTTTACAACAGCTGTGTGTTGTAAAGGAGATTTGTGTAACACTGTTTCACCAAGGAACTCACTCTGTACAGGTTTTGGTAGCGGTGAAAATGATGCAGCAGGATGCACTTCTGGCCATGGATGCCTTTCTTCCACATATATGAGACAACACAGCAGACTTGTGAAGGACTACCTGGGAGATTGCAGAGAGATGTTTTGACCCATGCCTACTGATTTGCATATGAATTATACTAAATATAAATCCTTATTTAAAGAGTTGTGATGCGTTGTCAACAACTCTTAAAATATCCGTTGGTAATAATAAAAAAAAAAAATTAATATGAAGTCTTAAAAAAAAGCAAGAGTGATTTCTATTTTTTTTCCCCCAAAAAATAAAAATGTTAACTGTAAAAGACAGTCCTGTACCTTCTCCAGAACACAGCTGATAGGAGAAAATAAGCAAGACTAACTTGCATGCTTAATATTATAAATCGTTCTTGGCACCTGTATGCAAACATGTAGCTTAATTTACAGCAACAGAAGAAAAGTGGAGGAGAGAGGGGGAAAAAACTTACTAGCTTTAAGAATATGTAACCACAACTTTCTTCAAACTGCACAGTTACCTTGATTGTGATTCTAGCTCCAAAATGTTCAAATCACCAAACAGAAATAAACAAACTTGTATGGTCCTCATTCCAGGTGAATTCAGCAATACATGAGTCAACTCTTGATTTTTTTCCTTACCTTCAATGACCACTCTAATAATACTCAAATCTGTTGCAACATAATGTCACTTCACAGGAAAAAGTGGTTGCACACAGACTTTTCCAAATGTTTGTATTTGTATGACCTTAAATTACAAAGCACATATTTTATGCCTGCATTTTCCAGACTTATTTTAAATCCTCATATACACAAATCAATTCATCCGTGAATAATTCTCAAGCTAGTAGATAAGTACAAGACAAAATGAAGAAATTCTAATGTCACTTGAATTAGCCACAAATATCCACTTTGTCACTAGAATTGGAGTAAAATCTCTGATTTGCACACATCTACTTGTTGGACTTGCCATGCTTTAATGGTCTGCATGAAGTAAGTACCAGAGGGAAAAACATCAATTAATTTACCTTTGCAAAAATTTCAGAATATTCAGCTCAGAGTGATTTTGTGATATTCTTGCAGTTACTTCCCATGGACTGCCTACCACATAACCATAAACAGTTTGTTTGCCTCTTGAAAGTCATTGCCATTATTTTAAGCTACCAGTTAAATGAATTTATTTTATTATAGTTTCTGTTCGAGGAAAACAACTAATTTCTGTAATCTATGGGAAAATCACTGCTGTTTTGTATTCTCAAAATCTGAAGAGAGGCTGCAAATAGCAGAAATATATTATGAATATTTCCAAGTGAAAGCAGTAGTACAAACCAGTCTGTTTGCCATTTCAAAACTAAGAACAGGTTTGTACTTTGAATACCAATACAAAAGAAATGCTAAGATTTAGAAATAAAGTAATTTTATGAGGTTTGAATGTGAAAATAAACTCTATCTTGAATCTAGAAGCCATCTATCCCATCTTATATTTATAAAACTTAGTTCCTTTAAGCAGGTAATGTTTTTATTGCTCTGCCTTCCCTCACAAGGTAGCCTGTGATCCTTTTTGATAAGCATTCTACATTTTTCAGGAAGAATTTAGTAGTAGATATTCTACTACCTCATGGTCCAATATTTCAGTGTCTATATTAGAATGAGATTTGCAATAACAACATGGAAAAATGTGTTACAGTATAAACCCCTATCCTACAGAAACCATATCCTGTATTAACCAATACATCCTGCCCACACTCAGCATGGATTGCCCTTGTTTGCAACAACTTTTCATGTGCAGAAAACTTTTGTTGTTCCCCCACTTCCATACCTCATTCTTTTCTTTTCAATGTCACTTGTTTCAGCTCCTTCTGAAATGCCAGCTTTTCTAGACATTCTTTCTCCTCAATGCCAAGATATGTAATAGCTCCTTTTTGAAGTTGAATTTCAAATTTAATTAAAACCCTCAGAAATCCAAAGCAAAACCACTGCATACAAGATCAAACAATGTGCCTTTTGTTCTGAAATTATTTTTTCCAAATTGGTTTTAATAGACAGAAAATGAGAGAAAATTTTATTTTATTTTGACACCAGTATACTTTTTCTTTTTGATTTTGAATTTAAAAGGATTAGCTGGAAGTTCATACACATGCATGTATTCATAATTTTTGTCTTTCAAAATAAAGAAGTTTTACACAAACTCAAAGGTTAAAATGCAAACTCTTTAAATAACCTCAAAATCCTAATTCTTAACAGATACACAATCTGCCCTGAGGAAATAACTTGTTCATATAAAATTGTTTTGCCAAGATTGCCATGTACAAGTTTAAAAACTACTTGTGAAAATGTCAATCAGTTTATTAGTGTTTTGTCCATAGCACCAAGCACTTCTGGGTTATTTTCTACATCACATTCTGCATTGCTCTGTGAGATTCAGTGTTAAGTGACTCCCAAATCACTCTAGTAACACAGCTATTATTTTGTTATTCAGATGGTTCTTTCTGTACTTAAGATTATGATTTTTCATCCAGTTTTTCTTTGTTTGGTTTCCATTCATTTTTCCCACCTGAAATTTCTGTATTAAGTACTGTGTTTTAGAACAGATGAAAGATCACATACCACCACTTTAATCACACTTGCTTAATTCACATCTGAACAATCCATTCCAGACAGCCATGTTTCTAGATATTTGTAATTTAGATCAGCAATTTAGGACACAGAGAGAAAAAAAAAAAAACAAAAAAAACCAATAAATATTACAGCAAAAAACGAAGGTGGAAAAATGTCACAGTATGTGACTCAGAGTGATGATTTTCAACTGTTCGATCTACATTTGAAATGAGACAAAGTTGATGCATGACAAGGTACAAACAACCATGGCATGCAATGATGTCTCTGTCATTCCCATGAAAATGCCTGTGTGGGTTTTATTAGGAGAGAAAAACTACCCTCTGAAAATATCTTTTAGTATATTGCTGGGTTTAATAAGAGCAACAGTGCTGAGTATCATCCTACAGTGCTTTTTCAGCACTTACAATACATGACTTTTTAAATCTTAAATAGGATGAAGACCACATACTCTCTGTAACTGAATTTTAATGACTTAAATGTCTGTGGAGAGAAAGTGAAAAAATAAAAATACCGTTACTCAACTCATCACATCATCACACATCATAAAACCACTCGAAAACCTGAGTGTATGGTTTAGGCCATACTATCTGAATAGGCAGATAAATCTAAAAAAAAATTATATGTCACATTCGATTGGCATCACACTGACACTCTGACATTATCAGTGAGGGAAGCCACATCTCTACTCATACAGGACTGAACTCTAACCTGTTTTCCATTTTGTAGATTTTTTTAAAGAATGAATTAATGAAAACAAGTGTATTCTTGTAAACTTAACCATTCTAGGCTGTTCTGGGAAGTTGCAAAAAGATTCTGACATGTGCACTTGCTGAGTGCTTGACATAAGAAGGAAGCAAGGACTGCTTCCCAAAAAAAGGCACAGAGGAAAAGAATTCTGAATATCTTATGTTCTACGTAATTCTCAAACCCACTAGTTTTTGGACACTAACTTTTGGTACCTACAATCCTAATCAATAAATTAATTGCAAAATATTTGTGTTAATCTCAATGACTTTTTGAATAATATTTCCAACCAGTAGTTAAAACTTTGTAAATGGCAGCTCAGAAAGCAAAGGTCAATCAGGGTCTTGAGAGCTCTGTTATTCAAAAATACCCCACCACTTTGCATCCAAGGCTTGCACTTGGAAACCCTTCAGTGTCCAACTAAATCCCAGATTTCCTGAATCATTTAACCTTGTTCGGGTTCAGTCCCTTCTCCTGTTGATGAACTTTCAACTGTAAATAAATTCTTTAAGGATTTCTCTTTCTTCAGTTAATGCAATAATCTAAACATGACAGAGGCTTTTTAACTAAGAAGGAAAGTTTTTCCTCTGCTATTAGAAACCTTATTCTAAGTTTTCCATTTTCTTGCATTTTATATATAATTAAACTAATTCACTGCAGAGTTTTAATGCTGTGTGAGTCATACCTAATTGCAAATGTACACTCACTTTTGGAAGATCTAGTCCAAACATAACGAGACACGTTCATAGCAGCTCTGTTTCATGTTGCAAAAGATTTATAGGGAAAATACTCACATTAGCTGCATTTCCACACCAAAAAACCAATAAACCCACCCACCCCTCTCCAAAAAAATGCCCAGCCAAAAAAATTCAAACATAAAAGCCAAACCAGACAAAAAAACCCAAACCAAACAACCCCCACAATCCTTAGGAGGATAATTAATAATCTCAGTGAAAAGCACATAGATTCTGAAGTTCTAAAAAAAATTTTCATGAGAATTTGCTAATTCTCTAGTTTTAGGATGATCTACTTTTCCTTGAATTTGAACACCAGAATAATGAAGACAACTCTCTGCCATGTACTGAAGCCAGCTGCACGCTGAGCACAGCTTGTATTTCAGTAGCCCCCCCAATACTCCTACTGTCAAAGATCCTAATCCATAGGGACTATACAACACAATATACAGTGGTGTAGAAACCTACCAGAAGGCCTAGCAAACATTTACAAACTACTTAACTCTTACTTGAGGATTTAAAACAGTCTGTGGCTCTTGTGTGAAACTTTGCACAGTGAGTACTTCATCTGCTAGGATAAAGCAGACCTCCTACAGATAGGTTAGCAGCAAGCTATATGTAGAATGACTCCTATATCCCAGTGATATGTAATTCAGCTAATTATAGTCCAATTCTTGCTGACCACACCTCATTAGGCAAGGGATGTTTATGTCTTTCAGAATCGTCTCTCTGAAGCTCCACATCCGTCAGGTAACCACCTAACTTTCAGGACACTTTTCTGATCATTGCTGTTTACCAGAAATATTGTCTTTTAACTACACTGTGGTGTGACAAGAAGAACCATGAATAAACACGAACTAAATCTCGTTATGGGACCATTATCTCCACACAGCCTGCAACGTTTCAGCAACTAAGTCAGAAAGCCAAATTTGCCATCTTAACATGCAATAATTTCACTCTTCAACCCCTTGAAAACCACTCTAAGCAGACAAAATAAGCAGTGATAAGCTTGGGAGGCAGAAAAATCAAGTAAGTTGTTAATAATATTTTATTATTTTAACTTAATCTATTAACTGGGTAATTTGAGAAATTTTTATTTTTTCCTTTAATTAAGAAATATTATGTTCCATACCCTGAAGAGATTAATATTTAAACCAGTACAGCTTATAAAAATAATAGATCGGAAACTCCATTGTTTTAAGAAGAGTTTGAGGCAATTTCACTATGAAATTGCTAAAATATTCCAGAGGATCTAAATACTGAATTGACAAATCCAGTTGCCTTCATGAACAGCGACCTGAAACATCTTATGTCCAGTAAAGATTTTTAGTGAATTATGTTGACATGCTTTCTATTTTACTAATTAGCTGATGGGTAGCCGGAAAAAAACAGCAAATAGCAGTGGAAGAGATTCAAGAAGTTTCTACGTTTATAGAGGCAAAAAAAAAAATTCTGGCAAAAGTTGTAATGAAATGTAGCATCAAGTTAGAGATTAAAAGTGAAAGGTAATTTTTCTATTCAGTACTCAAAGAAAAAATCAGTCAGAATTAAAACTCAATTCTTGTTGCTCCATAAGAGTGAACATTGGTCACTCATCGTTAAAGTACAGATGGACAGACCATCATGGAGTGATTCTGTTAAACTTCATGAAATCTATCTCAGCATTAATAATAACAGCTAGGCATACTTACTCGGGCTCACCGGGTCACAAAGGGCACGATAAACACAGTGACACATTCTTGGCATGGCTGAGAAATGAGTTTTGGCCTGGCTGAGGTCTCCCATATGTGTCCTGTAAGCCCAGCTAATGAGGCAGGACAATCATTAAACTTGGACGGATTAATATGACATGAATAGGAGAACCCACAGATGCAGTGACAGAGATGAAAGTAGGTCACATTCTCACAATTTAAATAGAAACAGTCTAGACAGCATTAGCATGAGCCTCGTAAGGCTTGTACTGAAACCCTCAGCACAAATCTGCAACCTCTACTAGGGCTGGTGATAAATGTAAGAATAAAACAATTAAGAAAAAAATCACAGATATGCATAAAATGAGGAAAAAAGAAAGCTGCTTTGGCTTTGGCTCGCATTCAGTGGATTAAAAACGTTTACAGCAAACCCAATAAATATGATAAAAAATACCAAAATAACAATTATTTTGGGGTAATTTCCCTTCAAATGCTGGTGACTGTAAAAAAAAATCTACATCTCCCTGTTATTTTACAAGAGTATTGAAAAGTCTTGTTTTCTCTAAAGCTCTTGGCAGAACACACAATTTAAGAAAAGAAAAAAGCCTCAAATAGCCCACCAAAATACACCTTTTATATACCACCAGTTGTTGTATAAAAGAGTAAGAGTTACTTGTTCATTCTTTCCCTCCACCTTTATTCTTTGCTCTTTTTAAGAGGATAGAATGGTAATGTGTAATGGACACATGAAGCAGCAATGACATGATGAGGACAAACAACTGAATGCCTAACATGATAAACTGAGATAGCAAAAAATGTTCTCTGTTTAAAAAAAAATGGAAAAATAATGTTTACACAAAAATAACAACTGTTGATTATGATTCAACATTTCTATAATACGTGGCGTAACCACTTCCCAGGTGAAGCTTCTATTAAAATTTTTTTTGTACCACAGAAACTTTTTCTACGTTATGCACCTCCACCTACCATGAAATGGAATGATACAATTAAATAATTTTCAAAGTCATGGATATTTTGTAATGTGTTGTAATTAGAAGATATTTTCACAGTAATAAGCAGGTTATCTCTTTTTAGTGCCTGCTTGATCTGTGTCCCAGTAGTAGAAGTACTTACTAACAAAAAGATGCTTTTCAAACTGTAGTACCTTCTACAAGGTGTTAATCTTCATGTATGGTCATGTTGCCATTTTGGGTAGTTATATTCCACCAAAAACCTGTACTAGGCTACCCCATTTTTTTTTTCTCACTCTAACATTCTTTATATATATAAAAAATTAGACAGAGTGTATTGGTTCATTCCAATATAATATTGGTAATATTCACTTTTTTTTAGCATTTGTCCTTGATTTTAACATCTTCAAGAAACAAGTCTGTGTACCTTATCTATATTAGGTGAGTACAGATGTTCCACAGGACTCAAATCTTTAGTATCTAAGCAAAAGAATATTTTGGAATCATACAGCATTGTGTAATTTAATCTAAAGCCACACATATTTCAAATATGTTTTAAGCAAATCTACATTATATATATATGAAAAAGTATTCATTTACCCACCGATTAAGTTCTATAGTTGTTTTAAGCATAGAATAGATAAATTTTCCTGTCATTCCCAAGCAAACAGTTATGTTGTTTTCCAAGAGGTGGAAGCCCCTTTGTAACACAGTTAAGAGAACAAAAATTATTCTAAAATGGCAAAGGGCAATATTTCAGTCTAGAAACAAGGTAAAGGTTTCTGCTTTAATGTTTGTTTTTTCTGAGAACTACCATTAGAAAGGTAACAGTAAGAATAGATATTGCTTGGGTTTTTTCCAATATTCATATTGTTTCTTATTAGAAATCTATTCAGTGTATTTAGCCAAGTACATGTATATATACCAGCTTTTCACTGCTGCTTTTAACCGTCCTTTAAAGACACATGCATGGTTTTGGTTTTCACAACTACAGGTGTTGAAGCAGCAAGACTCAAATGTGGAAAAAAAAATCATGCCATAAATCTTGTGCCTTAAAGATCTCAAGATGCAACATAAGTGATGTCTTCAAACTCTCCCTGGGCTCAGGAGAGCCTAAATGACCTAAATGGAGAGTTCTGAGAAGTAGACTGACTTCATTGTACACATCAATATCAAATGTTATGCAAGTGGAAAGGCATCTGTCTTGGACATCTCTTTACATGATTCTTAGTCATGGGTTTAAACCAAGATTCTCCCAGGGAGATTAAACAGCTTAACAGCCAGATGCTGCAGAGCAGTATTTGGCATATGTAGAGCTGATAAAGTTACCGACCCTGAAGTGAACAGAAGAGACTGCAAATGTTCCCAATCCTTACGATCAAAACAGCAGAATGTATAGGTAAAAACTTTTAGCTGAGTAGAATGTGGCTTAAAGCAGAAGTAAATACCAACTGGTACATGGACATTTAGACTATATCGGTTATTTTGATATCCAGCTGTTCCACTTCCAATTATTCCAAGTTACACCAGAGTAGACAGAAAAGTAGACTTCTGCATTTAGGAAGAGTTGTTGCTTCTCATTCCTAAAGTCCTGAGAGCTCTCTAGACGGGCCAATAAAAGCTTCCCAATTTTACTGAAAAGTATTCTAGGTATATAGGAAGTTGAGTCATCTAGTCTCATAGACTGCCTTGATTCAAGCAGCACCATAAGGATGGCCCAAATTGTTACTGGTGTCAATTTTTTGAAAAATTATAACTTTTAATGTAAAATATTCTATTTTTATGAATTTTAATTAATATTCTACTCTAATGAATAATAATGCCTCAGAGAGAAGAATCCTCCCAGATTTCCAGGGTCAGTGGCTGTACAACATGAACAGAGAAATTATTTCTCAGACACTGCTACATTAACATTGCAGATAACATAAAACTACTTTGGTTTTCATTGCAAAGTAACTTTCTGGATGCATCTTTGCTATGGCTAAGTGACATGAATAATGTCCTGATTTCCTTCATCAAAATACTTCATCTTGTACTCAACAGTGCAGCCTGGAAAAATATATCCTTCTTCATTTTCAGGAGCAGAAAATTTCAGCAAAACGAGGCCAGCCATATTTTCAAAATTTCAGAAGTCCACATTTGAAAAACCTCACTTGTAGTATTTGATAAATACTGCTGATTATTCTCAGTTCAGCAGTACAGAATTTAATTAAAAACATATCCAGAAAAATTATTCCTGGAACACTCCCAATACCTTTAGCAAAATTTCAGCGAGCTGATAGCTACTGGCAGACGAAGACCTACATGTTTTTCTATTATTTTCTTAGAAATCCCCTGCAGCAAATAGGACAGCACTCACTTTTCCCCCTCAGAATCACAACATCAAGAATACTTTTTTCCCAAGTAAGTTACAGTAGGGACTGGCAGGCCAGCAATTATGGTTTCATAGATGAGGGTACATTATATGCACGGCTGTAGTGACAACACTATAGAAAATCCTCTGCTACTAAGGCAGTGGGAGGAAACACTCCATCTATCCCAGCCAGAAGACAGCACTCTTTATTGTCTATATGAAATAGATTAGCATGTTTCTCTTACCTCTCAAGGAAAAGATGCCAATGCCACAGGCAACATCAAGTTTAGAGCACTGGCCAGCATTTTTTGCAGTGAGACACAGACTGTGACGCTCCTAGAGAAAAAGGTTATGGTTCAACTCCTAGAAGCAATCCCTCTGGAGACCTCTCACAGGGTTCACTGAATGTCAGAAGGTTTTGCTGTTCCAGTCTGCTAGACTTGTGCTGCAGATAGACAGCAGGATTTCAGCATACAGTTTGCCTCTTTCTATCAGCTTCTAAATTCTATTAAAAGTGCCTATGGCACTCCTCTGCTAGGAAACATTTAGCACTGCCACAGACACTCATTCCGAGAAGTCATTTCAAGGCACCAGAGTGCTTTTTAAAACCTCTGCTGTGTATGCATGAGCACCAGTCTGCAAGTACCTGCACACAGACACTGTCAGAAAAAACTACTAATGACCTCCACACACTAACCTAGAGGTGACAACAGAAGTGAAACCATGCCCTCAGTTATTTTGGTTACAGTTCTGTTATTTTGAGAGAGTACTTCTGGCCATGTTCATATTTTACGCAAGAACCTCTTCCTCCTAATTTTGGTTTGTTTTTTTGATTTGGTTTTTTTTTTTTTTTTCCCCTATATGTACACTATGGTACCTCACAAGAGAAGGGAGCAGTCATATGTTCTACTCTGGCAGCATCATCTCCCATGAACATACAACTGCACCCTGTCTGACATGCTATTTCTATTTCAAAGACTCATTTTGTCACTTCATCTACTGATATATAAGCAAATCCATGGTCATACCAAAGCAAACAAAATCAATGGATTTTTCTGACGCAGTAAAGACCTCCAATCACTGGAGCATAACTGTGCCATTCTGCTTGCCCCCATATCTCCCTTATTTACCCAGGAGGAAAACAGCATTTTAGGTCATCTACAGATTCCCCAAACAGGTTAATTGCAAGTTTTCTGAATCATGACAAAGCAATGAGACTAAAGTTTTGAAATTTATGTGAAGTTCCATAAATCTCCAATCTTTACACTGAGAAAATAAATATATATCTATGTATGTATATGTATATACATGTATGTATTTAAAACACAAATAATACGATTCCAATGAGATACAAATTATCTTTTGCTGAATATTATTGTCATTAGCCCATATTATTTTTATATTACTATAATTACTTCAATTTCTTTCCTAAATTGAATACAAACACTATCTTTCCAGCAGGTCCAGTAAGTAGTTATTTGTCAGAGATCCATGTTGAGATGACAGCAGTAAAACTGCAATACTGATGTATATGCGGGAGCTTTACAAGATTTATGCATATTCTACCTTTATTTCCACTCAAAAAACGTCATAGGGACTAAAGAGTCTTCATATTTTTCACATTGAAGTTATTAATTCAGTTGGCAACAGAAGGTACATTTTAATCTTTGATTAAAGGGAGAGAAATAACAAAAAACTACCATAAACATTTCATCCCTCAAAATTTAATCAAGAAGTAAAGCCAGAGTGGGACTGAACAGTAGATGTGAAATATAAACATTCATTTGGCTAACCCATTTGAGGGTGTTCCTGGTTACACTCACAACTACCAGTCAGATTGGAAGCTAAATTACTACCTGCTGGTGACTGTTTAGTGATTTACATCAAAATAGGTGGAGATCTCAACTCCATGATTTCCAAATTGTTTTGAGAAGTGTCTGCTATTTAGACAATTCAGGAAAGAAGCCAGTGACAGGGATTCCTTCTGACTCAGTTATTTCAGTGGAGAAGGAAGTTTTCTTCAGTTTGTAGTTTTCCACTCCAGTAGGTTTTAAAATATCTCCTATGATTCACATAAAAAAAGAGGACATAGAGAAGAACAATAATGCAAGATGCAGAAATGGTTTCTGCAGAAATCTGCAGAAAAGACTGAGATTGTTGAAAGGGAAAAGAGTGGTACATAAACCCCTTTTTCTTTTCATTTTTTTCTTTCAAGAAGAATGCTTTTATGATTGCAGCAGAACTTAACAAGGTTATAACAGAAAACCCTGACCAACTGCCATTTTAAAATAGCATACTGAAAATCTTGCAGAATTACCCTGACAATCAGACAAACATCCTCCAACTACTTTTCTGTAATGGCTAGTTGGACAATTAATATTTAAATGTGTGATTGAGAGGATTAAGAGGATAAACACGGTTTCAGCCTATGAGAGCAGTCTAGTCAATATATTAATTTTATTTAGAAGACAAATTTGTTCTCAGGTGAAAAATGTTTATATCTTGCAGTAGTTTTAAGTGAATCTACATCTCTTAGAAGGAAAAAAAAAAAAACCCAAAACAAACCAAACACTGGTAACAAAGAAAGTTTACTAGGTAGAGACAAGTTTTAAAAGACAACCTACTTTTGGCAGTGTTACTAATTAGTCTATCCTTCTTACACAAGCTTAAAAGCAGGTTGTTCAAGTAAATGAAAGCTACTGTATTTACAAGTTTAAGAGGAATCCCAGCAGTCCTCCATCCTTTCATGTCTAATTGCTGCTTGTGGAAGCAACTATTGAAGGCTGTGGCTATGCTGAAGGCACCTGGCTGTGTTCCTAACTGCACTCAGATGAAATGAGGCAGAGATGAGAATTACTGAAAGTGAAACCTCTACTATGTTCTTCCCGAGCATTATTCTGGTTTCTCTCATAAATCAAAGCTAAAAAGCTTCTCCGATTTTTCGGTGGTTGCCAATAGAAACTATTAGCCACTCGTATCAGGTGGGAGGCCAATATGTAATAGGATGTAACCAAGAATACTATTTTCCTAGAAATAACCTGACATCTAAAAGAGAAAAAAAAAATTTCTTCCTGCTCCAAACACTCCTTATAATGTAACTGAGTGAAATAAGGATGGGGGCAAACTTTTAGACCCAGGGCCTGAGCTATCCAATATCCCACTCCAATTATGCAGGAGGCTGACATGAGAGCTCCAGTGGTTTGCAGTGACGGTACAAACACCCGCTCGCATGCCCGGGGAATGTGGGCCTAAAGAAAAGAGGAATCAGTTAACTCATTTAAATCAATCCCTCTGTGCTCCCCACTCAGCTCCTGAACACCGCCAGCCACAGAGCTGAGGCAGTCTGCTCTTCAGGCTTCCACAACTGCCTGACCTTTCCTCTAAGCATATTAGCCTACAGCAGACCCAGCCTCAGCAGTCCTTTGGGGCCATGGACTTTGCTGAGTTTTATCCGACAATCAGTGTTCTGAGCCCCAGGCAAATCCTTCAGTGCTGCTCTTCTTATCACAAAGTAATTACCTGGCCTTTCTTATGGCTGGCTTGAATTCATGCGTTGAACTCACTGAAAAGGTTACCGAGTCAAAAAATAAAATCAGAACTTCTTTTCAGTCAGTTTTCCTGACTTCATAGCAGATGGAGTCAGCAACTTGAGAAGTCTGACAGGCAACTTGACTGAGTCTATCAGATGGTCAACTGATCACTTTCATGTTTGCCAAAACGTTTAGGGATAAAAAACAGAAGCATATTCTATTGACATTCAAATACATAGACTAGAGACAGATTTCTGAAATGACACAGTAAAACACTCTGGAGTGGGAGGATTTTTGCATAAGAATTACAGACTTTCTCTCTAAGCAGAGTGACTGTTGTCTACGAGCAAGCGTTAAGCAGTTTCATGTGGAGTTTTTGTCAGGGCAAGTACTTTGTGAAACAGAAAAGAAGACATCCCTCTGAGGAGCTGATGTATTTGCTTTCCAAAAGACAGTATTTGATTAATTAGCTAGAGAAGCATGGACTAAGTTCTGGAATATTGTATGCCATGTTTTGTCTTGTTCCAAGCACACTTTTGTTAATAGCAAGCTGGACAAACACTGAAATCTGTGACATTTGCAGATCACAACTGGATTAATTTCAAGTAGGTTCATATTCCTGGACTAGCTGAATTTATTCATTTGAGCTGCTGTCATACCCAATACAGATCCATCAGGATCCTTCAGCAGCCTGTCATTGAGGGCCATTCTGCCCTCACCTTTCTTCTTACTAGACAAGAAGCTTAGAAAGAAGACATATGAAGCTATATACTGCCAATAATCTTTTTGTTAAATATATTGCCACTCTCTAACATTTCCAGATAATACAATATAAAGCTACATAGTAAAAGTACAAATACTACATTGGATGCATTGATGTTTATCCCATTTCACATTAAATGGATTTAAATTTAAAAATCAATGGCAATCCTCCCTGCCCATCTGTTACATATATCTCAAATTCTAAGACATAAAAGAAGATCAAAATTTCATCTTTTGTTCTTGGGAAAAAGCCCCCTTTCACATTACTGGTGAAGGACCTTTTCTGAAAATATTATTTTGGTTAAAGCTATAGTAATTTGTATTCGTGAGTGAAGATGATGTGAAAGTAATTAAAGAAATACTGTGCATTTCATCTCCACTCATATAGGTTTTGTATCAAGAATTAGTTAAAAATATTACTTATAAGGTATTTTAATTTCCATTTTTCATAACGGGCTCTATGCTATCATAATACTCTGATTAAGATTTAAAATTGTATAACGATACTTGTTATATTTATGACTGAGGAAAGCGGGTTTACTTCTGAAAGAAAAAGCCCTCAAGAACAAAACATTTAAACACACACAGTTGTTTTTTTTTTAATTCTTCCATCATTACATGTAGCCCATATGTTGCAATTCACACACAGACTGTGCATATGTACATATGTGTATATATTCACTATATATTGTGATGCATATAGAGTTGCCAGCACGATACATGTCTTCCATTTATGCAAAATGTAGCAGATATAACTACTTATTTTAGGACACTAGTATTAAAGTTTACCACTCTCAGACTTTCCCACTTAAGGATTTTTTTTTTTTTTTAATAAGCTATTTCAGTATCATATTTTTACACATCAAGCCACAGTTCTCTTCCCATTTCTCTGTAACATGCACTTTTTTGGGCTGATTTATGTAGATTTAATACTGTATCTGTGCTAGATAAGTAAATAATTTTAATTTGGCCATCTGCCCCGTATAATACATCTCCAAGGCCATACTCAGGCTTGCACTCAGAGGCATCAGGGAGGATATCTAATGAAAGTTTATGCGGGCAGCAGATGTTCGTTCCTGCTGTTTGGTGTCGCTGAGATCTGGAACTTTACCACCAAGAAATCCAAGAGCAGGAGTCACAACAGCAACATGCAAGCTTCCTGCAAACACACTGCTAATCAGATCAGTACCAAAACTGGAAGGAATTTATGTGCAGGCAATCCCAGGAGCTTCTTTAGTAGTTTGCTCCTCTTTGCTATATTCCCTTCTCTTACTCGTAAACAGAGCCCAGAACTCACCGTTAGTCATGCCCATGTTGGGAAAGGTGTGTAAGGCTTTTGAGCCTTGGAGGTCTCAGTATAATCAGAGCCTTCCTGCCATGAAGTATCTTTAACTACAACACAGGAATTGACTCCACTGTTTATGCCTGTTGGACCTAAAATTTACACTAGAATGGTTGTTTCATTCATATAAAGTGTTTAAAAAAATAAAAGTTACACATAAATCTTTAGCACATATTCAATATGTGATACCAGAAAATTTTGTGTCTGTTTTTTAGCAATGAAGTAGCATAAAAATATTCAAGTGCCTAAATTATTTAGAAGCATAAACTTTATTTTCTGTAGTGTAAATGGCACTTACAGACCTAAAACTAATTGGTTTTCAACGGGTTTCTGGTTTCTACTTATTTAATTAATTTATGATTATGAGAATTAGGCTCCTAAGCCACCTAACAACCGTTAACAAGTTTCTATTAATGAAAAATTAAATTCACAAGTATTAAATGAACACTTACATGACAGATACACTGAAGGATGAAAAATTATCAGAAAGGATTGATTGTCTGCTGATACACTTCCATTCTGGTCTCTGAACCATCATTTTCATACAAAATATTCACAACTGTTAACATTTCTAGGAATAAATAAGAGTTCATCATATCAACAAAATTTAAGACTATCTACTACTGACCTTATTATTATGGCTTTGTCTTTGGAGTGGAGAAAGAAGATACAGGGAGGGCAGTTTCAGTGAAGGAAATTAGAGATACAACATCTACTAAGATCTATCTAGATCAAAATATAGATATGAATATTCAGAGAAAGAACCCCTATCAGTAGGTAAAGTAATTCAATCACTAGATTTTTACCACATACATTAAAAAAAAATCTCATTGATTTCCATTATACAAGTGGCTGTAACCTGACAGGAAAGACAAATGGAAAAAAGACTTTCACACACTTCACTGGGCTTTAGGTTAAGTTTTAAGTGACCAACAGATCATAAAAAGAATAGAATGCATCATGTTAAAAAATCAGGCTCCCACAACAATTATCCATTGTGAAAATATATTCACACGGTACATGCAAAACTTCCTTTTCCACAGGTCATTTCAAAGGACATGTACGTATGTACATTTTAAAAGGTTACATTAAATGGAAAACACAGACAAGACAGCAGAATTTCCTAACTTAATTTTTCTAAGGAAACACTGAGCTTCCTCCACAACCCATAACATTCCGTCAAAATATTGTTCTATGCAAGAGCAAATGAAAGGAACAGAAGAAACAAATTATTCATGGCATTCCTAGAAGTGACAATAATAATTACAGAATTTACAATAATAATTACAAAATTCCTGTCCTTTTACATATTCCCCCTTCTATGCATTTACATCTCGTTTTCAAGATAATTTAGTTTCTAGTAAAATAATTCTGGTATTGTCAAGTTTTCATTTTTGTTGTGTTGACTTATTGTGGACAAGGCAGCAGTAAAACAAAGTGAACAGCCAACCTCCAGATAGACATGAGCAAAATCAAACTCTTTTCCATGGAGTCATGTCTTTTTGTCTTAGAAATTTTCCACCTTATTCGAGCTGTTATGCTTAGTGTTTTGTACAGCATGATTGAATGGGCAAGTCACTGCAGACCAGAAATATTCTTCCCCACAACCGGATCCTAATTAGCCACTTTGAAATGCATATTTTTTTAAATGAAAGAAAAATATACTGATATTATTGAAAACAGAATCTCCCCAGAACATTGTTTTATCTATTATAGTTGTTGTCTATCTGCTTCCCTTTATTCAGCAATGCATTTTCTGAAAACAGTTTTGCTGTGTTGTGTGACATAAGAGAGGTACGAACACTGTTAACCACTCATGCCTCTTCATTTTTCTTGATGAATTATGCTTTGATTCCCTGCCCTGACTTCATTAGAATCCAAATGGACAGAAACAGCCTTAATGTCATAATTAGGTAATACTGGCTAGATAAATTCAACACAGACAGTGAGAAACTAACTAAACAAAAAAAAAAATCACTCTTTTAATTCATGTATTCAAGCCTTAGTTCTTCAGTCTTCTAGATAAATCCCCATAGTTTGTTGGTAAAATCTCCAAATCAACCCATTTGAAATTTTATCTGAGAAATGCTATAATGCAACATATAATGCAACAATGCTTTTGGCTAAAGCACTACTAAACTTCTCCTAAACTATAGCATCAAAATAGCATCTTCCAGGAGAAATCATGTGTCTGTGCTCTGGCATTTAGTGCCTAAGAGCATAAGTAAAATGAATAGATGGATTAGATAAAATTATGTTAAGGATAAATTAAGTATTGATAAACTTGATAAAACATGATATTATTCTGGTGTGCCACAACACAGAATGACATATGGCAGAACCAAATGTCAGTTTAAAATGCTGTAATGTGCTACAGACTTGAATCAGCATGGTGATATGACAAGAATCCTAAATAACAAAATAAAAAAATTGTAAGAGTTGTCTCTAGTAGTGAAAACTTCAAGCTTTCAGTTCTAGTTTAGCCAAATATAAGACTACAGGAAAAAAAAAAAAGCCCATGACACACCAAAACCAAACACCAGTAAATGTGATTATTATCTTCTCAGTTAATCCTTATCTCAATAAAAATACTTCTCTATTTAAATATTTGAATACTTGCTAGGAATGGGGCTCAGGACAAATTTCAAATGAAGACTAGTAACCAACATTAAAATTGTTAATTTCACAGTTATGATCATTGTCACTGATTCACTCAGGAAGACCAGTCCTGAAGGACTTTCATGTATGAATGCACATATAAACAGCAAGAGAAGTTTTTTGCTTTGGAAACTGTACAAGAATAAGAGCACAATACTGAGATTTTAAAATCCTGTATCCATAGTACTGCCTTGGTCCACTTACAAACCCTATTCCTAACCCACTTTTGGGTTTGTATGTTGCCAACTACAACAATCCTTTAGTGCCTTAAAGAGATTTGTTCTACAAACAAACCGTGATCCTTTCTTAAGTATTTTTTATCTCAAAAGAGATATTTAATCAAAATTAACTTCATACTTTTTGAATTATGGGTATGAATTCTCTGTTTCTAGTAGAAAAATAAGACTGATCAGAAACACGGTAGAAGCAGATATGGTGTATGGTTAACAGAGTAACACCACCATTTCGTACATCATATGCTGCAGGTGTCACACACATTGTCACTCCCATGAGAACAGAGCTACACCTTCTACCAAAACGTACAGCCTTCATAAATTGTCAGGATTTGACAAGGGACTCATCTAGCAAAGCATCAGAAAAAAAAAAAAAAAAAATTGTTCCATGTAATCGCTTGGAATCTGGATCTCAGTAGAAACACTGAGGAATGAAGGCATCTGCACTACAGAGAAAGCATCAGCTTCCATTTCACGCAGAGCAAAGAGCAAGCAGCTGAAAATCTATTTTTCAAAGAAATAAAAATAAAAAAGAAAACAATTAATAAGCTTGACCTCTACAGAAGAAAAAAAAAAAAAGGGGTGGCTAGTATGTAATGCTATCTAAACTGGCTGCCCTGGAGACTGATATAATTTTCTTTAGCCAGAATGCAAACAGAGTGTCTCACAAGCTTTCCAACGAACTAAAACATGTAAGAACCATTTAAAGAGATGACAGGACATTAATTAATTTAAAAGCTCCTGAAAAAGCCTGTTAGGAAGAACACTATATGAACAGAATTTTTATTGGAGCTATGATAGATATATAACAGACCTTTCACATTAGTTCCCCTATTTTACACAGTTCTCCCAACAATCACTTACAACCATTTGCAAGCACTTCACTGGATAACACCAGAGACTGCTCAAGGCTCTAGAATGGGACTTAAAAAAAAAACCAACCAACAAGGTCCTTACCACTCTGATGGTGGGCAAAAATTCCTTACTAACCTCACTCAGTGACTGATGATTGCTGTAGTCCTGACACAACTGATACCAGATTTCTATCACAAGCCATACCTTTTCCACACATTTTATACCAGCCATTTTTTTAAATTCAAAGAAAAGAAAATACACTTTTTACTGTGTTCCTCCCAGCTAAGGCACCAGGTTAAAAAGCGTGTCTGCAAGGATATAATATTTATAATTTATGCTTAGGACAAATAAATACAACAAAGGCACTGTGAATAGACAACAATCATATCTTCTCAAGGACATCAGCAGTTCAAAGTTTCATCAACTTAATATGTCATTAGAAGACAGGAAGAAAATAACAACTACAACCAGAAAAAGGCCCAAACATGTTTTTTTTAAAAAAAAAAGAATCAGGTTCTGTGAGATTTCATAAGATCTACCTGTCAGGCAAGGGATCCTGTGAAGTCTAGGCAATGGTTTGAAGTATGGGTTAGATAAATATACGTCAGGAATTAGTTACTATCTTCATCCTATTTTTAAATACTTGTCCTGTTCAGGTCTCTTTCAATAGAGTCCCACTGATCCTCAATGACTGATATACTACTCAGAGTAGGTTTCCTTGGTGTATAATACAGCAGAAACCTGTTTAGTAAGAGTTATTTTCTTTTAAAACACTGAATTAAGAAAAACTATGAAGTAGCTGAGGGAAGGCATTATTCTAAATCAGCAGAAATAAAGATCTTGGATGATCACCATTGAGTTTCATAACTTAGGTAGGATTAATACTACACACAGTCAGTTTTGGCTACTAAATATGAAAAGTAACTGTATTGGCCATTTCCTAGGATACTACTTCTAGCCATACATCTTCTAGCCACAGCAGAAAATAAAAAAGTTTCACATCATATTTAACTAACAGATAATATGGAACCTATTTCCACAGCCTTGATGTCAATTTACATTATTGGCATTAAAGCTAATTGAATAAGATTCAGGGCAAAATAAGTGAATTTCTTGTTCATCTTTTTTATGGGAATCACCTGAAGCTTGAGTTACAGTTGCCATATGGTCAATGTAAAAATTAAATTAATATTTGTACAATAACAAAATAGCAAATCCTCTTACGTGTATTTCCAAAACCTTTGCTACTACAACAAAAATAATCGACCTAGACAAGAAGCAGCATGAGAGACATTATTATTTCTAGCTGAACAACAGACTGAGTTAGAGAGAAGCAAATGTAGACGGCCTCCCAGCTCTGTACCTCCCTTTTTAAATGGCAGTGCAAAAGAATGGATGGATTCAAAATAGATATTGGACAACTAGGATTTAGAAAAGCATGGAGATCTGCTACCAGCCATCTGGAATAAGTTTCTTCTTATTTGCCTGAGTATCACGTTTTAAGAATTCAAGCTGCAAGCACATTGAAGTAACCCAAAAATCATTTAACAACTTGACATATAGATAGAGAAAGAGCTGAGGCAGGAGCGATGTATGGGGTTCCCAGGAGGATAATCCACCTGAGTTATAACATTTCCAAATGTGCTGCATAATGTAAGTATTAATAGGACACAGGTGCCTTTGCTGTTGCATAGAAACAGGTGCACTGAGGCGAATCGAGTTATTTTTAATAAAGTAATTTCCATTTTAGACAACATAAGGTGGAAATTCTAGAAACAGCTTCCAGATTCTGAAGTGCCTATTGCTGCCCACTAACACACGAGTCTCCATGCTTTGCAAAAACACATTATCATGTTGGATTAAACATCAGAACTGGAGATAGGATAAGACCTTGGTGCCAAAAATTAATCCAGCACACACTACTATTCAAGCATATCTCCCAAGATAAAGACCTATAAAAGCAAATAAATACGCCACTGGAAGTTTAACTGACATGCAGATTAACCAAATTAAGTGAATGTAATAAACAGGAAGAGGAAAAAAAAACCAGATAATTACATATGCTGTAATAGTATCCTTAGCTTGCTTAAAATCCAAATAATTTTATAAAAACGATATGCTACCTTTACTGCAGGCTGCTGTAATAATATTGCAATACAGTCTCAGGCTCTCATTGCAAAACAATGCTAGAGCAGGATTAGCTGTGCTTGGATAGAAACATCACAAAAACCATGGAGTATTTCTGAATGCAGTATCAGCAACATATTAGCCAGGCTGGAATCCTTTTTTCAGAGAAACAATCTAAGCTTGGCATGTAAAAGCTCTGATGAACACAACCCTTTAATCTCAGGCTCATCACTAGCCACAAAAAGTTATTGAAATGGCATGCTTTTGGAGAAAATATGGCTATCATTGGTGCTAGACTCTTCAGAACTCATAATAGTCTGAGGAAATTACTTACATTTTCAGCAGGTTGTTCTCTGCTTCCTCACTTAAACTCTTCTGAAACAGTGTTCAGTGTTAACAAACAGCTGTAGTATTCCAGCACAGAAATAGTTCATTTAACTGCTAAGCACATGATAAATAGCTTCAATTATTTGCAGTCCAAAGGGGCAGTGTTTTATGCTGATTAAAGATTTGGTACCTTAAAGTCAGAAGTATTTGCCCTAAGAGCATTTTGGCTGCAGAATATAACTACCTTTTTGTACTAGATTTGATCCGCAAAATCCAATTCCTGGGATATGCCCCCCTATTTCTGCAGGATCCAACAGCATCCCCACTGCAGCTCCAGTACATCTCCAGTCCAAGTGTATGCAAAGCTTTTTAGGAGACTCTGAAGGTAAAAGATGCCATAAAAGAAATCATAATCACAACCTATAAAGCAGTATAGCCTAAAGATAAAGGAGAAATGGAGACGAAAATGAGGATACAGATGTGTAATTATAATTTTGTTTTTACATCTGTTATTACAAAGCAAGACCTGCATTAACCCTGACCGTAGGGGAAAAAAAATAACAACGCTGAAAAGCATGAGAACCTTCCAGTGTACAGTGAAATACCAGATTCAGTCTACATCATGCAGTTAAATACTGAACACAGCTTTCAGAAGCAGTGTTAAAAAATAAAAGACTTAGGGGATGGCAAATTTCAGGGTCATTTCTCATTTTCTGATTGAAAACAAGAATCATATTTGGGAAAAAAGAAATCAGCTAAGAGGGGTTTTTCTTAATTAACAATTATTAACAGAATTTGAAAAGGTAGCTTCAAGAGAACAACAATGACCTAATCCTCAAGCAGGCAACCCTTGATAATTATGAGCCCTTCATCTTTCCATATATCAAGAGCTTGTTATGATTTCTGGAAAGTTTACGCACAAGTTTCTCAGTTCAGATATTGCATCTTTCTTACAGTGAATGGACAATTTTATATTAAACAGAGAGGCTCATTTATGTTTCTAAGTCTGCTATTGACTTCCTGTGTAATTTTGAATTTAATTTCATTGTACGTTTCCCCATCTGTTTTGAGAATGCTATGATACTACAATAATAAAGCTCATGTGAGATACTAGACACATGCATTGCAGCCTTCCTTAGCAACAGAAAACTCATGGCTTTTTGTCTCCTTGGCAAGATAATAATGGATGTGCAATTTTAACATCCTAAGAAGAAATATTTTTATCAGGGACAGTGTAGCTTGATTAACTACATATCTGTAGAATAAAAATAAATGTCAGGGCCATTAGGTGAGAGCTTGCAGCTTCTTTTAGTTAAAAACTCATAATCCAAAATTTTTAGAGTATTATATATTAAAAGTAATTAATTATTAAAAAAGTAATTATATATTAAAAAAGTAATTAAATATGTGTGTGTGTAGAGTCTACACAAATAATGCTCATACACATTTCATATACAGAAAAGACATCTGTAGGAAGAACGTTCTCAAATTACATCCATCACACATTTGTGTACCGTACCTAGAAATGTATGTCCTGATGAGATTAAGTTCTTGAGACCACAGAGGTTAATCTGTTGATAATCTTGAAAAAAGACAATTAATGTTAAAGCATTTTAACCAAGATCAATCTAACTTCTTAATTCTGTCAGTTTTTGTATTCTTTGTCGCTAGCCCTTTGCTTAATTCTGTTCTGCACTCATCAGCAAGGCCTCTAAAACTGCTTCTCCAAAATGCCTTAAGATATTTTTTTTCATTTCCTGTAGACACAATAAATATGAAGAAAGGTATTTATACATTTTCTTAGGAAGGAATACAGAATAAAATCAACAGTATCATAAAGCCTAATTGACTGAATGTTGAAAAAAGCAAACTGAGCCAAAAGAAAATCTAAATATTCCTAGAGCTAACTACTTTTCCTTCCACTTCAGGAATTTACAATGGTCAGCTTTATTACTTTGGTTTCCCGAAAACTGAATAAGAAAAGCAGGACAATAAATGGATCCAACTATTTGTATAGGATATTTTTCTTCCAACAAAAAGACCAAGACCTGTGTTTTGTACATTTTTCCATTTGCTTAACCCAGTCTGAACCCAACACAGTCTTTCAGCGTGTTGAACGGATGTTACTTTACAGTTCCTACTACATAATATCATTACTAACGTTAGGCAAATATTAGTGCCTTAAGAATTTTCAGTGTTCACCCCCCGATTGGTTTGTTTGGGGTTTTTTTAATTCAGCTCATTTCTTTTTTAGTCTAGTAAATAGGGTGGTTACTAGAAAAGATCTTTCTCAAAAATTACAGTCAGACTGTAAATATCTGCATCAGAGTATTTTCAATTTATCCTATGTATTTATTCAGAAAAGAAGCTGAAGTCAGAGACTTATAAAATAATTTCTTTCACATTTAAAAATTCAAAAACCCACATTAGGTTGCTGCTTACTGAACTACAGAAGAGTTATTACTGTAATTTAAACACCAAATATTTGCAAATAACCAATACATTGAAGAAGATACCAATCTGATTTCAGACAGGTGAAAATGTGTTGAAAATAAAGCATTACTTACTCACTCAGTGTAATCACATTTTATCCATCTATTATAAGCGTGCAGAGAAAATCACAGAAGCAAAACATAAATAAGACCTGTATGAAGAGGTTTATTATTGCAGCTTGTGGAAAAAACCATCAGTGTTTATCTCAGCAGGTGAGTCCGGGTCTTCCAATCATGAATCAATTTGGAGGGGAATCTGAGTTACACAGTGAAATATAGCCTGAATAATTCTTAATTTCCATAAGTTTAAAATTCAACCCTTTTCTTCCAAAACTTTGGTAAAAATTTAAGATGAAATGTCATCCAGTTTTATACAGTACTAGAAGAAATATTTTTAATTAGATGAATCCATGAGCTTTTTCTACCTTTTATTTTCCTAAGTGGGTCTCATACCCTGTCACTAACTACCTTTCAAAGAGAGCAAAAATACACAGACAGAAATTTTTTTACAAGCCTTGTGAGTCAAGATGTGAGTATGATTTTTAAAGACAATATCACAAATATTCTCATTAATACTTGAGACTAGAAAGGGCAGAGACTAAAGATATTTTACAAGTCATATGTACAAGCAATTACCTGGAATTCACAACCAGTTTGTTCAAGCCCAATTACAATATTCAACAACTAAAAAAAAATTAGTTCAGTCTATTCATCATCAGATAAAATACCACAGACATATTTAGTTGACTAATAATCCTTTTTTAAAATCTCAAAGAAAGAAGAATATGGGAAAGGAAGTAGTTTTGGTTTGTTTTTTTTCCAAATAAATTTTGCAGTCTGTAAACTACTTGTAAACAAACAGGAATTACTTATGTTCTTGGAGTACGTGCTCTTGTGGGAAATGGATACACATGGTGAATGCAGAATGATGCAAGTTCTATCACCAGCATCCCTAGACTTCAGACGTTTGGGAAGGATGTCTCCCCTTTTCCAGGGACAACAGGAAAGATTATGAGACAAGATGAGACATGGTCTTCCAGGTAATGTCTTAAAACAGCTTCCTTTAACAGCTACAATACTGAAAAATAATTTACATATATACAAGACAAGGCTGCAATAGGATTACAACATGCAGGCCCACATGGTTTATCAGATACTATGGAAGTTCTGTAACACTTTTCAAACCCAAAATATTTCACAAAGGACATGGAAAATAAAAACTAACATAAAAAATAAAACTCTGTCTGAACAGCAGTTTAAAAGACTAAATAAAATCTAATTTTTCCTCCCATCTGGGTAGGAGCCATCATTATTACCTAGAAGAAAACTATGTTTTATTAGTTAATCCAAATATTGTCCTAATGCTGGCAACCCTGCAACATGAAGTATTGCAAATGACAAATTTCAGACTCTTGCCTCTAGACAGATTAAGGATCAATATCTGTTTTTTCCTCTTTATTCCTGGAAAGGTATGCTCATGGAAGCAGAGACACACTTCAAGTAATGGATTTTGGCTAGATTTATACTTTTGCCACTTCTTTGCAGAAGGTTTTTTATCCTACCAGACATCTTAGATTATGACTTGATGTGTGTACAACTTTGATAGAGCTACTTTCAAACCAGCAGCATCGGCTCTGGACAGAAATACAGACACTGCCACAGAGTTTCCTGGTGCTGTGAAGATGCTGAGACCAACCACGTACTTCAATTTACAAGAGTAAAAAATCAACAAACCCAAACCACAGTCACCACCAATCCACAACCCACATAAATTAGATAATTAGAGTGGTTGCTGAAAATGCTGCGACCCAAGATAAACTTGGCGATTTTAGTGGAGGCAAACCTCAAGTCCATCAGATTGATTTTCCTGTTTGTCAGCATTTGAAAACTGCCTATCTATTTTCATTTCAACTTTCCCTGGAGGTATTTAAATTTGTTTGATTGGTTGAGGTGTGCAGCATTTATTTCTTGATTTCTTAACAGCTAAACTAATTATTTGGGAATGAAACATTTTAGTGTGCTAGACTGAAGGAAGCCACTACAATTCATCAGTTTAGGGTAAACTGGTCTTTCATTTTTATTAGATTCTTCTCTTTCTACCAAAATAAATTCCAGTACTGCTGCAAAAAGTATTTCTGCACTTGCTAGCAAATAAAATCACATAAATTAAGATGATATTTAACTTCAAGAATAAAAACTAAAAGCTATTAGTAAGCACTACTTTTATAACTTTAACTCATGAGAACCATTCCATTGTGTAAACCCAATTATTACAGAGAATCCAGTAATAAAACAGGCCAATTAATTTGCCAGAAAAATAAAAAAAATGTGATTTTCTTACAATTCAACAGAGTTTTAAAAGATTGGCCTGTTGAATTAAAGTTTAAAGTAGATATACTGAAGTTTATTCAACTCTTGGAATTTAAAAGAAAATTTTAAAAAATCATTTTCAAGCGAAGGTTCCAAAGGATTTTTTGCAAGCAGTGTTCTTTAGAAAAAAAAATATATATTGTAAAACACGACATAAATTTCTAATCATTATTCAGCTAGAGGAGCCAAAGTTCAAACCATCACAAAATACTTGAAGGTGGAAGGGGACTCTGGAGATCATCTCATCTAAGCTCTATACTCAAAGCAGGGTCAAACAGAGCAGGTTCCCCAGGATAATACTCCACAAACTCTCTGAGCAGTGTGTTTCACTGTGTCACCATCCTGACAGTGTTTTTCTTTCTTTCCAAAGTATAAATGATGTTTTGCAGAGGTAAAAATGTGGGGCAGAAAGTGGAAGAAAATTGGTCATCATAGCTTTCAAGGGCTTCAGAAAACATGAAGTTGAAATACTCAGCTCAAGTAGTAATAAAATTCAAGATGAAAAATCCACATTTTGGGAGGATATTTAGAGGAATGGTGTTTGAATAGTTTTATAGTAGGTATAGAAAAGGCTTTCAAACTGAAAGTTGACATAAAACTTCTGCGCAAAAAAATCTAGAATATCGAATTGAGATTTGCACCTTGACTCAGTTACATCCAGTTCCACAGGATGCAATAAATCAGTTCATCACAATCATGTCCTGTTGCTATGAACATATTATAAGTTTCTCTGTGTGTAAGCCTTCTGATCATTTTCCCATGGGAGAACATCCTTTTGCTGTCTTTTACTCTGTATAAGCTTTCTGTAAACAAAATACCTGTGTCTGTTCTTCAAGGACATGGAATTGGTTGGCCTCCTCCTACCTATGAGGAGACTGAAGCTGAAATTACTTTATCTTTCTGATATTGTAAGCTATTCGGACACAATTCCCTAAACAAAGCAGCAGCAGGAGCATGGAATGCTCTCTGCTGAGCAGATATAGAAAAATACTAGAATTATGGAGTCATTTTAATAAATCATATCAGCCTTCTAAAATTGTCGTCAAGAGTCTTTTCTTCTATGTATGGACCATGACGATAATGTCCCACTGTCAGGCTGTTTGGTGGTGGTACTTACCTACAATTTTCAGTGTTAAATTGTTTTGGTATTTGGGGCTGATTGTGCCTGCCTCATAAAAGAAAATGGCAGAAGACTTGTCTGTATTCAAGTTGGCCAGTTCAAAAGGTCTGCTATAAATCATAAAATTACTTGTTCTCCTTGTCATCATTTGATACCGAGGTATCAAATGACCTGCTTTATTTTCCTAAAAGACAGGCTAACTTCTTTCTTTCTATACCCTGAGCTCTGGAAATAGCTCTCTGCACTGTCTGCATGGAGCCTGTGGCTGACTGGCACAATTCAGGCACTGCAGTTTATATCCTTTGGAGGTGATTATACAGCTCTCCCTTTGATCCTTTCTCCAAAACTCAATTCCTTCTGCTGAACTATATACTATGTATCAGGCTCAATTAATCTTTACCTGTAAATCCTCTGACCTCCAACAACTCTCGTAGCTCTTATCCACACCTTAAAAATGTTTATTCTTTGATCCTACCACCTCTGAGATTTTAAGGTCAGATACTGATAAAGTTCAACATATGGGGAAGTATGCCACCAGTGTGAAGAACACCAAAAAAAAATGCATAGAAGTGGAGATTGTATCTCACTACTGCTACCATCTCCTTTGAGAGTGACACCTAATCACAAAGACAGAAAATCAAACAGAATAACAAGAAGGTAGATTTAAAAAAAAAGAAAGCAAAACAAAACCAAACCAAAGCAAAAAAATCCCCAAAACGACCCAAACAAACAAACAAACAAAAAACCAAAACCAAACAAACAAAAAAACCAAATTAGCCCTGTATGAAACCTTTAATTTTCGGTAGAAAATATGGGTTAGCATTTAATTTTTATAGTTGCTATGAAAAAGCTACCTAATACATATCAATAAAATCTACATGAGAACCCTTTCCTCTGTAATCTAGTTTATACCTGCATTCCATTTGCAATATAGCCTGTATTTCTATGTCCTACTGATTAGAATGTAGATTACTGCAGAGTATTGTGAGGGGGGACTAATTTAATCTCAATCCATGACCTTTCAAGATGCTTTGAAAACCTTAATTTACATCTATTAGATTGTTAACTTCTCAGAAGAGCTGATATATTTAAATACATATCTAGTAGAATTATTGTTAGCTACACACTAGGAGCAAAAAAAAAAAAAAATTATTAGCATACCTTGCCATTATCCACTTTTTAAAAATAGATAATCTGAGTCACAAGTGTATTTTTACATTACCAAAGTAATGTGTAAGAACAGATTTGTTCCTATGTACCGTGTGGGTACCTTGCACTCAGATTCTACAGAATCAAGATTTACCACAGAGATGAAGATGCATGAAGATATGACAGGCCCTACAAAATCTGTCCCCAGTGTCAGCTGGCTGGGAGCAGGCTGTGACTTCTTGTAAGGTAAACCAACATTGTAAAGCTAAAATAGCTGACTTTTCAGAATACGTGAGCTATTAAGAGGCAATCAAGCTTGCCTAACGACATCTTTCAGTAGCCAAATTCCAGCAAAGAGGCCAGACAGTGTAGTTATTAAAGACAAATATGATTAGTTTAGTCTAGTACAGACAGAAAGTAAATATCCCAAGGAAAGTTTGCAGGATATAATATTCTGAAATAGCTCCTCCCTTCAAAATATGCTGAAAGTAACTTTAAAGGTTTTGTTAGCTCTTTTAAGAAAGGTTAATCATTATAAAAGACTACAGGAATTCGCAAAATATCTGCTCCAGAAACTGAGAGCCTCTAGCCACAAGCAGGAATAAATGAAGACTTGTTCACTTTCACCTGACATTCCTTGGGCAATTTCTGAATAAAATAAACTCAGGTTGAAGGAGAGAGATGGGAAAAACTGCTCAGCTGCCAGTCGTAACAGCAGCTGAAAATCTTTTCCCTTGCCCATGAGAAACACTCAATATGCAAAAGCTGGGTTACAAGGAACAGTCACACATAGGAACAGAACAATGCTAAAAAACAGAAAAACTGTTAAGGACACAAAGAAATTCTTCAGAAATCAAGGATGAGAATAACGTGAACTCAATTGTCTACCACTCTGACCTGTACAGAACTTAACATAAAAGAGTATGCTTTGATTTGATGGTAATTATTTTCCTGTAATAGATGTGATGAACAAGGCATTTTTGATGCGACTTTCAGAAAATGAGAACTGAGACTTCTTGTTGTGTTTGAACAAACAAATTCAAAGGACAAGGATGTTTTATGATACATTTTGATATATTTGATTCATACAAAATTATGTATTTTATTTTTTGTTTTGTATTTTAAATTATTTGTTATTTTATTTTTGTATGATTTTCCAACCTTGCTGAAATCTTAAATCAATTTTTAACATACCTTTTCAAAATAAATTTATACATTTCCATAATAGCTTGAGAAAGTAGCTACAAAATATGTCAGGGTTAATTTCAAAGAGAGAAAACCTACAGCTTTTATAATAAAATATCCTGTTAAAACAACTTTTAATTTTCCTGTTGCTCTAACTTCAGGAAAATTTCCTTTAAATGCATAAAAAAGCTCATCCATTTTCTGTATTTTCTCCACCAAACATATTTTTTCCTTGTAAAAGAAAACAAAATTAGAAATTGTCTGTATTCCAATTAGTTATTTTTGTTTGTTTCTTCAATCTTATACATATCTACCCATAGTAATGAAAGGGCTGAAACCCAGCACAGGCAGCAAATCCATTTTCATAGTGTACAGAGATAATAATAAATCATCTTAAGGTTCAGGTTTATTAGAAATGACTGAAATACATTCCAGGGCAGCAATAACTTCAATGGTTGGTTTGCCAACCAGTGGTGTGGAATTAAAAATGCATTAAAATTTATAGAAAGGAAAGTAAATAGCAGAGAGTTTAGATTGGTTTTGACATAGTTAAATGAAGCATTATTTCTCTTTGTGTGGTTAATAAAATAAAACTCTGCAGAATGCGAGAAACATTCTCTTTTCAAAGCTGAAAAAAAATTCATTATTAATTAAATTTAATGCTTATTCCCTCCACTGCATGTCAATGACGCATTTCAGAAGAGAAGTGCAATGAAAGGTTTTTCTCTTTGCTTCTCCAGAAGCCACTTCTATAGATTTTAACAAACGTGTTCTGTTCAAACTTTGCAGGCACAAGCATAAAACAAACACATATCTGCACAGGAAGACCTACAGTAAATATTAACATTAGTAATAGTAACAATAACATAATACTACAACACAATTATATGGTTAACCCGACTCACACAAATTTCCCAAAACTTGCCAGACCACTGACCAGATTTTTCCAGAGGAGCAGGAAACAATAAGAATGTGGACATAGGAAGAACCTGCTTAAGATATACCCCTGTACAAGGAAAACTTTATGGGAACTGAGGGTGTTGCAAGAACATATTATAAGTTTCTCTGTATGCAAGCCTGCAGGGAATTCTTCCCATGGGAAAGCGTATTTTTACTGTCTTTTACTCTGTACAAGTTTCTATAAACAAAATCTCTGTGTTGTGTTTCAAGGACATTTGGATTTCTCTGCCTGTCTCCTGATATGGGAGATGGGGGTTTTTCTTTGTTCCAACCTATGAGGTGAAAAGTTGTTATCTCTGATTGTGTAAGCTATTCTGGCATTCCTTGGATGGAGCTGGAAGGAAGAGCTTCGGATACTCCCAAATCCTTGTGTTATGGAGTCATGTTAATAAATCATATTTAGCCTTCTGATATTATTGTCGAGAGTCCTTTGTCAATGCACGGACCACAGCAATATGAGGGGATGGGAGTTAATTTTGTGAGGGTTTGGTTGTCCCAGGAAACTGGGTCTGGCAGTGAGGCTGAAGGGCCGTGCAGCTGTTGAGCTGAGCTGATTTTTAGAGTTTACAGGAAACTGAGCCACACTTAGTTTCAGTTTCTATAGGAACAGGAAAAAATGCCGCTGAGAGGGTGTTTTGTCCCATGCTAATGCTTTAGGAAGATGTGAAACTCTCTTTCTATACAGTCTAGCCTATACTCTAGAAGTGTCATAAGCCAACACGTGTGCCTAAATTATGTAGCAGGCACTAATAAGAACAAGTTATCAAAATGTACCCTTTTTTCAGCTAAGGCTCTAGGCTTGGCAGAAGCAGGTAAATGCCTTTAATTTTCAGAACTACTTCAGCTGTTTCTGACTACAGCCATCCTTCATTAGCTTTCAAACTACAAAGACATTTCTATCAAATCTATCAAAAGGAGGGAAATCATCTCTGCTGGTGGAATTGGGAATCTTTTATGCTCACTTTGCATTGGCCAAACAACTGCTTGGAAGGAAAGAATGCAAAGGAAAAAAGAGGTCATTCATTGTAATCAATGGAGAGATAAAGAAGAATAATAAATTTCAGAGGTGAAATATAATTAACCAAATTGTATTTGATTATGACATGAAGGTTATCAACTTGACGTTTATAATGTCAGAGTCTTATTTCATAGTTTTAACACTGAGCACGGTCAAGACCTTCTCTGTCTGTTTGTCTAGAAACACTAAATAAAACATCCTGAAAACGTTCCAGAAATATCCTTAGAAATATTCTGAGAAATATCCCTACAGCTTTCCCAACCCAGCTCCCTGTTGACACCTGTTAATTTCACCTATTTTCCAGTTTCTGCCTGCTCAGCTTCATGTTCTCATGAGGCCATTCGTACTGTAGAAAAATTATTGTAGTTGACTGTGTAAAAGCCACATCAACAAAGAACATCTGCTTTTGCTATTCTATAGACTGGCCTTACAAAAATCCCAGCTTACAAAAATCTATGTCTTTTTTTTTTTTTTTGCACAACATATAACTGAAATTTTTGGCAGTATCTCTGATTTCAAATAAGAGATCTCCTGAACTCCCGAGGATAACATTTATTGTGATCCTACCAAATGGCAAATCATTAACTTCTTTACCAATTCCAGTGGGTTTTTTTGGCAAATAAGTCATTTGGAAAAATCCCTCATGAAACATACTCCTAACTCTACTCTCACTGAAATAAAGGAAATAACATTCACAAGTACAAT
This sequence comes from Leptocoma aspasia, assembly GCA_013399835.1. Lineage (NCBI taxonomy): Eukaryota > Metazoa > Chordata > Aves > Passeriformes > Nectariniidae > Leptocoma > Leptocoma aspasia. The sequence continues at coordinate 332,456 of VXAX01000396.1, read as the reverse complement.
CATTATGTGAATACAGGACTGAAAGACAAGCATTTTAACCTAAATAACAGAAAATGAAACAATTTTCTCAATTAAAAATGCATATATCTGTGAAGAGACATCATCATGAGAACTGCCTCTATGTATCATTAAAATAAATCCAGATTTAATCTACAAAAAAAAAAAAACCCTATCATAATGGCAAAACTTTAAAGATCTGTTTAAGATTGGAAAATACAAGTTTGGTTTTATTAATTTTACTGCACAAACTGCACAACAGATACTCTATGACAGCTGGAAATACTTAAATATGCAATGTATAGTCAGCCTATGTGAGTTGGAGTACTAATCCCTCGTGCTTCAGGAATACAAACTGCTAATCTCTGCTTGTCAGAAAGAAGACCCCAGAGCAGCAGTGGCTATTAGAAACACACAACTCACAGTGATAGATGCTGGATTGCTTGAATCTTACCTTCATCTGAAAAAAAAAACAAACCAAAAAAAACCCCTCCAAAAAAAACCAAACCAAACCCCCAAACCCCACCAAAAAACCAAAGAACAAACCCCAAGAAAATGCCAAAATACTTTGGATCTTTAAGATGTAGCGTTAGCCATTGCATTGGTCAGAAATATAAGGATGGCTTATACCAGGTTATATAATCAATTTCCATCCAGGCAAATGCCGCTATTTTCCTTCATTTTTTCTTCATTTTTGTTACAGCATTTCATAGGGCTAAAGGAATTACTGATAGGCATCCATAACACACCATCCATAATCACCTGAAACAAAGCAGGATGTATCCATCCTCATTTTTTTAAAAGACAGGGTGAAATGTGAGATGTGCCTATTTCCCATAACAATATTATAGTACGTCTAAGCAAGATCAGATTTTCACTGTCTTTGTATTCCTTCAATTTCTCAAGGTTTCCAAGAAAAAACGAGCATTTACCCTCTGATATTAAACACAAGGTCAGCAGAATAAGAGGTTGCAAATGTCCATTACTTTCCTGTCATCTGCTCAATTTAGGTTTCCAGCTGCCAGTGTCTAACGTTGCTGCACCATTAAAAATTAAGGGACATTCAGACGCATTGATCTGTATCAAAAGCGCTTTAACGGGAAAGAAAAAAATAAAAAAAGGCAGAAAACATAATTTTCCTAAAGTGTCAAACTATTAGATGAAAATGTCAGAAGGAAGAAAGGAGCAGAGAGCTCCCTCAGAGCTGCCCAGATGTCAATTGGTGCAAATAAGTTAATTGTTGCTGCACTCACCATTGCTCCTCACCTTTGACCAGGCACTTTAATTTGGTCAGAAAGGTAAGACATTCTAGAGTACAAAAAGGGCGTGTATATGTAGATTTTCCAGGCAAATACACTTCCATTTTTATTTCATGCTTCTAAAGTAAAACTGACAAGGTGTGTATTGAGGAATAAAAATATGTTAAATATACCAGAACCAAGGGCCAGAGCACAGAATTAAACATTGTAATGGTAAAATATTCTGCATATAATGGCACTTGATTAACTTTTTATTCTCTTCTATTTTGGAAGTTTTCCAATCAATTGAAACAAAATTACCTTATTTTCTTTTATCACATCTGGAAAAATCTATTATTTTCCAAGCACTAATATAATCAGTCTTAAATAAAGATGTTACCTTTATATATTTCTGCTATATCACTTTTGATAGGCTTCTTTTGTTCTGCTTCCTATTTTTGGCTTTTAGAGTCTCTTACTGCAATTTAACAGAAGAAAATAATTATTTCCTATATTAAGAAAATGTCTAATATAAGACTGCCTTTGAGAAATAAATTGTGTTTGAAAGGCAGTAGCCACCATAAAAATGTAAACCATAATTTCTAGCACCTGAAAAATAACTACAAAAGAAAGAATAATGATCAACAGATTCATATATTAGATATTATTCTAACTGCTAAGTCAATATAAATTATATGTTCAATATATTTTTTGCAAACTGAGTGTAGCTATAAGTTTCTTGTTTCCTTAAAGCTGTTTCCTTAAGCTCACACTAGTTCAAGTTCATGGCAGGGGATGAGTAAAAATTTCAGATTTTCTGTACAAAAGGATCATATTATCAAATTTATTTAGTCAGAGAAAACCAGACAGGAAGCCAGAGGGGTTTATGGAAGATCCAAAACAACAAACACCTTTCATCTAAGACCTTGATGAAATAAATAAGATTGATTCTTGACTAATACTCTTTTCCTGGATGCCAAAACACATTTGTATATCTGCCGCGTTGTTTTTAAAAATTGGAAACCCTTGGAAATTGAAATATTATTTCATTTGCCACCTCCAAAGAAGCAGCAGCTATACGAGAGGAGAGTCTGCTTGTATTATGTAGTGAGGTGTGTGCACCCTTAATTTCAAGTTCAGAGCAGAGGAATACCAGCTATTCTAAATTATGCAAACCTGGACAACAGCCATTCTTTTCACCTTTGAATTTCTTGACTATTCAATCAGATATTCACTCTGGTGACAAACAGTAAATATTTGATTTTCTTCTTAAATACGGATACAGTAGAAATCTGCTTTTATACAGTCACTGAAAGTTTATTTTGGGATTTTTTCAAAGTGAGATAAGCACAGCTGGGATAAAATCCCTTTTATATAACAGTCTAGAGATTTTTAAATCATGTTGACAGTGTGCGTATGTAAATATATATAAAATTTTATTTTATAGAAATACTTCAAGCAATATTGAATTCACTATGATAATCATTACCTCCTGCATTAGAAGATTTTCTTTTAACATGTCTGTTTTTTAAACTGAATATAACCCTTTCAAAAACACAAGGCAGACAATTATGAGTAAAAAAAATCTTGTGAGTAGAATATACTGTTTATATATTTCATTTAGGCAACTAGTCTAAGGCTGAACAGCTCACTTCTTGCCAGATAATTCAAGGTTTGGAAACCATTCAGATGCAGCTGTTAGACATTATTAGTGATAGTTCAGTAGAAGGTACAAAGATAATGAAATACTACTGATCAAACTAAGAGTTGTAAAATGTTAAAGGAACCTGCAGGGTTAACATCAAATTAAGTTTCTATTAGTCCCAGGTTTAGATGCATACCAGGTAAGGAACGAAAGATTCCCATGATACCCGAACTCCTCTTTCTGTTTTTGTGCTGTGGTGAGTTTGTTTTTGTGACAAACAAAACAATATATCCCCGGTGATATCCCTTCTGGTATGGGAGATAGCCCTTACAGAAGGAACACAAAAGTAAGACTGATACTTGTTGATACAGTTCCAGGAAAA
>VXAX01000396.1:275295-329176 GCA_013399835.1 Leptocoma aspasia | reverse complement strand
AAAAAAAAAAAAAAAAAAAGTCAAACAAGACGATATGACCTGTCTCAAACTAGAGACTGGAACTGAACTCAGCTCTGTTGCATAGGTGGGAACTGAACTGAAGCCATCCAAGCCTCACAACGCTGCTGGTCCTCTCCTGTGATTCCTGACCTCAGGCAACACTCTTAGCCACCAGCTGGACATTTGCACGGATCACCTTGGATCAATAGTGCTCCATGAATGCAAATTGCCATGGATATACAGCCCAGAAAGCACTCTGCTGTGTAATGAGTGCACCTGGTGGTGCTGCTATCTGACTTCAGTTCTATATTCATGCAGAGGCAAAGCTAGCTGGTGGTTCTTGCCCAGCTAGCTCATTGATTAGGTAGCAAGGAGTGTTGTGCTCTCACTGCATAAACACTGATGGTGCGAATGGCAAAGCAGAGGAACAGAGTAACCAAATGCAGGGGGATGCCTGGCGAGAGAATAAACAGAGTTGAGCCACAAACCATTGCTGATTTCTTCATTATTTCATTATTTTCAATGAATTTCATCATTTTCAATGAATACTGATCCTTCTATTATGGTGCAGTAATTGCTTATTTTCTGTTTTGCAAAAGAAAACCCTGCACACTGACAACAACCACTTTGAACCCCTTAAGGTTTGAAGCTACCAGGAGAGTGCAATCTCCTCATGATAGGAGTGTTAGTCCATGTTATCACTGCTCAAGCAAGGGTCACTGCAGTTTAATATCACTGTGGCCTTCCATGGCCTTTTAAAAATTTACAGTGAGATGAGCCTGAGAGCTCACTGCAGCATTATGACAGTCTGGTTCTTTTCCCATTTTTATAAAAAGCAAAGGTAGATACTTGAAGCAGGAAGCTCTGTTTGTTGTCGTGATGAGAAAGTTGATTAATTTAGTTGCTCGTTTACCACAGTGATTTCCTAGCAGACTTTTCTTTGCCCAGCATCGGCATGAGTACTAAACTGTAGAGCTCTGCAGTTCTCTGGAAAAAATTCAGAGTTTAGAAGGGGCTGATCCGACATAGCCCCCACAACCAGAAAGAGAGAATGCAGACAGATCACACAGGCAATTAAAAGAGTTAAAGTAATGGAATCTGGCTTCTAGCTATGCCTTATGGACACCAGCTTGAAACTGTAGCATCCATAAAAATAATCCATATTCTATTAAGAGGGCTAAGCATTGCTGGACAACCTAGTTTTGTCCCTGTCAGAGACTGAACCATTGGTCTTCCAGATGATCATTAATTTAAAAGAAATGATCATTAAGAGTTTCTAATCAGCATAAACTCCAGGCAGTAAGATGAATTTTAGTTATAGTCAATATATAAATTTCCAGCCATTCAGATAACATTTTATAATTTAAGTAAGTGGCTTTTGTCATGGTTGACTGCATACTTGACCCTGATGCTCCTCCTGTCCCACATTTTTCCTGATTGTTGTACACTGACCTCTCATGATTTTTACAGTTCTGTAAGGTGGTGAAGAAAAGATGAAAACTCATTAACACTGTCAAAGACAGAGCTTGTCAGGGTCATGTGGCATATATCATCCTCACTTCTCTGGGACCCTCACAATTTGAGTCTGCCCTCACAGTCAGCTAGAAAAGTGAATACTTCAAAATGAGACAGCGCTATCATTCAACAATTCTTCATGATAGAACACAAGCTCAATGAATTAGAGTAGATATAAAATACCATCAAACTGTGTTATATTACTGTAGATCACTCCCATACTGTCTTTTTAATGTTTTCATTTCAACTTGCTTCAAATGACTCCATAAAGTACAGAGCAAGGCATCAAAGACTGTTGCGTTGATCAATGAAATAAAGGCAGAATTTTAGAAATCACAGTACTAAAGCAAGGCAATTACAAGTCAAAAGTAAAGAAGAAACTCTGTAATTTGAAAGAATGTAGGGAAAAGTACTTAAGAAATTAGAATACAGTTAATTAGCCGTATTTGAATTTGAACAGCATTTACCATAATTTATAACAACAAAAACACTACAAAACTTGTGTGGAAATATTAATGAACACAAGAAACTCCTACTCCTTACAAAGGTTTGGTTTTAACTATTGTTTGGAATTAATAAATTATTTTCTATTAGTTTTAAGAGCAATTTCAGAAAAACACCAGATAGGTATTTTCTCAGTAATGTGGTATATATAGCAGGTATCAAAATAGTTTAACCCCAAAGAAGATTACGATTTCTTCACAGCATCTCCTACAGCAACAGAATGAATTCAATCAGAAATAGCTTAACTGCCTCAACTGCCCAAAACAAAACCCAACCAGAAAAAGAAACGTAAAAAAATACCTGGAAATCCACAGCCATGTGTTGTAAGAAAACACCCAGGCCCATCAATCACCACTGAGCTGTGTTTACACACGGCTTTAATGGGCAAATTCAGTGTAACCATGCAGCAGACTAGCAGCATATGCTACCCAACTGCTACCACCTTCCCGCCGTTATAGGAAGCAGCATGTGCACACACATGCAAGCTGTGCTGATCTAAAGATCAATGTGGGCATCAAGTGATCCTCTGATTAAAAGCCACAGGATATCCCAAAGAACAAGCTCATCACTTTTGTGGAAACTGGACCCAAATAATTTTAGCTACTTTCCGTTACCTTCTATGAGAAAAAAGAGGAATCCCAGCTCTTAATTTATTCTTTAACCCTCAATACATAAAGGAGTGTAGAAGATGCATTTTCATGAAAAGAAAAAGATCTACTCCTTTAATAGATTCAGTCTTGTGATACGAGAAAACATGGTACTTTGGAACTTGGTTTTATAGTCAACTTAGATCATTATTAACTAACCTCAAATATTCTGAACACTGTTATTTCTACAGAAATGTATTTTCCTGGCCAAATAATCTATTTTCTGCTTCTTTGGCACTGTGAAAATACCTGATTCAGGGACAAAGAGAATCAATAACAAGTGCAGCGACAACTATATCGTACACGTCACCATATTAAGGTGAAAAGATACGGGAAGTCTACATTTTCAGATTTTGAAGTATAGATTTTCAGTGAATATTGGTGAACAGAAACCTCCTGGCTAATCACCTATGCAAAAGGAACAAAATGCAGGAGGGTCACATTGTTGCTGAGCAGCTCCTTCATGGTATCTCTGCACCCCACACCCATTACAGTGGATTAATCCAATCTTTAATTTACGGAAAGTCTTTAGGTATAGAACAAGAATATTCTACTTGATGTCAAACAGGCAGTTGAGTTTTTCACTCACATGGTAGCTGTCTCAACTGCATTTTCTTATGCCCCGCCAGCAAGAAATACCTTTACAGGCCAACACTATTTCCTTAAAACTTGCAGTATTGGAAGAACGAAAGGGTAACATACTGTGTCCCTTAAGCAGTGGGATAAATAAAGTAAAACTGAAGCATTACCTACAAAAACAATATCCCACAAACCAAATTCCCATCCTAGGAAAAAAACCAATTTAATTCAGTTCTAAATAAAACCCATTTTCAGGTAGAGGCATGGAAGAGGAAGAGTGAAGCACCTTCCTAAAGAGCCACAAGATCTGGAGGCCCTGAGTTCAGGATAACTACACCTCAGAAGGACCTTACTTCTTATATGGTGTTCATGGTCTGATGATGATCCCAAAGACTTACCAAGTAGCTGGGGAGCTTTGGGAACAGTTTATAAGCAGGAAATATCAATGGTCCACCTATTTTATCAGAAGATGTTATTGGGCTGAGAACGTATTTGGATGGCAACAAGGTAATGTTCATCATTAGCATCCTCTAGCACATGTGTTGGGTGTTTTCCCTGTAGCTGAAATTGCTCAAAAGTTCTGTCTCTTTTGTGCACCAAATAAACTTGTTGTCTCATGTAATAGATGCCTTTAGTCTTCAAAAGTTTCACGGGAAAACTTTTGGTTCCTGTCTGATGTCACCAGTAAAATAGGAGACTAAACTGTTGTCTAATCATGGTTCCCTACCATTCACTCCTCAGGCAGTAAATGCCACGTTTAAAAATCCATCCAAAATTTCCATTATCTGTATGTAGAACTTGCTTTCAAAAGTTCCTCTTTGCTCAATACCAGTGCTTTCTTCAAAATCTGTAATTGAAATAAAAAATGCACATCTGTACTTGCAGGGTATTTTTGGTCTCTGCTGGCCAATTCATTTTATCTGCAAATTTAAAGCAATGCAGTGAGGAATATCAATAAAGGCAGCACTGATATTGATGGATGGCTAAAAGCACTGAATAACAAGAAGGGATATTCCCTCTCTTCAGCTGATGCCATTTCCCCACTCCTTGATCCCCTTGTCCCACACTGCCTCTCATGTGTGACTATTTTTATAAATTTCTGTAGAAATAGGTACTTATTTTGTCTTTATAAAATTTTCCAGCAGTAGAGCCAATGTTTAAGGCCATTTTTTGTCTTCTTTCACAGGGTGGGTAGAAGTTAAGGAGGAAGATGAGCAATTAGGATCATGTGTTGTATCCTGTAGCAGATGTCACGAATCACTGGGGTGGTATGTTTCCCCACCTCCTCAGGCTGCTCTAAAATCTCAGGAATTCTCTTCAGCTCTCAGCTCTGAGTAATGAGTTAGGCAATACCTCTTCCTTTGACCTTATAAGAAACTCATGGGATAACTTGGGATATCTAATAAGTAATAGAGTGAACATTACCATCAAACTTTGTCCTGCTATTGCAAATTTTTATTAAACTGGCTTTTGCTGATACCTTTGCCAGTGCTTCCTTAAGTGACCTAAACCAATCATTCATGACATTTATGTAAGAATCTATTATGAAGTAATGATTACAAATATATTACATTGTATTATTTAAGGAACTTCCTAACATGAAAGATTAAATGCATTTTGGTAAAAAGTACTTTTACTTTAAGAGAAGCCATGATCTCTATCTAACCTGGAGACTGTCATTTCATATAATCACCAGAATTCCTGTGAATGAGTGGTTTAAATAAAAATGCGTGATCACCTGCAATCCCCCATATATCTGGGAAACTATACCATGTTTTGTTATGTAGTACTCTGCATCACAAGTTTTTCCTTTAGAAGCAGAGGAAAAGGTTAACAAGTCAAGTTTTTATAGTTCCAGACATTCCAGGATCTTCCTAATCCATACAAACCTTAAGGATGTGCTCCGGAATAATTTCAAGCAGATGCAGATGATAGCTTCATATTTCAATGTCTGCAAAGAATCACTAACTGGTTTTTTATTAGTCATAGGGTAAATGATGAAAATGAATGTGAGAAATTAATAGCAAGCACAGACAGACATCATCCTAAACTGTCATAGCTATGACATATCAAGATGACTCTTTCAGCTGCCATGTAGCTTCTCTCCTGGGAAATGTGCAAATATATCTAAAATCTAACAGGCACAGATCCCAGTGTCCTTTATCTGAATTGAATATCCTAGAATTTAATATCCATCAGTACTTTGAAAGGCCATGGCTTCATTACCTTCTCCAGCAGACACATTTTGGAAAGAAAGCAGCTGTATCTGATCCAGGTTGCAACTCCATCCTATGGATGCAGGAAGTTTCATTAACCTTGCTTTAGCTTGACCAAACTAGTTACCAGTTTGTTTTTACCGAGGCACAGGCAAAGCAAGTGTAACTTTCCTCAAACATATATGAAACAAATATAAAAAAAGACACAAAGATAACAGAACTTCTGTGGTCATCAATGTCAACACTTTACAGTTGGCAATCAAATCCATACCAATCTTGAAAGATGACCATGGCTTCTAATGACTAATTTCCAGAAAGGTGGCGTGGCACGAAATCTTGGACACAAAAATGGCACTAATGGACCAGTGACAGAAATGGACACGTAACTACTACTAACACTGTGGCTTGTTCTGGGGAGAAGTCAGGATCAAGAGTGCACAGCTGAAGGGTTTTCTGGCAGCTCATCTGCAGGAAGCTCTGCTCTCCGAGCAGCTGTAAGAAATATCACAGCTGTTACAGCCCTGACAATCAGTGCCCTGCTGAGGATGGCTGCTATGCAAACAGGCCCTTGTGGCATACACAATGTACTCCGCTGGCTGGTGAGTGGCAGACAAACCAGTTTGGGAATTCCTATGCAAAGAGCTGTCCTGCTGACACTGGAGAAAGCTGGTTCTAATCCCAGTTTTACAAGCCACACTTCATAATTAAAAATCAACATGAAGTGCTGTGGGGAGGATTTTAATTTTTTATCTGGACTCATTTAGTTGGCTCCAAATGTGTAGTAAGTGACAGAGAACTGCATAAGGTATAATCTTCCGTGCAAAGTCCTTTAAAGATCTCTACTCGGAGAAAGTAAATCAGAATTTACTGCATTAGCATATGGAAAAGCTCATAGCTTTTCAAACACAAATCCCCAGAAAGATAAGCAAGTCAGGAAACAAAAAAAGCAAAGTATGCTCCCAATGACAGTGGCAGGTTCCACAATAAATGAGCATGCTAGACACAAAGACCAGAAACGATGCACGAGCGATTCTTCTGGTTCAAGACATATTCTCTTCCTGAAGTTATGACATAACAAACAGATTACTCAAGTGGGAAAACTGGAAGTTGGCAAATGAAGTACAGAATAAAAGACTTGAATATTATTTGAATGTAAATGTGGTAAAGGCCTAAACTTATATTTATACAGTTGTTTCTCCCTTTAAGGCTTAATCACAAGGAATTTTATAATAAGGTACCCCAGTTTAGAAAAGTATACCCTACTGTAGAAAAGGATTTTTATGGAAAGCCAAAGTATAACTCTCTAAAAGAGAGAACAATAAAGAGGATTGATGTTTTGGAGGTTGTTTGGGGGTTTTTGGCAGAGAAGAGGGTGGTGGGAGGGTTAGGTGTTTTGTTGTGTTTTTTTTCCATTTCAGTACAACAATAGAGAGGTGTCAGACAAATTTAAGAATACAAAATGCAATCATCAGGATTCAGAAGGAGGCTGAAATCTCAGGTTAATACTAGATTTCTTGGAAAATCTGCTGGTCAAATTCATTCAATAAGGATCATAAACAGTCATTATTTTCCAGCTGCTAAATCCTCAAAAAGATGAGCAACAGCTATTGAGTCTCAGCTTCTTAAAGTATCTGAAATCAATGCTCCTTTTGAAATATCCTTAATGATAAAAAATAACTGTCCCTCTCATATGACAGCACACGTTATAATATTGTGTTACAAAAAAGTATTTCTTTTGACAAGGATTTTTTTTTTTAAGTACTAAGACCTGAACATCCAAATTATTGTATTCAAGTGAGCTCTTTTCTGCTTATGGCTGATCATATCAAATATCTCATAGTTACAGTCAGTGATTGATGTCCAAGTGGAATCACTGATGGTCTCCAGGTGCTCCTGAAGTGTTCCTCTGGGCTTGGCACCAGCACTGTTTAGCATTTTTGTTGGTGACATGGACAGTGGCACTGAGCACATCCCCAGCAAGCTTGCCAATGACACCAAGCTGCGTGGTGCAGATGAGACACTGGAAGGAAGGGATGCCATCCATAAGGACATTAACAGGCTTGAGAGGAGGGTCCATATGAACCTCATGAAGTTCAACAAGGCCAAGTGGGAGGTCCCACACCTAGGTCAGGACAATCCCAATATAGACTGGCTCAAGAATGGATTCAGAGCAGCCCTGAGGACTTGGGGTGCTGGTGAATGAGAGGCTGGACGTGACCCAGCAATGTCACAGCTCAAAAAGTCAAATGTATCCTGGGCTGCATCAAAAGCAAGGTGGCCAACAAATTAAAGGAGGTGAATCTCCCCTTCTACTCTGCTCGCATGAGACCTCACCTGGAGTAACACATCCAGTTCTGGTGCTCCCAACATAAGGAGGACATGGACCTATTGGAGTGTGTCCAGCAGACACAATGGTATTGACCAGAGGGATGGAGCAACTCTCCTCATCACCTACGAAGACAGGCAAAGAGAGTTGAAGTTATTTAGCCTGAAGAAGAGAAGGCTTTTGAAAACCTCAGCGTGGCCTTCCTGTACCTAAAGAGGGATGACAAGAAAGATGGAGGAGGACTTTTCATAAGGGTATGTAGTGATAGGACAAGGAGGAATGGCTTTAAAATGAAAGAAAGTAGGATTAGATGAGACAGCAGGAAGAAATTCTTTACTGCGAGGGTGGTGAGGGACTGGAACACACCCAGAAAAGTTGAAGATGTCCCATTCCTGAAAGTGTTCAAGGCCAGGTTGGACAACACTTTGAACAACCAGGGGTGGTGGAAGGTGTCCCTGTCCATGGCAGGGGCATTGGAACTAGATGATCTTTAAGGTCCTTGTCACCACAAACCATTTTATGATTATAAGGTTATATAATTTCCAAGAGTAAAAGTGAAACATTATCATTCTTAAATGTTAGATTAAAAACAATTTATCTTCAAATTGTTCCATTATAGTTCTCATTAGGATAACACTAAGTTCAATACCAGGTACAAAATATCTTGTGACAGCACAGTGGTCATAGTTCAAATCTTCTATTCAGAAAGTTCATTTAAATAATGAGCCTATATAGAATGTCAACAAACTAAGAACACCCACATAAATTCCCCAAGATTGTGTGTTATTATATAGAATGTAAGAAGAATTATCACACCTAATTAAATATCGCAGATACAAAGAGCTTTGTTTTGACCTTATGACAGCCTTTGAGTTTTGAAGCTTATCTTCAAACTAGCTATTTATATCAATAAACAAATATGGTCTTATTTTTCACCACAGAAATCTCAGACCTTTTTTTTCAAACTGTTATAACCATCACAGCTACAAAAAATAAAATGTATGTGCAAGCTCAGCTACAAATGCAAAGTCGTAAAGAATTTGGGTTTTGCAGTATTAAATATTCTATTTGCTTTCATTTTCCTTGGTATACATTGTAACAAAACATTTAGGGGAAAGCAAATTTGGATTGTGATCTAAATCCAGCTCCCAAAGATACCAGAACTTCCAGGTTCAAAAACTTTTCTTGTAGAAAAGAATGAAATTAGCAGTAACATCTACTTTACCTGAATATTACAAGTAATAATTTTTAAATATCAGAGTTACTGAGCACATATAAATTTGTTCTGTTCTGTTCTCTTCACATCGTTTAACTGGCATCCTAGACTTCTCAGTATGACCTGTGGTTTGCCGCTTGCTAGCTTCACCCTTGAGTTAGAGCTCAATACTGCACTGAAACAATTTTTTTTATCAAAACAACCGGCACAGACTCAAATACTTAAGGGGGACAAGTTTGGTGTTTTAGCCACCTACGTGTAAGGGAATGATTTATGGATCATTCAGAGGAGGTGGTGTCAATCACTACCTTCCTTGGTTTAAAGTCAAGCCACCTGTAGCTATCTCACTGAATAGACACTTTGTGTTAATTTGTTAATTTGTTAATTAATTCAGAGCACTACATCTACTCTGGAAATCATTTCTTCTAGACCCTTTCTGCTAGGTCTTCATTTCTTGAGAACTCACTAGTAATAAGTACCACAGGTATTCTGTAAATGTGTGTTTCTAGGACAACTATACACTGATATTTGTATAATCTCACTAGATACACCAGATGGCTTAATTATAAAAACAAAATTTGCCAAATAAACATTACTTCTTGTTTTAGACATGCATTTTCCTGTCAATAACTTGTCTTTCCAAGGAAAACACTTTTGTGTAATTGCTTATTATATTCCTTGAGAAACAAGTAATCCTTTAACCCTGCTGCGTTTGGGCCATTATTATTTATCAACTACATTTACTAAAATTGACCACATGACCTTTTGGACAACCAAAAGAGAAAAAAATACTTTTAAACTACAGAATAGCACGCATAACATACACATAATTTGTTATTTATGATGATCTTCCATTTTTCAGTCACACACAGAAGCGACTGAAATCAAGAAATATTATGCACAGCATGATACAGGCTGTGAATTCTGCCCCCATGCAATTCATGGAAAAGGAGTAGTTAATTTATTATTAATTTAGTGACCTCCCATAGTATGTGGCTGCAGAATTTATTAATTTTTACTTTGAATAGCCTTTTACTCCTTGCTATGTTTCTCTAGGTATAACTTTGAAAGTAATCTTCAATGTATATACAGTACAAGATACAGTGGAAAAATACTATTCACAAGTATTAAAGAAGGCTTTTCAGTATGAAAAAAGGAAGTGTTTACTGTTCTCAAAACATAGATATATTGGTCACACAAAAAATTCACCATCTCATCTGTTTTACGTAAAGGATTAGAAGATGCATCTGATCTGGTTGGGATTTCAGTCTATGGATATTTTTGCCTTGACTCTTCACTGATATTCACACCTCTTTGAACACATCTGACCTCTAACACTCACACAGTAAAGGGAAACTAGTTACAAGATTTACAATAATGAAAGGGAACATTTTCCTTTTTATTTTTTTCTTTCTATTTTCCATAGTCTTTGACATATGGAGCTTAAACAAAATACAAATCCGTCACTACAAAAGAGACACATGCTTTGCAAACCAGGAATTTAGTCCAGAGATGGAGAAGGTGTCCAAAACCTGGCTTAGTACCTTCATTCCCTTTAAGTACCTTCACATGGCCTTTAAGGTCTATGCCCACAACATCACAGCTTTCACCTGTTTTTACATAACTACTCAGGTATGCCTTTTTATTTTTTTTTTTTTTAAGAAAAGGATAACCATTCATTAAAAAACACTAAATATATTCTTTCTCAGTTTGGATAGTGAGATATGATGCAGCTGACTTCCAACATCACACTGCTTATAGGACTTCTAATAGGCAAGAAACAAATACATGGAGAAGCAGCCAGCCCAGAAGAGACATGCATTCTCAAAGTATTTGGAGGTACTTTGTTTTCTCAGACACTCTCCCCATGCCAGACATCTCGTTTCATTCCCTGGAGCATGGAAGCTGCCACAAAGGTGTTTTTATCTAGGAAAGCTCTTTTTAAATCACCTTCATATTCCTTTCAGTTTTTATCTGGCTATTACATGAACATGAGCCTTTCTGCATCACTTGCCTTAAACTTGTATTTAATCCTAGGTGCAAAGCTATCTTTAGAACTCCTCTACTGATGCTTAGGTTGTACCAAACAGATACCACAACCAAAGGAATAGAGTCTTCACCTGAATCATGATGTTTGTCACAGTCTGAAGGCAACAAGTGCTGTGAGTTAGTTACAGCCAGCTGAATTACCTGGATGCTACACACAGAGAAGTTTTGTTCTGCTAGTGGGAAAACAAAATCAACACAAAACAACAGCAAACCCTGTTAACACATTACTTCTCCCCACCTACCTTCCCATATTAACTAATTTTAAAAGAAATTTGTACACCTCCCTGCCTCATACACACACTTTTGATGGACTCTGGAACATGAATGAGAAAGGAATAGGATACAACCATAAAAGGCACATAACAAACACAATATAGAAATTTTGAATAGGCAATTAAAATTCCTGAACTCCCAAACAACATTTTCACAATGTTACAGCACGTCTAATCACGATCTGGACTTTGGTAAAATGCTCATGTCTGCATCCCGGGAGGGCACACAGGTGTAATGCTGCCAAGTCATTCAGCACAAGTGGGGATTCACCTGGTAAACAGAATCAAAGAATAATATCCTTGTTACTGTGTTCACCACACCTCTCTTCCTCTCAGCATGATGTACAGCAGAGCATTTCACTGTGCTCTGCTGCTCAGAGTGCAGCACTGCACTGCAGCTCTGACCCAGCATCATGCTTTAACATGTACTTAACCTTAAATATCAGAGACATCACAGAATGCATGAATGGGTTGTGAAGGGAGGCCCAGAGTGCAGCCTGAGGGGCAAAGCAGTCACCTGCTAGCATTGCTCACTCAAGAAAAATCTACAGGGCTGATCTGGAATATACATGTTCATATTTAAAAGAAGTAAGAGTGGCTATTCCAAATGCTCACCCCAAAGTACACAAACCAAATGCTGTGCATCCTCTAGCAAATCCCTCTGCTTTTGCAGCAGTAAATTCAGGATGAAAAAAATTAATACTGCTCCTACTCATCAAAGGTCTGTCTTACAAAAATTTCTAAAAGAATTCTTAGGTCCCCAAATGCAATTACTGATCGGGTTTGAAGTAATCTAATTTCAGTCTTAAACATTGTCTGAAAGGACAGATTTTAGTACTAAGAACAGTCTGGAGATCAGATTATGCAGCAGTGTTGATTTTAGTAGTATTATTCCTGCCGACGTGGTATATGCTTCCTGTATATATTCACAAGCTGTATTGTATAACGTTTCAAAAGTCATGCTGCCGAGGTTCTGTAGGAAATGTGTTCCCCCACCCCCTCCCTGAACACTGAACCAAGTGGAATCAGCATCCTGGTTCTTAGTCATGTAACAGTTTCATGTGTGCACTGGGAGCAAACATATTGTGGGAATGACATCAACACTGCAGAAAGGTTAACAAAATACTACCAAAGATAGACACTTCTTCAAAACCCCCAAAGATTCACACAGACTTCCAATGAAACTAGCCATGTCTTTGAAAAATTTACACATTGATAAAGCATTCAGCCTATCCTAAATAATTCCTTCTATTTCATCGTGAGGTAAAATTCTTCTGCCTTTTCTCTGTAATCTTTGTAGTAATTTCTCACTAAGTAATACAATTTCTGCCTCAGCCTCATATGATCTTCAACATTTTTGCACAGTTTTGCTTAAAAAGCGGAAATTATTTCACGTGAATGTTTGTTAGTGAAAACGTTTCCTTCCAAATAACTTCCTTCCAAACACATCAATTTTGCAGAACAAGATGCTGTTCAAATCAGAGCAAAGAAACAAAGAAAAAAGATCTCTAAATCATTAATTGAGAATACTTCTCAATCCACACAATTACTTCGTAAATTGATTTAGCCATCAACCAGGGGGGTGGGGAGGGGGCAATTCTTACCTGAGATCTTGTGAGCCCTTCCCTGACAAGATCTACTGACAAAGATCTAACATGCAGATATGAAAGAGCTGGCCACATGAGCAAAGACTTTATGAGGAGGTGTTACTGCCATCATTATGTACCGTGGCATCTTAGACAAAATATCTTGATTATCTCACTCAGTGTTTTTGCACTACAGTTCTATTTCAGCTCCAGTTTGTATTTTATCAAAGTATTTTCATTTTACAAGTGATTAATAATCACCACATCTGTAGGTACCTCTCAGTGTCATTTACCAATTTAGGTTAAAAGGGTTAATCTTAGTCCTACCTCTACCTAGAATCCAGGCTATCTAAACACTCTGGTACCTACATGTAAGTAATCTGATTTCCAGAGCTGTTAAGGCTTGTTATTTAAGGAAACGATGACAGTTAAGTACCGAGCATTTAAAATCTAAATCAAGACATCCAGGGATTCTTGATTTCACTACAAACTGTCTTGTAAATGTAAGTGACTGGAAGCTCGTGAAGAAGTCATGGAATCTTAGATCATTCTGTTCAGTGACTCAGCTGGAGGCTGACATGGTGGTAGGCAAGCATCTCAGACTATATTAAAACACGTTAGAAGAGTCAGGAGTATTATAATTTTCCAGTGTGTTACAGTCAAAAAATATTGCCAAGTCTCACGATCACCATTTTAGGAAGAAGTACAACTAGAGACAAAGGTTAACCGTCAAATGTGAATGATTCACAGACATAGCTGTAGGCAAAAAAAGGTTTTTTGCCTCTATATATCGAGAATATGAATTGGATTGATGAGCAGCAATCATTGCTCCTCCATCTTAAAAAAAAAAACAACAAAAACCAAACAATTGTTTTGAGTATGATCATGTGAACCCACTAAATGGCAAGACATGCCTTTTCTCCCTGAGGGAACTCTGGGGTGGGTTGGACCAGGCGTGCTGTCTGATCTGGAGTTTCCCGCCTTCTCACAGAGGGTACCTCATCTGTGAGACATCAGACCTAAGAGCACAACACTGCTCACACTTCTTTCACTCCAGCCCTCTTCCTCCCACTTACAGCCCTGCTCGAGGCATTGTTTTTCACACGTTAATGTCAGAAGCATTACAAAACTCTTTCTAGAAACACCAACGATTATAAAAAATGTCTCATTCTTCCCACATAGGAGCTATGGAAATGGAATTAATGTGATACTCATTCTAAGACAGCAAGCCCTCCTGAGAGTCAACGCGCACTGACAGCAGCTTGGGCTCAACGTCACACTGAGTTCGCTTGGTTTCCAATTAATACAAATGCAACGAGCTCACTTTTGTCAGCCTGCAATGTCACACGTATCTGTTTGATTTTAAGTGTTGCAACGGATTCAGAAATCAGAAGTTTGTCACCGCCACTTCCTGTCACCATTTCCAAGGTATTTTAGACTACTTTATCTTGGGTTCAAAGCAAGAACGATGGCAATTTTTTTCATCTCAGTACTAATTCGATATTTCACGTCAGAGGGTACGATTGTGATGACAGTAACACTGATGTTCCCCTGCTATAGATCCATCTATTAAAATTTCCAAGTAGAGATGAGATGAAATTGAAAAACACATCCAAAATAAAACTATTCACAAAAACATGCCATTTCCAAAACCTATTTGCAAGAAAACTCCAGATTTCATGAATGTATTTGTTATGCAAATAATTATGGCTTTACTCCTGTTATATTAGCTCACTGCAAATTATTTTCACAGTGCTTGGTTAGCATACAATTGCTTATGCAATTGTGAAGTATTTTCTTGGAGGGATTTTCTTTATCAGTTTGTGTTGTTTAGATACTCTGTTTCCTTCCATCACAAGATATTTTTGTTTTCTGTCACCTACTGGGAAGTACGATGTGTCAAAAAATGACTGTTGGCTAGAATATACATATTTTTTTATGATGTAGAATCTTAAATAATGTGTTTTTATCATTGTTATCGTGCTTTAACTTGTCCACTTATTGTGTTTTCTAGTGTGGATTTTCAAACTATTCATATAGAATACAAAGAATACTACAAGCAAAGTTTTTATTTTTTTATCTCTCTCCAATTTTAGCACAGTCAGAAATGCAAAATATTTCCAACAGAAAAATACTTTTCTTTAAGCTCCTTCAGGCCTTTATATTTTAATAAAACATTGATGGTTATTAAGTGTTCTGCAGAAGGTATTGCTGACTACCTAAATCCTTTTTCCTCTTAATATCATGTCTCAATCATGATAAAAATATTTTGGTTTTTTGTTTTGGTTTGGTTTGTTTTTTTTAATGTAGTTATATTTACTAGATGTTGTTCTAGAAGATAACATACTTGGATTAATGCAGTATTTTTGCTTTTTAAAAAACTGGCTAGTGCATCATATATTAGCAAACTCTTACCATAGATGAAATGTAGGAATGTAAAAATCCAGATCATGTACAGCTTTCAAAATAAAAAAAAAAACAAAACCCTATTTTAAATTAAATAGTTTCAACTGCTGTGGGAATTGCTTGTTTATTGGATTCTCAGACTTAAAGAACAGAATCACTTCTTCAAAATATAGTGTATTTGTTTGCTTAAGATTGGCATTAAGGATTGGCTTAAGAATATAAGTGAAATACTACACAGTTTTAAAGTGTGAGTATCTTCACATAAAATTACTTCATCTTATGCAAGTCAGATATTATATTTTTTTCTTCTGACATAATTTAAATGCTCTAAATCAACTTTTGGATACACTTAACTGATTCCAGGGACTACATTAGGACTCAAATTTTAATACTTTGAGTCACATTAGAGTCTATTAATTAGATGCCTGAGTAACCTAAAATTGATGGCAAGGATATACCCCTGAATATCAATTCCTCTCAATATGAAGAAATGAAAAAACTTTTTTTAAAAAAAATTGCTGAATAAAAGAAAAAAAAAGTTCAGACTTTAGAATCTGAAAAATATTATCACGCATTAAGGACTGTCAGCAGTGTATTATATAGACATTAAGCAAAAATGCATATTCATGAAATAAGGACATTACACTAATAAAATGAAGCAATAACATACTTAATCAAGCTTAGAACTAATTCTCTAGACGACAAATTTGAGTAATTCTCCAGGTAGAGTTATTCAGCATGTAGTGACACAAAGCGTGCTTACCCAGCTCCCAATACTCCACAGTGACGTTAACAGCACTGCTTCTCTACCTTATTGAGGCCAAAAAAAAAACCCAAAAATCACTCAAACTACTCTTCAGCAAAGCATTCTGATACTCACTACAAACACAATATGACACAAAAAATTCCTATGAGTAAATATACCTCTTAATGAAATTCACAATTAATAAATCTGCTATTGGAAGAATAACACCAGGATGCGATTAGTGTGAATAAGACAAGAATCATAATCATAGAACGACCTGGATTGTGAGGGAGCTTAAAGGCCATTTTGTCCCAACTCTTTCCCTCCCATAAGCAGGGACACCCTTCACTGGACCAGGTTGCTCAGAGTCCCATCCAATCAGGCCTTGAACACTTCCAGGAGTGGGGCATTCACAACTTCTCAAGGCAACTGGTTCCAGTGCTTCACCACCCTCAATAAAGATTTTCTTCCTAATACCTGACCTAAACCTATTCTCTTCCACCTTAAAACCATTCCTCTTTGCCCTGTCACTCCATGATGTTGTAAATAGCTGTCTCCATCTTTGTTGTGTGTCAATATTTACCATATCATGCTATTCTGGCAATTATTTCAAGGTCATCTTTACTGCCAAGACTCCTCATTGTTAAAGTGATCTCTACTGAAGTGATTTTGGTACTCTTCATTCCTGTATCTCAGAGTGAAGAGCTGGATAACTTTCCATAAGTGCCTGCAAGGGCTCTACTCTGAAAGAATTTCATGAACTCCTCTGATCAGGAGGTCACTTGCAAACATACCACGACCATATTTAGGTATGCATCTCATGCTTCTGTTTTACACCTGTCTGTGCAGGACGCAGAAGCAGAGGAAGACAGGATCTTAGTGGGTGTTATTTATCCACCCTGTCATCCTCAGTTTCTGGTGACCAGGGGGGGATCACTCTTATCTTGGTACAACATGGTGCAGTGTCTTCTGTCCAGCCCTTAGGAAGAGTGACAAACCTGCAGAGAAGTGATGGTGCAGCGTTGGAAACCCAAATGGTAACCAGGCTCCTGTGGGTTTGAGTAATTCTCAAATTACCCAATCACAGGGAGCAGTAATGTTTCCCGAGATGAAGCCGCATTTTTAGTTCTGTGATCATTATGGAACTCTTTAGTCAATTATGTATTTACTGCAGTGATCCAACTCAAGTCTATTTAGATCAAATATATGAACTGTTGTTAGCTGGGACGAAAATAGAACCACAACAGCTTCACACACAGATGAATTCAAACTAGACCTGATGAATCTGCTTTGTTTGATTCCCTAAAATGAGTTCACAGTCTACCTCTAATTTAGATCACAAATTTGATGGCAATCAGGTGTGAATAAAGGATGTAGAAAACTATCCATCACCTAGTCTCACAATCTGGACATCTCTAACTGAGCCTTCATAGCAGCAAACTGTTTTAATGCTTTTATAACGAATTCTAGAGCTTTTCAAACACTTCCATACAAAGGGACAAGATAGGTTATCGGGATCTCATGATCTCCTGATGAGAACACAGACATGACACGTCAGAAAAGCTATGGTCTAGTCCAGCTCCACCTGAATTGGGACATACACTTGTACTCCAGATCACTTTGAATCAGGCAGGACAGAATCTTTATCTCATCCCATTTCAAATCCTTAGTTTTTTGCCATATATTTTTGCTTTCTTGCTGAACATTTCATTAAAACCATTTCTTTCCACTGTGGATTTTGGCTGCAATGAAAGAGTATTTAGACATTAATTCTATGGAAAGAAATGTGCTGACTGACAAAGCACTTCATCAGGAATCAGTCTACTTTTTCCCTTGCAGTTTACTGAAGATATGGTCATTTGTGCCTGTATAGAGAGATAAAATCCTTCTTGAAACTCTTTTGTTCCATCTCTCTTGATCAGTGAGTTCTTCCATCCTGATCCCTCAACCTTATGGCACTTAAATATGGACATTTTTTCAAATCTCACTCACATGGCCTTTTGTCATGTTTACCCTTCCATTTTACCTCTAATCCCATCACTACACAGCATAATTTTTTTTTTCTTTCTTACATTAGAGCACCTAATGATCTTTCAACATCTGAAGCTTTCTTGTTATATTCCCCTGATCTTTCCCCACAGATGCTTTGTACAATAATACAAATTCCCCATAAATAACTTCCAGAGCGTTTTAAATTTGTATCTATTCCCACATATGTTTAGTGCCATTTTATCAATTTAAAAGCCATTTATAATCTGCCTTACCCTTATCCTGACAGGCCACTAGCCTTGGCCAGTCAGGTGACTAGTACCTGCTGCCACAGAGACCACTGTAATCATGAATTCCTCCCACATCACTAATGGAACTTCAACCCTTTTTCCTATTTAGTCTCTTATCATATTTTATCTGCAGCTCTGACTGGAGTTCTTTTGGGGAGGGAACACCTTTGTATATAATGAAGTATACTGCATAATGAAGCCTTTTTTTTGAATTTGACCCTTCCATCAGTGGAAATAGTAATAATGATGCATCTAATGAATGTCATGTTGTTGATGGATGACTGCCTAATTCAAAATCCTACTCAGGCACTCATGAAGGTGCCTGACCGCCCAGGCCCATAATAAGGTCTCAGGAGGGATGACATAACATGCAGCAATTCTGCCTGACCACCAGCACCAGAGACTCAAAAATTACTATTCAAAAATGTTATTTGAAGAAGCTTTAGAATGCACTTACACCTTACACTGCCATTTATTCCCTGTTTCAGTAGGAGCTGGAGAGAAACAGTGAATTGTCTTGCTTTAGATTGTCATAAAAATAGTTGAGCTTCAAACATGGAACCATACTGAAAACCCTCCTTTAGGCCTAGCCTATAGCGCTTGTTTGCAGAATTTTTTTTCTGTTTCTATTGCAACACTTTTCCAAGTATAATTCAAATAATTTCTTGTGTTTGCCCAGGAGTTTTACATGTTCAGTTTTGTAGCAGAAATTCCTAAGAGAATTAGGAATTCTGGACATGCCCGAGACACCTGCTGTACATGTAGTTATCTAATCCGCAAGTCATTCATAAGGATTTCAGAGTTAATTGGAAAATCAGATTATTAGCCTTATTTCTGTCTTGGACCTATCCAAAAAAACAATATTTTTTTTAAAGTCTGGAGCAGCTAAAGCCTATAAGCCAATGAAAAAGTACTAGGTGTCAAATTACATGTTGGCACAGTGGTTCTGCAGATACAGACCACACATGAATTGTGCTGAAACAGACACAGAATCTTTTGATTGGAAACAGCAGTTGTAAACCTACATCTTTCTGTTACAATAAGATATAGGCAAAGAGAGAGAAACTAAAATAAATCTTCATATAGAAAAGTACTGCTCAATACACAACATTGTAGATGCATTTTTTCTCTATTCCTTTCATCAGTGTTTGGCCAAGCTCCCACAGAACTCCCAGCAGCTCTTAGATAAAACATTCATCTGCCTTTTCACCACACTTACAGCCAGAGGTATCACCTTAAATAAGCTGGAATTGAACATGACATTTAATGTCAAGCTCAGCACTGCTAATGCGATCACAATTGTCTCCAGAACAATCTGTGGCGTGACCCCTCTCTGATGCATGTGAGCTGTGTATCCTTCTTTGTGTCCTAGTCAATATTGCTTGCCCAGACATTCCACACTGCTGATGCTGAGTATCCTTTTTTGCTCCGTTTCATCCCCAAAGCAAGTTGTTAGTGCCATCTCCTCAACACTACTGCCTCTTCCTCCAGTGCTTAACACACCCACACCTGCAATCTCCCCTGAGCATGTAGCAAAGTTTTTTTCATGGGGCAAATGAGTGGTTTTATTTGTGTTTTTTTAACTTATGAGGGGAAATAAAGAAATTTTATGTCTTTACCCATAAATGCTTAAAAAAATTATGAACACACTTTTGTCTGGCAATAGCAGAGGGGGTTCTTTCAGTACATGACCTACATCAAGGCAGGGAAAAGCAAGTAGAAGACACGGAATGGCAACAGCTCTACAATTTCTGTTTCACCAGGACAAAAGAAAAAAAAGAAAGCCTTTTTGAAAGGCCTATTGACATAGGATGTATTTGTATCAAATTATGATACAAATAACTTATAATTTATCATTATAAATAATGATACAAAGAACTTATAATCTACTGCATTGCAGATGGTAACAAGGGGAAACTGCAAAGCACTCTGTTGAAAGCCTGTCACAGAAAAGGTGTTTTGGGTTACCTGGTTTACTCGTAGTTCACCATCCTTAAATATCAGTGTCCTGGAATTTTTTTTTACTATTTATAGATCTGCAGTAATGGCGAAGTTCAAAGAAACCCATTACAGTTCATTAAAAATAACACTGACTTTGGGGAGAAGGAATAAAATTCTACTCCCACTTCCAAGACAGAAATACAAGACAGAAAACAGAAAAGACAGCTTGAAACTTTTTACAAACTGTGCACAGAAGGACGAGGTAGAGTCCAAGCAGGTAAGATCCCAGTCAATAATGCTGTTTCATAGCTTTAAAAAAGGTGGCAATCTCCTGGGATAACAGGTTGATTTGTTGTCAAGTACAGTGTTCATCATGGGGACATTAACGTAACAGCTGGGGTATCATTTTGTCACTTCTTCAAGCAAGGGACATTTCAGATGGCTCTGCTGAAATCAGTATAAAGACCTCAAGAAATGTGGGTAGTCTTTGTAGATAGTCCTTTGTATGATTTTCTGCTTTTCTAGGGATAAGTGTCTTGGTAAACACAGTTTATGGACAGAAAACAAATTGCTAAAAATATACACATGCTTTGGTCAATAGCAAAATATATACAGAAACCTGATGAAACAATTCTCACTTACAGATGGCAGCAAACAAGTAGCCAGCACTTTCTATTAGACCTTTAGACGGGGATTTTTTTTCACTCTATTTAACTACCATTTGGGGACTTGCCTGTGATTTAGCACTTTGCTTGCCTGTGGAATTAAACAGATTTCACACTATTCTCTCGTGTTCTGATGTCCCATGAAACAATATAAAGAAAGTTTATTAATCAAGATATTGTATTTGCTCCACCAAGGACAAAACCTTCCTCTTATGCAACTAGATTGGTGTTTTATATTGCCACAATTAACCACCAAGAGCTTTAAACAGAAAAATCAATAGCTACAGCAAAATCCCAGCATAGATATAATATTGCTTGTCCTGCTGTAGGTTAAAACTCAGCTTGAAGGGATAATGCAATGAGGTTGACACAAAAATGGTGACTCATTTTTTTTCTTTCCCTTATCATTATCAGCAGTGTTAGATGGATAACTTAGAATAGAAAGGACAAAAAATTGGTTTTTTCCAAATTATAATGGCAGAACAAATTTGTCTGGACTCCAGTGGAAGCCAAATCTCTGGCTACAAATACCTCTTGCACAGTGGTTCACAGGGGCACCACAGAGAAACCCAGAGGACCAAATTTGGTTCTTCGATAGAATGGATACTGATTATTTTTGGAAATAAAGGATATGATGGATATGACTTACTGGAGTCTGTATCTTAACCTAGAGTGAGAGTCAAAACTTTTTAAAAGCCTGAAATAAAGTTAAAAGTTACCATTATTGATGGTGTACCAAAGCTTTCATCTAAGCTTACCAAGCAATAAAATGGGAAGCCTGAATTTCAATACCTTCAATTAAGCAGGACTTTGACTTCAGTGAAAGCTAGGGACAACTTGCTTATTTGTGCTTCCTGTTTTTACCAGCACCTTACGTGTTTCCTCAATTTAAGCCAAATGCTATTTTTCAAGAAACTCACTTCTCGTAAACATTCTGGTTTGCCCTTAGTCACAAGTTATTGAATATATTTGTTAGATAATTTGGTCCAGTTCAGTGAACTACAGCATATTATTGAAGGCCACTGGTTTGAAACAATTATTTTCTCACTTTTCTCAATTCCTTATTTATTTTGTGTCTCACGAACTTTTCTTCAAGTCAGCCTGTTCTGTTTTTCAAAGAACTTCACCTTTTCCCAAGTCTCTTCTCTACAATCATTCTAACGTCATTGCTAAATATACCACCAGTAATTGCATGGGTTCTAAGGTTGGGTTTTTTTAAAAACCAGCGTCAAGGTACTTCATAATATTATTTTATTTACAAGTTAGGGTGGGGCAGCCTACAAGAAAGATGGAGAAGGCCAGTTCTCAAAGGCATGTAGTTTTAAGACAAGAAGGAATGGCTTTAAAATAAAAGAGGGTGGGTTTAGATTAGATATGAGGAACAAATTCTTCACTGTGAGGGTGGTAAAGCACAGGAACAGCTTGCCCAGAGAAGCAGTGGATGTTCCATCCCAGAAATGTCAAAGGACAATTTGGATGGGGCTTTGAACAACCAGGCAGAGTAGAAGGTGTTCCCGGCCATGGTGGGGAGGGTGGAACTAGATGATCTTTAAAGGTCCCTTCCAACCTAAACCATTCTAAGATTCTACAACTCTAAGATTCTAAATCAAGCAGCAGTGCACAACTGTGGCATATATGATTTCTGAATGTCAGCATATGAGGCATCCAGTATTAGAACAAGTGGTCGCACTGGAATTTAGCAACAGCAACAAACTATGACACCTATCAGAAAAGTTGGGCTGCAAAATGATCATTTCAGAAGCTATTTTTAAGCAGGCTCAACACTCAAGACACCACCACTTCCCCTCCACCCCCTGAGAGATGGGGAAAATGAGATGTCAGCAATCAACACAGTCAACACAGATTGAATGCAGCATCTGACAGCATTTATGTTAATAGCACCTTCTTGTCCCACAGCCCAAAGAAATATGCTGTCAAAGCTCCACATGCCACTGGGACATCTCACTGTGCTTGTCTCATCCTCAGATGAGAATCTCCTGACAAAAATTTGGACATACAGCTAAGCTTTCTTGTTTACCAGTGAATTCAGTGCCTGAGGAATCTATGATCCAAACTTAAGTCGGAGTAACGATTAGTTGGCTGCAACTTTTTTGAGCCAGTTGGACATATGATGTTCTACTAAAATTTCCTAACAGCTGATCATGAGGCATTTAAGGAGGTTTGATCCCATTCTGCTTCACTGAGCATTAAACATTATATTTCTAGCCTCCTCAAAAGAAGTTTGTTGTCACGAAAGGTATTTTAAGCCAACATCAAAAGATGAACAGACAAGGGAAATATTTCTACTTACTTCAAAGTCTTTTGTTTAAATGCCATAATTAGATGTCCAAATTATTGCAGAATTATTTCTGCTTACCTTTTACAATGGTAGCAATTCTTTTAGTCAGGAAGTAAATTTCTGTGGGGTCAATCAGCACACAAATGTCTCCATTATATCAAATATAGGAAGCGTGGTGAGTTATGTTAAGCAATTCCTCTACGATGTGTGACTTGAAATACTGCAGTACATTCTTGTTAAGAGAAGGAAAGATAATAGATGTGAGAAGATCTGGTAATTGTTTTTTTAATTTGGACACTATGTTAATTTGGGAGGAGAGAAGAGATATATTCATGTGAAAGCTGTTAATTTTTATTTCAAAATATACAAGTAATGTTTGAAAAATATAGGTATTTTTCAGATTCAGATTACAGACAGTTCTTATTTTGAAAGCATTTTCTATAGGAATTTGCCTACAGTCAAATTCCAAAAAGACAAGAAACATTTGGAAAGCAAAGTGAAAAAGTCAAGGCTGTTTTTATTTTGATTTTCAGTTTGTTAAGAGGGCCAAAATCAGGAGTACTGAGTAATTCTGATTTGCAATTCTATTTAGATACTAAATGCTAGAAAGTGCAGAGCCTTTCACTGTCAGATCCTCCTACAAGAACACTGTGTCATGCACTTGAAATACCAAATCAGTGTTTACACTAACACTTGGAAGTTGTTTTAAACGTTTACTTCAGGATACTGCTCTGCCTAAATTATGTCATACGTCTATACGTAAATGAGTGCATTGATGGCTGCCATCCCTATAATAGGCAGGTGCTTCACTTTCCAGGTCTAAGGGGGCTATTTCCTTCCCATGGATATCAACAGTACCGGATCACCTTGTTACAGAGGAACTGCAAGTGGATGGGAATTTATTTCTTTCTTTTTCCTCTACTAATATATTACTTTCCTTACGTCAAAAGAATTTTAAACACACAGTCAGGAATTTCTCAACAGGCTCAGCTGGGGACAGCTAAAATATTTAATTTTGCAATCTTGATCTTGGTTTTCAGGGTTTTTTTGAGATAAATTTGCCAGTATTTCAAACTAAAAATCTGCTACTTAGAAAGAAAATAAATTTGAAACAAGACATTGAGCATGTCCAGAGCAGGGCAACGAGGCAGGTGAGGGGCTTGGAACACAAGCCATATGAAGAATGGCTGAGGGAGCTGGGGGTGTTCAGCCTGGAGAGAAGGAGACTCAGAGGTGACCTTATCACTCTCTACAACTCCCTGAAAGGTGGCTGTAGTCAGGTGGGGTTGGGCTCTTTCTCCAGGCAGCACTGACAGAACCAGAGGACACAGTCTCGAGCCGTGTCAGGGGAAATACCAGGGAAATACCAAGCTAATATCAGGTTGGATGTTTGGAAAAAGTTTTTCGCGGAAAGAGTGATCAAGTACTGGAATGTTCTGCCCGGGGAGGTGGTGGAGTCACCATCCCTGGATGTGTTTAAACAAAGACTGGATGTGGCACTCAGTGCCATGGTTTAGTTGAGGTGGTGTTAGGGGTGGGTTGGACTCAATGATCTTGTGATTCTCTGATTTGAAATAATGAAAATACCTATTCCAAGACTGCATGCAGTTTATGAACTTAGCTACCCCAGGAGAACTAAGTAAAATAATTCTGTATTAGTCTACAAATTCATTACGTGGCTGCTGAACTCATGACTGAAATGAAGGCAAAAAAAAAAACCAAACGTCTCAAAACTATAACTCACTCCCTTATACTCTTCTTTTCAGTTTTCTGTTGCATAAACTGCCCTTTGTTTTGGGTTTAGATTATTCTGGTGGCTTTGAGCAGCCAGTAGGAGAGCTTGTGTAAGATAATAAAAGAAGGAACCTAGCACATCTGTATTTATTTGCCTAAACTAAATTAAAGTAGTTTAAATGCTGTTGTTTTTTTTTTTTTCCTCAACTCAGTATATTTATAAGGCAACACAGAAATGGTCTCTGACAGTTTACCCTGCTTTTTCAGGGAGATGAATCAGATACAAAAGGCCACTGTCTCAGTAGAGCACTCAGATTTCATTAGTGAAAAGGAGAGTCGTGTACAAAGAGCTGCCCTTACATAAACTTCAGCCATTTGAAATTATGGCTTATGTTGGGAGCAGAAACTTTCCAAATGCAGAGACTAGATGACAAGAGTACCAGCAGTGATCTGGGTCCATGTGGAGAGTGTTTACTCTTTACATTTCAGTTTCTCTGCACTGGAGGCACAGGACAGATGCAGGGAAAAACAGAAGCTTTGCCATTCCACGTGTCTTTGTAATCAGCCTTATCATTGATTTACTTGTAATTTCCTTGTAAACTACTTCAGAAATCATTTACCCATTTTGCAAGCATGCCTTCAAGTGTAACATATATAACCTGAATACCAAAGAACATTTGAATTCTAAAACCATGGCAAGAATTCTCTACTTACACTATTATTCATGTAGATCAGAAACAGACAGACCTTGAAGCCAGTGCTGAAATTAGTCAACTTGCTCCAAGTTTTAATGCCAGCATGAACCATAAATATATTATTTAGAGAAATTCAATGCCACAGAAGTGCATGACGACATTTGTTTTATATTTTCTTTAGGTGACACATGTTTTATCTGCAAATTGTTGTAATTTGATAAAAAAAGCTAGTCAACAATGATGTTTTTGAGAGCAATTCTGAAAAACTCCAAGTGCATCAGACTACAGTATTGTTCTTCAGTACTAATTAAATCAATAACAGCTAAATCATTTGGATATGAAAGACGATTCAGGGCGTGTAAACCTTGTATTGAAAGGTATCACACAGGATGAGCTATATTAATTTCAGCTAAGTCAAAAACACAAGGAAGAGAAAAACATAAGACAAATGCTTCAAAAAACAGTGAACAAGAAATTTAAATACTAGTTCTTCTTGGGATGAATAAAAAAAGTAACAGTTAAAAAGTAAATTTCTTGTTAGGATACTAATGACATCCTGCGAAATCTGGTTTTCTTTCTACAAACAAATAAATTAAAGCTTAAACAAAACCACTGAGTACTGCACACAAATAAGACTCCCAAGATAGCCATCATTTCAGATTGATTTGCTGATAATTTTTATGGAGTCCATCACAGTCATGAGTATACTTTTAAGCTATTATATTACCCCTTTATATTTCAAAAATGAGGCTACCTTTAATTTCCATGTGGTACTTCAGTTTTATCCGAGTTCTGCAGTGCACAATCCTGTCTTATAAGACTGAATTACTATGACAAAACAAAGTTTTTGTTTGCTTGCTTTGCCCTTGCTTAAAAAAACATTGCTCTTACATGCTATTTGTTCTTACCAATGTTGGTGACATTTAAAAAAAACCTGACAGACCCATGGGGTTAAAAAAACCCCACAGACCCCCCAGCTGATTGGTTACTAATCACCTGTTATGCCTTATAATATGATAAAATTTCTACTGTCTACTAAAAATTAGAGAACACAGGAAAATTAAATAGAGCATAGTGTAAGAACACACCTAGGCGGACATTTTAGGAATTTATTTGCAGATAAAACAGTACCACCATCATGTTCAGGGTTGCTCAACCTCTGTAAACTGAGTACTCAGCACCACAAAGCTATATTTCTAGAAACAGCCTGTCCCACTGAGGTCCTCTAGTCTGTGTAAAATAGAGGAACTCACTATTGCCATGAGAGTAGAAGGAGCTCCCAATGCTTAAGGAAAAGCCAAGTAATACTTTGCATGGAAATGCAGCCTATTTTTCTACGGAGAGACTGTTGGATTCCCAGTAAAGAGCTGTGCTTACCAAAANAGAAAAAAGCTTGGCTTAAAAAAAAAAAAAAAAAAAAAAAATCCAGAATTGCCTAAATATTGCACCATCTTTTAAAATACAGCTTTCCAGAGTGCTACCTACCTACCTTCAGCAAATGCTCTCTCATTTTCAAATTGTTATCTGTCAAAGAAGTATTAAAAGTTGGAAGGACTCCAGTCAAACACCCCTGTGTTTGACTCTATCTATATATGCAGATATAAAAATACATATATACAAATACATTAAGTTTTACACACATATATATGGATATATCTAGGTTTCTACATTTTCTGTTTGTGTACCTCAGAGAAAATATCAGTTGTTATTTGGTGGTAGAGAGAAAGTTCCAGCCGTCCTTTGCTCTTAAGACAACACAGGGAAGGCTGAGGAAACAATCACAGCACCTTTTTTCAGGAAAATCTTAGCAAAGCTGTGCAATTGTCCTTTAGCTGCTGACCATATACCTCTGAAATCTTTTCTCAGTTTCTCATTCTCTTTTAAAAGGCATTGTACTTGAAATCCCTATCGCTCCACCCTAACGGATTCAAAACAGCTCTGCAGCCAATAAAGTTATTTTAGTTTCAATACTTCTGCAGTGGAACTATGATACCTACTCTTATAACTGAATAACAGTCATTCAGCTTATTTATACTCAAGGAATATTTGAATGGCAAGGGGACAAACCATTAGCCTTCACAATTTCTTTGATTGCAAGGGCTTGCTTAGCATCCTGATTACTTATAAGGAGATACTCTGCTATGTTTTGGTTTTCAAGGAAGGTCTAGAAACTGCTCTAGGATAAGCAGGCCTAGCTACACATTACTACAAGTCTTCTTTCTTACTATCTTTCCTTCTTCTACCTTAGTTTAGGTTTCCCAGAATCTTGGCAGATACTTTTTCTTATACATGCAGGTTTTCCCCAGGATTTTGAGAAAACACTATGCAAGAGAGGAATTGTTGGCATTTAAACCACCAGAGACATACGTCTTACCCATACGGATATAGATAATCTCTTTTTCATAAGTAAACTCCTGCACTGTGGCAGGTCACCTTATAAAACCATTAAAATGCTCCTCTGGCAATATTAATTTTAATGCAAGTGTACTCACAAACACATAGAGCTTCTTTTGCAGCCTTGGAGATGTCTGAGCATCTTACAGTTCTGTCAGTATCCTGTATCACATCATCCATCATAGGTACATAAAGCTACTAAGACAACTGAAGAAAAAGGCACCAGGAGCATGGCTGGAGGCTGTGCATTTACGAGCACAAGCTTTTGGGTTGCTCACTGAACTCGTATACTTTTCATGGTTCATTTCTTTGGACAACTACCTAAGGAAATTAAAAGAAAATGTAGGTGAAAAAACGGGCTTTGTAGGAAATGAATAGACAAAACACCTACTGTGTCTCCAGCCAGTTGTTACACCTCAACAGCTTGAAGGCTTACCCTCTTGCTTTACCTGCATTTCAATTGGGCTCCATTCTCTATAATACATCATTATCTACTAAGCAAACTCCCCTGATACTGATACACTTTTCAGAACGTCTATACATCATCTAAGGTGCAATTTCTCACTTTCAGAGCTGAATCTAATATATGGCTATATTCTATTTTCTATTTCTGCCATACTTATTTGACTGTAGTATGATACAGTCTACAGATCATTGCTCCTGCTATGATAATGGATCAAAATTTTGCCTTAATTGTACTGATTCTGATGGAGTTCTGTGTGTTCTTGGTTGAGGAGAAGTCAGACTGTCAAGGCCTAATTAAATAAAAATGATACCTGAAAAAAGGCTTCAGTAGTGTCAGTCACTACATTATTATATTCATTTGCTCTAGCTGAGTTAGATTCAGATAGTCTCAAAATTAAAAGGTTTTAACTATTTATAAACTTAAAATGCAGTAGAAGTCCTGCCATGGAATGACTCAACACCACAAATGACAGATTAATGTTAAAACAAAGCTTTTTTTTTAAGCATGGAGAATGGAAAGCACATAAATTAGATGACTTCTTCATGAGGAAAACCACAGACCTGTGGCAGTGAGATACACCATTACCTGGTTACTTGACAAGGGCACTAATCACTCTGTACACACTTTCTGTCAGTAAAGGATGTTAACCATTCTTCCTGCTTATTACACTTCATCTAGTAATCAAAAATTCACAGACTGTAACTTCCACCCTTTTGCTAATTAGACTCAGGCCGTGTTGATAGGAGCTGACATTACCCTCTCCACAATTAATTTCTATGCTACTGCATGATGGAGTCAAAGCAAGATATTTTCTGAACTTCCTGCCCCACAACCCTAGGTTTCATCTGGAAAAAGTTCTGTCTGAGTTACATGGATTGCTGGCATAATCAATTCAAGTGCTGACAACCTTAACTTTTTATCTAACTGGAATAAGGAAGCTTAGGTTATGGTACAGAAGCCTCACACATGAAATCATCAGAAACACTCTTTTAATGGTGGATATCTTACAGTGATTTCACATTTAGAGCTGGCAGTGCTCATGTCATTCCCTGATGAGAAAAGAGACATAGCACAAAGCCATGGGATGCAAGTTTTTTCCCGTCATCTTTATTTTTTTCCTTTTCACTTTAGATGTACAACAGGTGCTTGTAGGAAAACCACTACTCTAACTTAATCATGCTCACTGAGATAAAATGCTAAGAGGCAGCTCTGGGGGGAGAATGACAAAACACATTTGCATAGTTTGCACTACAGATTTTATTTAATTTAGGAAGAAAGGCCTGTGAGGCTTACTGCATTGTCAAAAACCGTAAATATAAAAGTGCCTTCAGTACTTCCTCAAGTGCTAAGTAAAAGGTCCTTTGGATTCAGAGGTTGAGTTGGACTGATGAAATCAGTCTTCATAGCCTTTCGAGCTGATCTTTGGAGGGTAAATATGGCATGGGTAAACTATATCATCTTGAAAAGTCTTTCAGTTACTTCATTGGAAGAAAATCTCATTCAGCTCTAAACTTCCCAAGTACAACCACAAAAGACTTGTTTGTGAATTCTAAACTAAATATACACACACAACAACAATAATTTTTTGCCCTTCAATGAAAAGTCCTAAATGCTAACAAAAACCACTAGATTACCACCAAAACCTTCTTCCACATCTGTAATGTATTGCCATGTGTTACATGCACATAACATACATGTGAAATAGCTTATTCAGTGTTTTTTCCTACCTTGGTTGATCCAAGTTTCTTACACTTCAATATGTATTCAAAGAGCTTTCATAGGCACGTGATTTAATCATCAAATTATCTAATTGCTTTTTGCACAAACAGATTAACATGGATACTATCCAGATCTGACACATGATTCCTAGACTCACTATAAATAACATCAGAGAAGAAATGGAGTCAATAAAACAGCTTCAGAAGGAAGGCCAAAAAGCATGAAGGGTGTTTACCTCACATGGGAAAGGATGGATTACAGTCTCCTTTTCTTGTACATACTCCCAGGGTATTCTCACACAAAGGCAGAGATCAAAAATGAAGTGAAACAAGAAGTGCCTGCTAGCTCTCTACTAGCAACACAAAACTTCTCCACCTGTGGAGCAAAGAAAAGTGTCCTTTGGGGCAGCTGTCAGGTGGGTCTAAATCCTACGTTAAAATACATAATCTGTCTTTAAATATAAGTATTTCAGGAGTAAAAATGCTTGTTTACAAGATGAAACTTCTTTTAGAGGCATTTCTGTATACAATAAGCTTTTCAGCTAAGCAATGAATAAACTCAAATGCATAAAATTTCCTTCTGTTTCAAATAGATTTCAAAAGCCTAGTCTAGACTTGTCCTTTGTTCTGGCAACTCAATTTAAAAGAAAGTTTAATGTTACCAAAAACATTTTGTTAAGGACCCTTTTTTTTTTAATCTGCACACTTGAAGCAGTTTTTTGTGCTAATGGAACAATTGCGTTTTTTATCTTGTAGAGATTTCATTTTGAACATAATAAACAATGAAAAGTTGAAGCTCACTTTTTCTCTTTTTTTAAATCTGTGCCAAACAGACATAGATGCATGAACTATAAACCATGAAGATAAGTGGCACTACAGCTCAGAAACTAGAGATGAAAGACCCAAAATGTGCTGCATCGTTTTACAACTCATGTTCTAATCTCAATATTCGCATTTGTCTTCTTATGATATTTTGTAAGGGAACATTTCAGCTACTAAAAAAATGTAACAAACAAAAGTGTAATAAACTGAGAAAATTGTGGCTGTGAGCTTTGGAAATTTTAATCCAAAACAGTCAACACTTCCAGCTAATATGTTATGCAATATGAGGCTCTCTCAAATACAGCATGGGCATGATACCATTCTGATGAGCAAAGCAATACTCGTGTGACGAACACACACGCATTCACAAGCTGCTTTCAGATGTATGTAGTTATATAAATATGTAGCTATCTAATGAAAATCAGTATCTACACTATTGAGTCTTCAATTTCCAACAAAGTATTTTGCTGATTTCATCATTGACCATTTTAACACTGTCCTATTTAGGTATTGGCTGTATTAGAGGAACTTCAGAAGCATTTTAGGATTAATTATTTGAAAGAAGAAAGGAAGGAATCAGAAACATTCTCCTTCTAAAGGCATTTTAAAATCCAAGCCATACTAAACTGATACAACATGCAGTCTGAGAAACACCATTACTGCCTCTTCTACATTATCTCAGTTTCAGGACACATCCTACCCTAGCTTTTGAAATGGAAAGCCTTCAATCTGTCCTTCCAAACTTAGCACTGAACATTACAGAAAATACAACTATCTTAATTGTACTATGTTACAAAGGATACTCAGTTATAATTTCACCAGTAAGAGACTTATCTCTTTTGCAAAGAAAAAAAAATCAAACAGCAAAAAACTTAGAATATTAAAACACTATAAATAGCTTTGAGGTATCCATCTGATCAAATGGATTCAGGAGTTGTGTGTCAGCCAGAACAACCACTGGACAACTGAGAAATTTTAACATCCTATCTGATTTAGGAAGGTGTGTATCTTTAACATATATCTTACCACATATACTGTGCCATGAATATATATCACATACATATTAGCAATCAAAGTCTGTTTTTCTAGAACAAGATAATTTGTCATTGACAGTCATTGTGAAGGTCAACAGCTACAACAGTCATGAGCAAGAGCAGTACCCTTGATTCGTTTAGGCCATCCTAGAGAAGGGGTTACAAACCTTGTACCAAGTGCAAAGAGATCTCAACTCACTCAGTAGTTGTATAATGCACTTTGAGTAGAAAGGCAGAGCAAGACAAGCCCTGTCTGCAGAATACCCAAGGGCCTTGCCATGAGATCCACTCTGACAAGAGCAAGAAAACCCCAGCAGGTGCTCCCACCAGCAAGTGGCTATGCTTTCAAGAATTCTTCCCCCCAAATTCATAATCATTCTACCAGAAGGACAGGTAAGCAAAGTTTTAACATTTCTTTTACCCAGTAGATTTCCATTTCTCTATCCACATTCCAGAGCAGGATTTGGCACTAGCTAATATGGGTCTTATAAATAATAACAAGGATGATAGGATTCTTTCCAATACTAGATCCAGGAACTACTCCCAGTGACATTATCCAAACCTGAATAAAACAAGTGCCTAGCTGGCTTGGATACACTTGTGCAAGACCAACAATTTGTGGAAATGGTATTTGGTACTGGCTGTCTCATGTCTGGTGTAAATCCTGCTTTTAAAATTAAACCAAATTTATCTTCGTGGTAAAACATTCCTTAAGGCGGTCAGATCAACACACAGGACAGATTGAACAGATGAACCAAGAGCATGACAGCAATCAGTGATCTGACTTTAGTCCATACTTGTCCCTTTTTCCAGTAACTGCAATTTGCCTACTGATTGTGACCCAGTGGCCACAAAAAGTACTACCTGAAAATTTGGTTCTGCAAGACAGGCCACTATTTCTGGGTATTTTCAAAGACTACTTGCAAGTCAGCTGCCAGTTTGCAGCTCAGTTTCCAAAATTAGAACGTCTTCCCAAGACCAGTTTTGTTTTCAAATTCTCAGTGTCCTAATACAGCCCCACTTAATTTCTGCGGCT
Organism: Leptocoma aspasia; assembly: GCA_013399835.1. Classification (NCBI taxonomy): domain Eukaryota; kingdom Metazoa; phylum Chordata; class Aves; order Passeriformes; family Nectariniidae; genus Leptocoma; species Leptocoma aspasia. The sequence goes on along the minus strand of VXAX01000396.1, from coordinate 296,032 downwards.
ACCTTCAGAACTGAACCTTTCCTTTCTGTTTATGTATTATGTCTGGCATGGTAAAGATGACACTCAAATATAAAGAATGGCTTCACAATATTCTAAAGAGGGTTCCAAAATATGCCTATATTCTAAACTCTTTGCTTTCTCACTCTGCATTTGACCATCATGTCACATTCTCCTACCATTTCTCGTCACAGATCTGAATGCAGAACGATAATCTAGCAAGGGTTAGATTAAGTGATCTTAGATTAAAATCTAAGTGATGAGGGGACAGAAGCCAAATGAGATTAAAAGTTTAGCAAGGCAGAGCCCCATCAGAGAGGTAGCACAGATAATGGTCAAGTTCAACCAAGAGTGCAAATCAGCAGGGAGATGCAGAGCCATAGGGCAGGACCGAGACCAAACCAGGAAAACAATCTGTGGGTCAGAAGCAATTACAGGTAATCAGGGTGAGAGATTATCCAGAAGTCAGTGAGCAGGTTCAGAGGCACAGGACAGGTCAAGATAGGATGCCAGTCCATGGGTTAGGACCCAGAACAACAGGATCTCTGTCTGGGCACACGAATGGCTGAGCCAGCCAGCGACCAACGCTGCCAGCACAGCTCAGACAGGGGCTGAGCCAACACAGAGCCCTTTGGGTCACAGACAGAAATGTGGATGGAGGCCACAACTGAGGCTGGCCTGGGCCATCAGAGCTATTAGTATACTCAAGGCCCTAACATGGATGATCTTGACCACCTGCTCATAATTTGGAGATAACCTAACAGTCCGTGGTGGTTACACGGTTATGTGGACAATGCAAAAGAGGTACTACAAGCTTGGCAACCCTCACTGGGAGAACTTCCCTGGAGATTCTTATCTTCACCACTCAAAGAAGAGGGCAATATTCAATTTAAGGCAAAAGCAGGATATTTTTTTTTTTTTTAAGGTTAAAACAAAGAACCCTCAATATATAGTTTTAGCTGTGCTAAGATAGCACACAAAACGAGATTAATAGAATTCAGATAAGCATTAGACTTAATAGGCTTAATGAGAACATGTGAAATAGAATAATTTTAGAGAGCGAAAAATCCTCAAGCTCCAAGGCATATTTCAACCAGGAAATGAGAGAAATTAAAAAATTCATTTCATTATAATTCACTTTTCAGAATAGTCATGATCAGAAATGAGCACTTGAAAAACAAAGAAAACAGACAGCCCCTCTTCAGTGTTTAAAAGGAGCAACTTATATGCAATACAAACTGTTCTCATACTGGAGGGCTTTTAAAGTTCCCTTCTCCTACTTACTGTTATAACTGTGGATGTTTTTCAGATAGTGCAAATATATAAATTCTACAGTTCAGATGCCTAATTTCGTAGATTGTCCAAGAGTCAGGAACTTATCTTTGTACATCTAGCATTCATCCTGTGTCTAATTTCCCCATTTGTGCAATAGCATTAATAACATCTTTCTAGTTCACAGTATAATGAATATTTTAACAATTCCAATAGATGAAGATATTAAAAAATTTAGGGCAGGTGACAAATAAGGGTTGGATTAGGATTCACCATAACACATGCAGACCACCAATGATCAAGTTTCAACCATTACCTTCAACCACCTGTCTGCCTACAAAACAGAAAAATCTCATAATTTTCAGCAACGGTTTAAGATTGGAGAATCATGGAATATTCAACCTTAGGAAGACACAAATATCTGGGAATGACACTAAGTTGAGTGGGAGCATTTGTCTGCTGGAGGTAGGAAGATTTTGCAGAGGGATGTGGAAAGGCTGGATAGATGGGCCAAGACCAGAGGTATGAGGTTCAACGGGACAGAGTGCTGGGTCCTGCACTTCTGTCACAGCAACCCCAGTCACAGCTACAGGCTTTCAGCAGAGTGGCTGAAAAGATGCCCAGCACAAAAGGACCTGGGGGTGCTGAATGTGAGCCAGTGTGTGCCCAGGTGGACAAGAAGGCTAATGGCATCCTGGCTCGTGGCAAGAATATTGTGACCAGCAGGACCGGGCTGTACTGGGCACTGGTGGTGCTCTACCTCAAATCCTGTGTTCAGTTTTGAGCCCCTCACCAGGTGCCTCACACTCAGGTGCTGGAGTGTGTCCAGAGAAAGGCAACTGAGCTGGGGAAGGATCTGGAGCACAAGTCTCGTGAGGAGCAGCTGGGGGAGCTGGGGTTGATTAGCCTGGAGAACAGGAGGCTCAGGGGAGACCTTACCACTCTCTGCAAGTCCCTGAAAGGAGACTGTAACCAGGTAGGGATTGGTCTCTTTGTCAGGCAAGTAATGACAGGAGAGAGGTTGTAGCCTGAAGTTGCAGCAGGGGAGGCTTATGTTGGACATCAGGAGGAATTTCTTCACAGAATGGGTTGTTAAGCACCGAAGTGGGCTGCCCAAGGAGATGGTGGAGTCACCATCCTTAGAGGCATTCAAGAAATCGATGGACATGGCACTTAGTGCTATTGTCTAGTTAACAAGGTGAAGATAGGTCAGCAGTTGGACTTGTTGGTTTTAGAGGTCTTTTCCAGCCTCAAAGATTCATGAGATTGATTTTGTGTGTGATTAGGATGCAAAATGCTTTAAGAAATTGGTGTTTATTGTGTGTTGACTTCATCAACATCCTACATAGCTAGCCTTTATTTCATGACGAAGACTCCTGCAGGAATACACCTCACTCTTCCCTGGCACACTTCTCATAAGCTGTTAAAATACATTGTTCTGATGATTAGATTTTTGTCTGGCATTAGATTTTATTTATGTTTTCATACTTGGAGCTGTGCTTTCTCAAAGCCAGTCTCTTAGCTATAAGAAACAAGAAGATTCTTTTTCTGCAATGCATTAGCACAAAGCGCCCCTTAATGGCCTGACAGCCTCCACGCTGAACTGACAGTCTTATTTGCATAAGGAGAGAAGCAGGAAGTGCATGGAGACAGATGGGGGAATATTAATTAATGCTAATAGAGCTGAGGAAAATAAGCAATTTGAAATTTGTAATACCCTCTTCTCAAACAACCTTGTCTTATTTACATTATAATATAACAGTAGAAGACAGAATGTACTAAATGCATAAGGAGCTACAAGCTTTATGTTAAGTATTTCTTGAAAGATAAGGACAGGAAGATGCACAGCTAAGACTGTTCCAGCTCAGCTCCTCCAGACACTAGCAGAGGGAAAAAGTAATTTCTTACATGCTAGAAATTTCTTATAACCAGAAAACGATGTTATTTAAACTTGTCCTTGAGATCCCAACCAAAACTCACCAAATAACAGAATTGTAATGCTATTACTGAAATTCAGGCCTGGTTGCTGATGAGACACCATAGATGGAGCTATGAATAGTAAAGGCTAGGATGCCAATATAAAGACTTATTGTCCATGGTTTCCACGTATTTTATCATTCTGGAAAACAGTTACCATTACTGTGAAGCTCTTCCTCACTGTCAAATTAAGCACAGCACAGCAGCTGTGATGCTGAACGTGTGCCATATGTTATCCCAGAACAGAGCTGATCAGGTACAACCAAACACCACATCTCCTTCAGCTCTGAAAACTGGGCGTGTGTCCCTTGCATGTAACCAGCACGTTATTGAATATATCGTATATATATTGTATATATCGTAAATATATTGTAAAGGATGTGGCTGCACTGCCCCAACAAAGTCAGTCCACATGCTGAAAGACTACACTAATTATGTTCATAAAGGGCGTCTGCTGTGCTAGTGTATGCACTAGATATTGGCACACTAATATTTTGCTGATATTACTGCATTCTTGTACAATTTTTTTGATAAGCCTTCATTAAAAACCTATTCATCATACTCCAGTATGAAAAGGGCAGCTTTTGCTTGATTTGAAGATGATGGCAGTACAATAAGTTAGATGAAAGAACAGCCTTGAAATGAGAATAAATTTTTCACAATTTTCAGGCTTCATTTCTTTTTTAGGCAGGAAGAACAGGATCTAAAATTGCATAACTGTATAAAAAAGCTATATCGCTGATATACAATAGGATGTTATTTTATTCACACCCAATAGCAACTCAGTGGACCTGTTCACATGCAGATGATTAAAGTCTAAAGTCCTATAAATTTTGCTGTGAATTAATTCACAATGTGCCTACAATGACTCTGAAAAGTTGATAACTTGGATTTGTCCCTTCTAACTCAGCATATTCTATGATTCTATGATTAAGAGTCCACATCATTTCTACCACACAGACCTGCCATTGTTGCTAAAAAGGTAAAATCAAGCCTTAAAAAAGGAATAGGGGGGAAAAAAAGGGAAATGTAATAAGAGAGGAAAAGAAGGAAAAAACCTAAAAGCAGGAAAGGAGAAAAAAAGATCAAGATGGAGAGGAAGAAGAAGGACAATAAAAGTTTCCATAGTATTTTAGTTAGGTAGGTCCTTAACCTCAGGGAAATTGAGAGATTTCTATTGAATAGGCAGCAATCATTTTAAAAACTGGAATTCTAACTGTATGTCATGTTTACCGCTCTAGATGAAAAAATGACATGCAAAAATTTTTAGAAATACATTTTTTCTTTCTTTTCAACTATATCATCAGTTTTTCATTATGCTAAAACTGTAATTCCCCTTAAAAAGAAAAATGTTTTTTTTTTTTCTGGTAAGAATGTATAGAGATATAAAAATTATATACGTGTGTGTGTGCATGAATTCATGCCTGCTATAAGCAAATAACCCATAGGCTTTTTTTTCTAGATTTTAAAAATTTTTTTATAGATTTTTTTAAAGATTTCCTCACACTAAACATCTTTAAGCTTTAAAACACATAGAACTTTTATTTGACCGAATGAAATACTAACTTATGTATAATTTCTTGTCTCAGATTCCCTAGTGCCATTTAGCTGTCTATAGTATTATGGTAGTCACCCTTCCTTCATTCACACATTCACAGGCTGAGAAGTCTTTTTAAAATTTGTAGTCTTCATTTTTAGCTGTACTTCATCCTTCCTTAAACACACCTCCTGCCCTCCCATTTTTCTTTTTTTTTTTTCCTTTGGGCTACCTCAGAAAACTTTATGTATTGGCCTTTTAGAGCCTTACATCAACTCATCTCTCCATTTTTTGCAAGATGTTCCTACTCCTTTAACACAGTAATTCTTTGAACTTAGTCTGAATAAAAACCATAGCCATGGTTTTTTTTCCATTGAGACAACAGGCTTCCAAACTCCAGATCATGTAACCAGTTTAATGTCTTCTGAAGACAAGACATAAGGAGCAAAAATATGACAAAATAATAAAATAGAATTGACATATAATTGCAGCAACAATTCACAGACTGCTCACAGATTGATTCCCAAATCTATACCTCAATATAGAAAAGGGATGATGCAGACAAAAAACATTAGTATATTTTCGTACTTTTGCTTTACATGTAGGAGGTAAAAAAAAAACTAACAAAACAATTTCAGACTGCTGAAAGCTGTTGTACTTGTTGTACATGCCAAGACTTATTTAGACTATATCCAATTTTAAGACCCTCAGAAGATAACAGCTAAGATATATACCCTCCCTAGAGTAGCTGGTTAGTGTTAAAATGAAATCAAATCACCCCAGAAGTACTAGCAGCCAGGTTTTTATGAGAACTGTTTTTAATAATAAAGAAAATATAGAGATTTTACATAGTGGGCAGAAAAACTAGAGAGAAGAGTAGAGGTGAAGAAGCAAAAGAATTAGAGATAGGAATAAATTCAAAATTGTTCTATAGTCACTGTAGCACAAATGCAGCTCACCTAAAATCAGGAAGATTATCAGGCATTTATCTGCCTAAAATATTAAAAAATAACATGTAAAATAATGTTTTGATTTGCCTCAGAAGACACTGCAGTGGAATAGATCCCCTAGCAGCTGTAGCATCTGTGAGTATATATCACAAGAAGCCTGGTAAAATTAGGATTTTAAATTAAGCTGGAACAGTTCAGAAAAGAACAGTCTAGTCAGCTCTGAGCTGTTTTAATCTGCATGGGTAGCATGGGGGAAGAAGAGGGAGTGGGATAAAAAAGATTTATCCAAACCACACAGAGGAGAGCTGCTTTTTCCTCTGTACTCCTTGATAACAAACTTAGAAGGAGATCTTGTTTAACAGTACTGCTCTACCCTTCGTAACAATTGAATGTGAGTGCCTATTTTCAGCCTTCATTCAGATTGCTCCCTGTATGATTAACAGAGAATCTGGAGAGTTTGAGCTCATCAGTTGACGAAACAGCTTGAAATGAGAAATGCTGGATCATGTTTCAGTCTTTATCACAAGTGCTGGACAATCACATATGTAAATATAGAAAAGTGAACTCAGAATTTGAGAGTGTTCAGAATTATACTGTAGCCATGCATAGTTTAGTGGTTTGATATCTCTCAGGTGCATCTGTTAAACACAGGTAAAGTTGAAAAAAAAAAGAACATGCACTACTAACAGGGTTTTGAAGAAAAGCTTATTAACATATAGAAAATATGAGAAGATCCTGAGCTGAAAGCTGCAACAGGAAAACAAAGGTTACGTTCTGTAATATTCCCCAATATGTGCTTAGTCTGCAGATTCCAGTCTTGGCATAACTCAGATGTGGCTTTTACAACAGGTTGCATCATTTGCTTTCTCCTTGCAAAGGCACTCTCAAGAACTGTCACCCCGAGAGAGCAGACAGTTCGAGCCTGTAAACATTCCACTTTGTTCCAGTCTAGAGCTGAGTGCATATTTAAAGGTAAAATAATAAATGTGGTACACAACAGCCCTGAGGTACCCTCAAGGAATAAATGTTGTACATAAAAGTAAAGGATTGTTTTGCTCGTTTGAAATGAGCTAAGATAGATAATAACCGGTCCCATTTAGAGAATGAGATGTGAAAAAAACTGAGAGGCTTTGGAACATGAGAGTTCTAATGCTTCTGCTATTACAGTCTTTTATGGTTGAGTCACTACTTCTTGGTGAAGCATTTACTCCTAAATGACACTGCTAGAGGCACTAATGAAGCAGGAGACCTGGAATCAACATTTTAAACTTGCAAAAGGTATCATCATTATTGTTATTTATGACACAGAAAGTATAATACCTAACACAAAACTACCTAGAATAACACATAACTTCATGGTTGTTCATTTGAATGACAGTGAGGCAAAGAAACATTGGGAAAATCTCTTTGCCTATGCCCAGTCAATTTTCATTATAGCAAATTTAATCATTCATCCATTCCAAAATCACCTGTCTCATCTTATTCAACCTGATTGAGAGGGCTGATCCTGAGAAAGCTCTTATTTATGTAAAATTGTTAAAATGAAAGGTTTTTAAAGTCTCTGTTCACACACACACACACAAAATTGCTATTAAGTTTGTGAATTTTTCAAAGAATTGACAGAAGTTAATGTCCTTGCATTCTAAATCCACACAGAAAACTGTCATTTCAAAATCACAAATGAAAATATTCACCAGTAATAATAACTAAAATAAGTATTTATTTGTCCAGCTACTGTAACACCTTATCCCATTTAATAGCTGATACCATAAAAATACAAACAACACCTGGGAAATCATGCCTGGTTACATAACACTAAAAATTGAAGACCACAGTAGATCAGAATGGGAGCACAGGTTCCCACACTCACGATTACATATATAATTTTTACACTTCTATTCATTCACACAAGTGGTATGTGTTAAATACTTAGAACAGAACTGTTGCCTATCAGTATAAAAGTTTTGCATCCCTAGAAAATTAAAATAATCTGATATTTGGAGTTAGAGATTATAATGAGTCAATCAAACACTATTTTAGTACAGAGATATCTTCGCTATATTTTAAAATGTTGTCTCATTATACTTTGAAGATAGAAACTAAAGATGGAATATATTATTTGATTGCTTCTAAATTTTGAAGAGGATACAATGAAGAGTTCACACTAAAACAAAAAAATTATTTTACCTATAAAAGATTCTAGACCAGTTCTATATATTAAATGTCAATCATAAAAATGAGAAAATTTAGACACTATCAATATATTTGATTTGTTATGTGATTATAAGGGTTTTTTTTTTTTTGTTAATCTACTCTTCTCTGAATTTTAGGTGTCACTTGGAACACTCTGCGTATTCTGTTCTACAGTCCTAATTATTAGGTATTTTTAACACATGGGAGACTTGCATTCACTCCCATGACTGTGACACTAAGGAAAACCAACAAATACCCCAAGATTTTCAATATGAGAGATTTCACAAGATACAGTATGACTGCCACAAAGCAAATCCTTATCCTGACTAAACCAGATTTTCTGCAGCTTCATGTCCCTGAAGTAGTGAAAAGCAAGCAAAAGCACATATAAGGCCAAAAAACTGCTTTAAAGCAGATGCTACCACACTGTCCCCAATCCTGCCCTGCTCCATACACTCATGTTATCCATTCACACTTCAGTACCTAAATATCCACTGCTCCTGACACCCTTTACAAACCTAGACTAAACTCAATTTTTGCATTAAATGGGATGGAGATAAATGCTCTCTGCCTTTTAAGTGAGCAATGAAATTATAAATTAATGGTAAAAATCCAAAAGCATTGCAGTCAAATTGATCATCATCCACGCCAAAAGCCTCCCACTTTCACTACATCTACTCAGCTTGACAAATTGCTTTCTCTGCCTAAGCAACCCAAAGATTTCACTTTGGTTGGAACATTCAGTTAACATTCAAGTCCTTTATTCATCTCCCCATCCCCTCCTGATTACAAAATTACCATTTTTGGTTTCAAGACTACTCATTTGTGTGAGTATACTACTTAAATGTCAGGTTCAGGACCCCTTTAGGTTACAGCAATGCTATTAAAACTCCAGCACATCTTCCAGTTGTGGTACAGTGCAAGGATCTCATACCCAGCTTTCAGCCCAGACCATTCTCACTCCTTCCACGACCCTACGAGAGCTTCTTGAAGACATTTCTAAGTCAAAGTAACAGCTGCCTACAAGATTACAAAACCCTAAGGACTCACACTCCTTTTAAGCAGGAAGAATTCCCAGGGAGGAGGAAAATTCAGTTCTTATACACAAATAATATTGAAAACCGAGAATATCTAGACTATGCAATTATCAATGCACAAGTCTTTGCACGTACAGCAGCTGTTACTATTTGTATGTGTAAATTATAAACAAGGGCCCCACAAAGTGTCGTGTCCAAAAGAGGCCCGTGTAGATGGTGAGGGTCTCTAGTGGAAGTCAGATGAGGAACAGCTGAGGTCACTTGGTCTGTACAGCCTGGAGGAGACTGACAGAAGACCTCATCACGGTCTTTGTGAGAGGAAAAGGAGGGAGACACTCATCTCTGTCTGGTGACTGGTTCTGATGGGAGCCAAGGGAACAGCACGAGGCTGAGTCATGGGAGGCGTAAGTTGGATATTAGGAAAAGGTTTTTCACCCAGAGGGTGGTTTGGCACTGGAACAGCTCCCCAGGGAAGTCACGTCAGCATCAAATCTATCAGAATTTGAGAGAGATTTGGACAACGCACTTAGGCACATGATGCAGTTCTTGATATTGTCCTGTGTAGGGCCAGGTGTTGGACTTGATCCTTGTAGGCCCCTTCCAACTCAGGATGTTATTCTATGATTCCAAGCACAATTGTTATGTGCTTTGTCTACTGGCATGAGCTGGTCCTGAGAACACCCATGACGAGCCACAGATGTTCTGAAAGTGAAATAGCTTCCCTGAGCTTTACAGCTTTTCATCTTTCTCTGTGGTTTGTGAAAGAAAATTTCCCACATATCAGAGCTCTTCCTTTCAAGCTGGCCCTTTACATGGGTTCTTACAACTGCCATTTTACTTTGTACAGACAAAAGGGAGAGAACCTATTTTGTCTTCATCCAATTACTTTTTTCCCCAGTGAAGAATTAATACTGTAGAAAACTCCTCCAGCAGCTTGTAAATCCACGTATACTCCACATATACTAAAACATCAATCCTACACTGGAAAAAAAAAGACATTTTTGTTGGAATTATTTCTCAGTGATTTCTGTAGTTCTTTGCTAGGGTTGTTTGGCCATCCATGTGTAACACAGCAAGAGATTGAATTCCACAACTATAATGAGCCACAAAAAAAGAACAGAAGACATCAAAGACAATTGTAATATCATATCCTATGATGAATGATAGCAAGGAATTCCTTTCATACAGTTTCCAGATCACCCTAGAAAATGGAACTATACGTCCCTGGGAATGAGGAGAAAAAAAGAAATCCTCAAAATACCATCACAATTTAGAAAAAGGACAGAACAGAAAAAGACAGCTGTACTAACATACTAACCTGATAGCCATATTAACTTGAACAGATGAAATTAAATTGCATTCTGATCTTAAATATGGAGAATAACTTAAACCTGAATTTACACCAACAAAACAGGAGAATTTAACTCCAGTGTAACTTGCTACCACATTACCTTCCCATGAGTTTTAGCTCTAGTAATTTAAAAACTGAATTTTGCAACTGCAGCAGAGAAAGGAGAAAAAATAAAACCAAATAAAGCACCTTCTTGACCTCAATAAATGACCAGGAAAGCTTTGAATTTTCAAATTAACAAATAAAAGTACAAATTAGAGGCTGCCAAGACTACTTTCAATATCCTTTAGATAAAACGGGACATCAGATATCAATATGTTCTTACTTATGGCAGGAATTTTTGGACATATTTACATAACCCTTATTTCAAACCTCACCTTAAAACCAGTTGGTTTCTCTGACTCTGCTCTACCTAGAAATCATTTTAGAATCACACTTGGTGACTTATTGCCGACCTTCTTCAGTTTATGACTGGTCAACAATAACTTATACGGTTTTAATATTGTCTTTTAACATAGTTATTCTCCCTCTCTGATATGTTTAGAGAAAACCAACATATTTCAACTTCAGATGCACTACACTACACAGACCATGCTGTCTCATGTTCTCTAAACTGCCAAATCACTCTCCCTACTCTGAACATACTTGAAATCACATTATTTCTTCTCTAATATAAATATCTGGTAATTCACACTACATATTGCCTGTTAAAAAATGACACTAGTGTTCCTCTAAGGCTGCTAGTAATTCCCCATGAATGCCTTCTAGAACCTGCTTTGTCATTTCCCTGCTACTTAACAGTGTCAGCAGATAGTCATTCTCTGACCAATATGTTCAGATTCCCTCCTTCTCCCACCACCTCCAACTGGTAAATCCCCAGATTATACCTAAATTCCTAGTAGAGGTGTCCTCATGCCAGACTTTATTATTAGATTTCAATCTAGAGCAATTATTCAGAACAAGATCTCTCCCTGGTTTTCACTGTTGAATGATACCATCAATCTGTGCCTAATTACAGCTCTCACACTTCTGAGTGCAGCCTTGTCTAAGAAATAATTTATTGTATTAAAAATATATGTAGTAATATTTTTACCTCTACTTCTGAATCAGAAAAAAACATACAAGTTTTATGTTTATTGCCATAATTTACCTGCTCTTTACTAACAAATCAGTATTGTTTTTTACATCCATATATATGTATTTGCCTATACTTACTTATATATATTTTGAAATGCCCAGCACATCAGCATATACAGACCTTAAAATCCGAAGGTGGAACACAGTATCTGTTTAACACCTTCATATAAAACTTTTTAAAAGTGTCTCCAAATGATATTTTGAAACTGAAATTACTGGAGAGGAAAAAATGCTTTCTAGCATTAAAATGCATTAGAAATTTAAATAATGAAAAAAAGCATAAAAATATTTTTAAGCAGTATAAAATACCATTTTCACCTCCCTCCTGTAATCAATGTCTTTTTTGTTCATTTAAGTATCTGGGGAATTATTAGGAAGTCATCAAAATGTTCTGTATCATTCACCAAATATTAGATCAGCCTCAAGCTAGAACATTCAATAAATATTTTCATAACATTTCCAATAGAAATTAGCGCAAACAGTATATCTATGGAAAATGCTGCAACAAAAATAAAACGCCAAAGGCAGCAGTCCCTTTCTAAAGTGCTATTGGGATTAATGACCTTTTTTCTATGAAAAAAAAATCCTTTCAAAAGTAATCAGCTCTACAGACTATTTAACAGAAATACATTTAGAATGACTGGGAACTAATCAATCAGTCTGAGTGCACAGAAAAATGACATGCTACATGATTTTGACACAGATGACATCGCTTTGTGTGCAAAAACATTCAGTGGGCTTAGTCCAGCCCATGGGATTGGGGGAGGGGTTGCTTTTCTATCTGTCACCCTTGTCCAAGGCAAGACTATATTCCTATGACATTTACTGAAGAGCCACTGTAAGTTCTTTATTAAGAAGTACGCAGGCACCAAAACTGAATTTCCAGAACTGTTATGTGCATGATCTGAAAAAATCTGTGGTCATTTTGTACCAGATTTCCTGTGCACCTCACATCCTCTCTTAACAGATCAGGTTCGTAATAGATAATTTATTATTACTCTTGAGAGTCTTACCAAACAGGGTATGATGTTTGAATCAAAGTGGGGTGCTGAACATGTGCCAAGAAAGGCAGCAAAAGAACCACTTCATCATTTCAGCACTTCAGCCTTCTATTATGATTGCATTGGCACCTTTCCTAATGTATAAGTGAATTTAATCTGCAGCAGTTCTATATGGAAGGTGTGCTGCATGAACCTTGAATTTTAATGTAAAACATTCTGGATAATTTTCCACATACTATATGGAAATTAGTGAAGTTCACACACTTGCCTACCTCTAAATCTGAAAATGCCACAGATCTGCACAAAGAGTTGAGCAATTCTGAAAATTAATGAATGTCCCATATGGCCATAAGATATTCCTAGTGAGTTAGTGACTTCAGGTGAGTGACTTCAGCTATAGGAGATGTTTAACTCTGCAGCAAACCTGTGCTTTTTCCTTTCAAAGTTACCTAACACCCAATGCTCAAGAGAAGAAATACAGCATATCTACAAGTGCAAGATTATTCCACTGTTTTTCAACAAAATGACCAATGGAGCATTAAGTCTTGAGGCCACTGGCTTAACTCTCACTTTTCTCTGTATGACCTGTTTCAGCTTTGCCCTCTCTTCTTATGTAGACTAGAAGAGACTGTGAGGGCAAGGGAAAAATTATCACTTCAAAAGTTGTAACACAATTACTTGGTCGTAATCACCCTCATTTTATGATGTCCATAATTTTCTTTCTATCCCTCTGCCCCCGTCACATTCTTCCTTATATCCTCTGCTAGACTGTCTCACTCCTGGGTATCATAGTTAGGTTATCATCTATGTTACAAGGTACATGATAGCCCTATCAATACAAAATATTTAATAATACTTTAGATAACACTTAAAATGCATGGAGGGCCAAATCCTAGCACCCTAGCTCACATCATCCTAAAGTTAGTAAGGGTTATTAGCAGGTAAGTTGGTATAATAGCAAATAAATAGAAAACCACATAAAATTAAATCTTCTGTAAATAAATGGTTGTGCTTCACCCAGATCAACAACTTCCCCGTAGTTTCAGTCTCCAGCTGCCCTGTCACCACAGCCCCTCTGCCCACACCACACAGCTGAGTTATGCACATTCCTCTCAAACTGCCACACGACCAGTTTTCCAAAACAGTTCATCTCCACAGCGTGCAGTGGACCGCAGCACTTAGGAACCCTCTCTTGGCTGGAGGCTCAGTGGCTGTCTCAGACTGCAGTTACACCTCCAGAAATGGAAGATCAGGGGAGTAACTTATCAGTCTTAGGCTTTCACTAGCCTAAGGCAAGTGAAAGGCTTCAAGGCAAGGCTTTCACTAGCAACTCTCCACGACAGAACACCATACACAGCATAGGTACGTCCCTCCTGTAATTCTTTTCATCCTAACAAAATTCAATCCTGAGAGATGACTCAACTTGCATAGAAGATAGTGGGTATGATGCTTGAGCTACCTTATGACCTGTTGAGACCACAGCCTGATGGGTCAGTTGTATCATTTCACAAGCACATCTTTAAAAATTTCACCAGCAAAGGAAGGAAAAAATTAAAAATGGAACAATTCTTGTTGTTTAGGTTGGTTTCTTTTTTTTTTTTCCTACATGGAATAACCAGCATTTCAACAAAAGAAGCCAGTACTGAAATATGTGTCTATGTCTGTACATAAAAAAGCAAATCATAGGTTATCAGCTTGGATATGCCACGCTTCATCTGATCATTGCTAGATGTGAGCAATGAAAACAGAGTTAATGTTCCATAGAGAAAGTAGAAGTGACAGTAATGCCCAGGAATGGACTTTTACACAAAGAACTCACTGGAAAAGCTCAAATGTCAAGTGTAACAAGTTTACATTACCTCAGGTTTTTGACTTATGGCCCATGCTTCCTTTTTTTCTATCTGTACAAACATATGCAGTAACACAACTTAAAATCTGATTTAGCATAGCACTTTGCTTTTAATCATTATCTGCCAAGTGAATAATCAGGAGTCCCAATGTGTGTGAAAATTCCTTGGAGAAAATAACTCTCATGCTCTCTCCTTCATGGGCAGTATGTGCCTCGAGGATGGACAGACCATAGCACAGGCAAAATTCAACTGGACCTGATTCTGTGAATGCTCCTTGCCTGAACTAGAAAGGGGGTAAATTCCAAAGTAGTTTTCTAGCTTTGCCTGCTCCCTACTGGAAAAGAATTTGTATTTAAAGCTTCAGCAGATCCCCACAGCAAAGCTTGTACTCAGTTTCTCCAAACATTTCACAGGTATTACCCAGCCTGTCCCATCTGCCCTAATGCACTATTTCTTTATGAAATGCATTAATTAAAGTACTGTAAACAACATAGTCTATCATAACACAGAAAATATATCTGGAACTAAGCATGTTTTCATAATTAAACTAGAATGAGAAAAGGGGAAAAAAACCAAAAAAAACCAAATCAAAACAAAACAAAAAAGCACAAAAAAACAACACTGAAAACAATACTTTCTCAACAAGCTGAATTATATCTGCTTGCACACACAGCACTGTAACTGTGGCTAAGGTGGTGGGCTCATAGGCTTCAAAATATAGCAGAATTTAATCCTTCTTTTATAAATGCCTATGACCTATTAGAAATCACGGGCCTGATTTTCAGAGATACTGAGCTTGTCTCTTCCATTTACTTTACCCTGAGATGTGTGTGCTCAGTCAACTCTCCTGGAAATCAAAATCCAGTAACTTTACATGATATTAATGGCCAGATTCTCTGCCTTCAAATAAAGTACATTGATTTATTGTGGCTGAGGCTGTTTCTGATGCTGTTTTTCTGGATATTGCAGCCTCTCTGCTTACAGTAAAACAGCAATAAAATAAAAAAATACAGAGATAAGATAGATAAATGAGATAAATTAAACAATAGATTAAAATAGACATATTAGACTACCACAGGACTGCTCCCTCCCACAGACTCCTCTCCATCCTTCTTCATTTGCCTTTGGCAAGCTGCCACTGCCAACTCCTTCTTACTCCCTGGTTTCCAAATGCAGTCAGCCTGACTGGACACAAGCTGACTGCAGGACATTCAAAGCCTTTGCACTGAAATCCTCAGTTCCTTGATCTAGACACACATATGCAGACTGGCAGTAAACAGAATCAGCTAAATCAGCTATACTGTATCACAAAATTTATTACTTGACTTCATGATACTGAAATACCAGATTTTCAAAGGTCATTGTTCACATAAATCTTCATAGTGTTCAGCCAATTTACATGACAAGAATGTTTCCCTGTCTCACATAGTTTGCATATACACAGCAATTTTTCATTTTGGAGTTACACACCCAATCAGTGTTTAGTAGTTTTACCTTTTGGCCAACGAAAATTTGCCTCAGAATGATATAGCATGATGTGGAAATAATTAAGGTTGTCCACTCAATATCTACCAGAGGTTTTTCAGCATCTGATAATAAGCTGACATGATTGAATGATTGCAAGAGACTGTTAAGGACATGCAATTTTGATAAGATGTACTTGGATCTCAGACCGAGAGTTTAGGAAATGCTCCACAGTATCATAAGGGACACTATTCTGAACAGATGACCTCTTGCAAAACTCATTTCTCTATTTGCAGGAACTTTATAACTCAAAAAAAAAAAAAAAAAAGAAAAAAGGAAAAGGCATTTAATTCTGGAAAGGTGAAATGTCAATTGTGTAAGTAGGAATTCTTAATCCTAGAATCTTAGTTCTAATGTATTGTATTGAAGTGAGACAGATGCAGGCACAAACTCCTGAAAAGCTATGGCAGGAAAAGCTGTTTCTCCTGCAGTTGAGAATATGAGTGAGCTTGTGCACTGGTGAGAGATCTGTTTTTATTGGTCAGACATTCAGTTGTTCCACTAGATTGGCTCTGCAGGGGCCCAGTGGAGTTGTGTGTGGCAGTGACACACGGAGCCCCTCTGTAAAAAGAATGCTTTTCAATTGCATATCTATGTTTCAATGGAGGAGAAAGAGAAGATGCAGCATTTTCTGTTTTCCCTTACTTCACACTACTCGTCAAAAGAAAAAAATCTCATTTTGTCAAGTCTGTAAACTCTTTTCCCCTTAACTGTAAAGAAAGAAGACACAGAATTAGAAGAATTCCATGACCAACAAACCAAATCTGAATTTTCTGTCTTTTCTCTGTTAGACTCATCTCTCCCATCCATGAAGAGGGAGAGTCCTCAACTTTCAGAGAGGTACCTGCCTCAACTTGGTGACACATTCACGTTGCCCAGCCCCTCTAGAAATGGCTGCTGATTGTTACAGATTTTAGTTTCCAGTCACCACACTTCCCACTTGAGCTGCTAAAATGATCTCCAAACAGTATTAGTAACCAGCAGCTGGACATCAGAATAGTTTTAATTTTTCACTACGCAGACCTTATACCTGCCACCATCCACCACCAATATATCTGCCTCATTTTTTTAACACCTGGTTTCTATGTCCAATTTCTCTTCATTTTCTCATTTAACAGGATTTCACTCCCCTACAGTGAATGTTTATATACATAAGGATTTAAATTGACTGAATTAACAGAGCTAATTTCTGTTTGGTACCACCTATCTAATTTACTTCACACAGTTGTAAAATGAAACAACTCTGAATTTGAACTACATAAATAAAAACAGAGCAAAAAAATCCACAAACATTAAAACATAATTTTGGTTCAATTCCTTAAGTGTTATATAAACAGATAGGGTTTTTACTTATAGGCTACATGAAATTATAAAACTACTTGTTAATGGATTTAAAAATTTTATTTCCACGTTAAAGACTTTAGACACAAATTCATCTCAAAAAATGACTTAACCCCTTTTCAGGTCTGCAGAGCTAGCAATTTTAGCAACTTGAATCTCCAGACTTGAGAAGATGTCTCTTCTCAGCATGGATATACTTATAGCCATGTGAGTTTTAGCAGTTGGTCTTTAGTGCTGTTTCAGTTGATGATTCATTTATTCTGTAGGTAGCAATAAGTATAGCTAATGAGATCACAGAAACATTCTGACAGCTTTGATGTGAATACAATCCCTATATTAAGAGCAGTGTGTGGAGGAGTAAAGGGTGGGATGTTCTCACTTGTAATTTGAAATAAGTTTGGTGGATCTCAGCACAGTGCATAGCAGACTGATGTTCAGAAAAATCACCAGTCAAACTAAAATGGGCACCATTCTTAGCAACAGCAGCAATAAGTAATGATTAAATGGGCACATTTAATGAGATCAAAACAGACTTGCCATGCATTTGCTGAAGGGGAAGTGTCTTCGGAAATCTGATGTCAATCCCATCTGTACAACAAAACCATGGTCAAGCCAACATCCTTAAAGACAAATAATTTTAATTTTTAAAATGTGAGTAATAAATTTTCAGATGGCGTAAATCTGCCCTGCTCTATTGACTTCAGGAAAGCTGTGCTATTTTCCAGAAAGTTTTCAAAGAAATTAGTAGTTACTTACCACCTAAAGATTTTATTTTTTCTTGTATGGCTGTGCTAATTTAATGGTGTTTTTCTCTCAAAGGAAAACCCCTGAGAAGCTGTTATGGTCCTCCACCCATGAACTATTCTGCTAATGCCAGTTTTCTGAGGTATGCTGTATACATCCTGCAGCTCTCAGACACAGGAAGATTTTGGCACTGGTAATACTAGGATCAGAAATTTTGTGATCCTTCCTGTAGAATAAAATAAAGACATACATTTTATGTAACCACTGTCATCCACCACAAAATAAGTGAGCAGCACAGTGGCTGTGTGAAAACTCCTTCTCATATCTGAATGGAAAGGAGACTAAAGTTAGAAAAAGGCATTACAGTTTTACTCTCCACACTCTTCAAAAAACCCAGCAACAACATGAAAATTTTAATGTGATGCAAACATCTCATAAATTAATAGTATTAAAGCAAATTTCCTTCTCTAAGGTTATCACCTTCCATCTTTCTACAGAACAGCATTGGAGAAAGGGGAGATATTACGTTTTCTTGGGTGCAGAATCTAGAGGCTTCTAAAATCATGATTCATTTTTCTTTATTTGTACACAGGAACAATGAGTCTAAAATACTTCACATCTTCAGTGAGAAGCTAGGAGGAAGAAACCTTCTAAGCTCTCTCTGGAATGACAGGAACGGGAATAGGTCTGGAGACACCTTGTGCAAATGAAACAGACACACTGATCAGCCCCAGACAAGATGTGACTACCTTCGTCTCCCTCTTCCTTGCCTTTGGATCCACTTTGATAGCATGTCATCTAAAAGCCATTACCACAGCCCACACCATGGCAAAATTTACAGTTCTGTTATCTTCCTCTCATGCTTTGTCTTTTCCTTAGAACACTCTGATTCCCTATTATTCTAAATATAGGAACCTTTCAACTGCCAATGAATTGCATAAAAATCTAGTGACACTGGACTAAACTCGCCCTTGATAGGAGATCTAACCTGTGTTTGTGATTGAAGAGAGAAAAGAAAAAAAAGGCAAAGCCTGCAGCTTTAGGGAAGTGTAAGGAACCTAAATCTTGCTTTGTAAAATCATTTAGGAAGCACAGGTTGTTTATTAAGCTAAGGTTCCATAAAGCCAATCCTTAATTTACATCTATTAAATTTCTACATATCTAACAAAAAAAGAGCATGCAAATGCAAAAGCTGAACAAAAGCACTAATTTCTTCCCCATGTTCCCACCTGCTTGTTATTCTGAAAAGAGTTCTCAAGTTAAAAAGCTGCACACAGCCTCCCAGTAATTAGAATCAGTTTCACAGTCAGTCTTTATTTCCTTGTATCACCGGAGGCTAAAGGATTGAAGGTAGCCTAATTCAATGAGAGGGCAATTCCTCAGAGCACTAAAAAGATAATAATTAAAGAATACTGGCTTGAACTAGGTCCACACGCAGTCTGTGTACACCTCATGCCTCTGTTGTGAAGGACAGAGTGAGGAGCTGCACGCCATGTGATCAAACGTGTGAGTGAACACAGTGCTGCATTTCACAAAACCACAGTGAAATGACTTTCCTTCACTCTTCTCTCCACTCTGCTATTTTAGTTTTTTATTGTTTTGTTGTATAAGGTATGCACTTTGCAAGATCTATAGCTCTGTATAATTGCGGGAATCATCTCATGAGTGATTTTCCCAGTCATACTGGCAGTAACCCAGAAAAAGCACTACAGCAAACATTATGGTTTTAACTTCCTTATTCATTTTTGTAAAGGTTTTTTGCAAAACCAAATTTCTTGTGGCCCAAATCTGTAAGGCTACAAGAATCTGAGCATTTCCTATCAATGCAATTGCTAAAGAAACATAGACTTATCTAATGCCATCAACTATTGCTAACGAAGAATCCTAACTGTACTGAGCAAGCTCTCATTTGTCAAGAAATAGGAGGAACCAGATTAATAATAATACTAAATTAAAATAGAGCACTGTGTTTTGATACTAGCATGAAATGCAAGACTGTATTCTGAGGATTTCTCAAGTAATCTGGCACAGGTTATTTAGACATAAAAAGTCTAGTGGATTAAAACCTTACACCTGGAAACAGGACAAATAGATTAGTGGACACTAAAATATTTCTTTAGAGTCCTTATTTTTCCAGGCATATACATTTCACAGAATTCAAATCAGTAATTTACTATTTTTAAATTCGACTTGTTGCTGTTATCCATATGTCTAAAAAAAATCCCTGTAACTTTCATATATGAGTCCTACAGTGTAAAAATTCATCATAAAGCCCGATGGAAGAGCGGACAGTTAAACAGTAGTTTAGTGAATTCAAGTTAGTTAAATAAAGTTAAACCATATAGACAGACTAAGTTTCAAAATGAAGGGATTCACAAGCTTATCTATCATAAATCATCAAATTTCGCAAATCAAAGCAGTTTGTATAAAAGTTAGAAACACAAAAATCTCCATCAGCAGTGAACAATGAACAACGATACTAATTCTGGTGACAGCCATGGTAAGAACTTTTTCCCGTAGTGCAGATAGGAGCTGCATCATGCTAACTTTTATAAATACAGATGAACTGGACAGTAAATGCTGAGGAACAAGAACACAGCAACACGAGAGACAAAGTACAGGAAGCTACCAATCTAGAGAACAATGCATCTCTGCACACCAGCAGTTTGCACGCCAAAGAAAACCATTCCATGTACCATAAAAAGAAAAAGCTGTAAAGAGACCTTGTGAACAAGTCAGCTATAAAGACATTTGTGACAAATTCATTGAAAACATAAAGGTTGGTCTGGGAGGAAAACCTGTATGGGACAAAAAAAAGCCCCAGGA